>VXBA01005601.1:0-34938 GCA_013399895.1 Serilophus lunatus
TGCGGAGGCGTGAGGAGAAGGGGCGCCCGCTGCCCCTCCGCCCGCCGGACACCCGTGAGCGGCCCCTGCCCGGCCCTGCCCTCGGCACCCACCCGCTGAGGATGGCGGGGGCTGCCGCTGCCCTCCTCTGCCCTGCTCGTGTCCCTGTCCCCGTCCCTGTCCCTGTGCTTATCCCTGTCCCTCCCCGCCACGCCGCCGTTCTTCCCCGGCCAGGAAATCCCCGGGCGGAGTGAGGCGGTCGCCCGTCCCGGTCATCAGGGGTCCGAGCAGCCTCTGGCTGCGGGGCAGTGCGAGAGGACAGCCCGGCCCCCAGCCCCGGGTGGGGGTGTCAGAGGACAGGGCGGGGGTGTCAGGGGACAGGGTGGGGGTGTCAGGGGACAGGGTGGTCAGCCAGGAGCGCCGGGGCCGCCCGGTACCTGCCAGCGCTGGACCGGCCCCCAGCGCTGCGCCGGGTCTCGGGCTCCCTCCGGTGAGATCTGAGGAGTGCGGATGTCCACTGAGACGGGCACTGCCCCGCCTGCAGCCAAGTCTGGAAGTGTTGGGGGTTTCTTTTGGATTAAAGAGGCTGGGGCAGAGGCTCTCCTTTACCTTCAGATAAGGTGCGACGCCAGCAAGAGTTAGTACCGGTGATGAGCATGAATTTCTCCTAAATTAAGCATGATTCCACTGCAGTGCTTTCTTCTGTCTCTGGAAACACCCTCCTTGGAAGAAAATGCACCTCAACTGCAAGGCATGGGTGAAAGTTGATATCCGTACCCAGTTTCAGTGGAGACATAAAACTCACCACGTGTGGGTAAATGTTGATATCCACATCCAGCTTTAAGGGAGAAGTGAAGAAGATTTTGGCAAAGAAATCAAGTCTTATCCTAGGCTAGGTATATCAGGGGCTTTTGCTTACATTATTTGTGTGCCCTACAGATTTCCACCAAGCTTCTACTAAGTTTGCCTGCCTAAGGAAGTTGCCCATGAACTTAGGATGGAAGCAAAGAACTAATAGTGAATGAACATGTTTGTTTGTAGACTGCCTGGAAAAGTTCCCAGAATATGTATTTGCTGTATTTATTTCCATTATGTATTTATATTCTACTACGTATTTACATTCACCTAAGGGTATTTGTCCTGGAACTCCACCTTTCTGAAGGGGACTATTGCATAATGCTTTGAGAACATGAAGGCATATTCTTCCCATGTGTCGTCTGTGGATCCTGGAAAGATTTAGTCATGAACTTAGGATTTGAATTGTTCTGTGGAGTCAGTGATCTGCCTATGTCACTAAGGATGAGTGCAAGTCTTTGTAGGAATAGAGCAAAGAAGCCCTTCAGAGATAGTGTCGTTACATTAATGTTTGAAATGCTTATGAAATAAATCAGAACTGTCTGTTTCCTTTTCTCTCTCCGCAGGCCTTGACTTACCAGGGAGATTTCTCTTCGCAACCTTGACACTGATGACGCTAGTTGCCATTCTGGTGTTTATAGAGGAAGCAGTCTACATCTACAAGAAAATCCCCTCCTCCAAAAGATCAATCATAATTTGGATTAATGCTGCAGCTCCAGTAAGTTAGAATGGGAACGAGATAAAATTGAATGTTGAAAATAGGGTTTTCCCAAAAATCCACATGAACCTGCTTTATCTCTGCCCTTTGTACAACCCTCCTCCCTTTCTCTGTAGGTGATCTCTACTACTTCGTGCATTGGTATGTGGATTCCTCGCTCAACAATGTTTACAGATTTCACAGCAGGAATGTGAGTATTCTGCTTGTTTCGTGATGTTGCCCCAAACCCTGAATTTTTTCCATTTAAACATCTGCTGCTTTTGGTGAAACAGTCATTTTGGAAATTTAACAATTTAGCAATTTTTTGTTTCAGTTGAAATCTCTTGGCAGTTCTTTCTTGGAAGGTGGAAAAGACAGTCACCTAATGTGGGAATGTCAGCATGAAGGATCTGTGACTCACATGTAATTGATCCCTCGGATTGACAGTCCTTTTGAAGCAGAGCTCTGTCTTTCCTCTCTGCATGTCATGTGGAATGAGAGTCTGACCTGTGACTTCTTTCCTGCACTTTTACTAATGATGAGCTGTGGAGGTCTATTATTAATGGTGGCAAGTCAACCTCCAATGAGTATATCAATGTAAAAGTGTTCCACAGTTGTCCTGATAAAAGCACTGTCTGTAGGAGCATGACAGCTCTGGCATGCACAGAGAAGGGAGAAACGTGGTCTGTGATTTCTGGGTGTGATGGCACAGTCCTGATGGGCAGAACCACGTGGGAGAATGCTGTGGCCTCGAGCATTCCGCATTTTGGGATGACTTTGGAACACACTGCAAGACAGTATCACAGACTTTATTGAGTTGTCTCATTCCATGACACACTGCATTTGCTAAAACAATAGAGTAAAGGAGGAGGGAAAACACAATAGCAGGGAACACTGTGAGCATGCAGCAGTTTGCACAGGTAGTGCAGATTGCCAGAAACTTCCAAGGATCCACTCCTGTGGCACCTCAAGCATATTTGAATTCCCCCTCCTCACTTGCCCGAGCTGCAGGCAGTGCAGCAGAAGAGGATCTTTTTTATTTGTGTGGATTTCCATGAATCAGTTCCTGGGAAGGTTTGAGAATGTGCAGTGGGGAAGGAGGGAGAGGTGAGGTTGAAGCAGTTGGTGCTTGGATCAGCTTGGTCTGCAGAGGAACCACACCCTGACTGGGCCAGCACATTTGATGATAACTATACCTGAATCTATCTATATTTGTTGATTGGAAGATGTGTTTGAGAAGGAAGAGGACTTGTCCAAGAAGTTTGGACCAGTCAGGACTAGATAACTTATGGAAAAATAAAACCATAATGACTTGGGCCAGAAAGCCTGTGTTTTAATACTGACTGCCACCAGCCATCAGTGTGGCTTTGGGAAATTCCACAGCTGCTCTCTTCCTTAGTTTATTTCTCTTTCAGTGAGCTTAGGGCTGTTCTGGTCCTCCAAGGTGAAGGAAAGTGGAACTTTTCTTCACAGATAGTGCTAGAATTTTTGTTAATTGCAAAGCATAAGCTGTAAAATAAAAAACCTGGACAGAAGGCAGCACTGGCCTGCACAGGTATATGAGAGACTCACAGGCAAGTTCAAGCTGGAATCCTCTTCCTCTCCTAGATTCTTTGCCATAGTTATCCACAAGTTCCTGCTGATGATGATTAAAGAGTGTGGAGGTCAAAAGCTGCTCCTCAGGCATTTTGAAAATGGTCACTTCACCATCAGCACCGGTCCCTGCTGCTGCTGTTGCCTTTGCCTCCCTCGTGTGCCCATCACTAGGTGAGTTGCCCTTTAAGATTTCCCAGCTTGAAAACGGCTGCTGGAATTCAGCCAGTTTGGCAAAGCCAGGCTTACAGCAAAGGGCCTCCCCTGCTTCCCGAAAGTCAGTCTCAAATGTCTCTTTTAAACAGCATCATCACTTTGGGGCTGTACACTACCAATAATTTACTTTGTTTCTATAATGCAGGGGGGTGTGGGAGGAGGCATTTCTACTCTAGGAAACCTAATAATTGAGATTTCATTTTCTTTTCATTCCAAAAGGGAACAAGTGTCTTCAAATTGGGTATTTTTTCACAAGCAGAATTGTCAATTGGAGGCTGTCTTGATAGAAAAATCCTCTCACTTTGATAAAATTGAAATGTTTCATTCTGATTTTGACTTTAAAACTACTTAAGATTAAAATAATTTTTAGAATAAAAAGTAGATTTCTGGAAAGCTTTGATATCAATGAAATAGCATCATTTGATGAGGCAAAAGCAAATGTTTTCTCTTACTAAACTTAGAATTAAAGCATCTTTGAGAAGTGGGGTAAGGATAGAAAGCTGCACCTACAGGAGTCAATATACTGTAACATAAACCTTATCTCCTTTGAGCACTGCCTTCTGGGGCTCCTCCTCCAGCTTGAGACACCCTGTGATTTACAGGCCATTCCACAGCCTGGAAGCCTCATGTGTTTCCCAGGGCTTTCCTACTGGCACAGACCATGAGATTGTTTCTCTCATTATAAGCAAAATCTGAAGGACTGAATGTGTAAGACAGAGTCTATTCTATAAGGGCATGGACTTTAGTGTCAGAGGGACCTTGAGGACTTTTTTATTTGTTAAAGGAAAACATCAAACAGAACACAGCATCATGTTTCTGATGCATTTTCAAAAATTCTGTTTTTCAAAATTCAGAATTTCAAAAATTCTTAAGCTTACTCATTTAGTATTAGAATTTAAACTCCTTTTTCCATTTATTTTTAATTAATTTCCATTAATTTTATTTAAATGAAGTGACACTAAATGTTTACACGGGGGTACCAAGTAGAAGAGTTAGTGAACCAACCAAAAAATGTACCTTTATTTGTTTTTCTTCCCATGCCTGTCACCCTCTGTATGAGTTGTAGCAACTGGGAGCTTGGGAGAGGATCCTCTACTCTGCCTTGCTGTTGATCAGTCCAATGACAGCTTATGAAGCTTATGAAGGATGATGTCAGCTTATTTCAGGAGCTAGATAGTGGCTACTTCTGCTCTGAGGAAGGACAGCTGTCTGTTTAAAAAGAAAGGCTTTTAGATCTGCAGAGGGCTTTAGGGCTTCTTCTCTGGTGTTTGTAGTATTGGGAAACCTATCTGCTCTTTGATTCTAACTTCTGCACTAAATTCTACAGGGTGCCTTTTTGTTTGGTTGGTTGGGTTGGGTTTGTGTTTTTTTTTTTTTTTTTTTTTTTTTTGTTCAAATATGAGAAAGCCACAGAAACCACAGCAAGGTCAGTCTTGTGTTCCTCCCACAGTTACCTTATGGGGAAACAGGGAAGGATTTGTTCTTTTAAAAAACCATGTACTATTGAGCAGGTCTGGGAAAATAATAAGGTACAGATGAGGCAACGTAACAAGCCATGCAATGGGGAGAGATGTGGCAGAAGAAATCTGATGGTCTGTAAAGACAGATCACCATTGGTCCCTTTTCCAAGGGAAATAACTCATGGTGTTGCAGTGACTGCACTGTTAATCTTATTTATTATTCTTTAAAGCCCTTTGGGAACAATAAATCTTTTAAAAGGCACCTAGTAAATGGCCAGCCCACTGCAGGTCTTTACACATGAGTTTGTGCTGTTCATCAACGTGTGGTTATTGGCTGTTGAGAAATTCTGTGATTCCTGGCTATATCCATAGCATACTGAATGACAGCCTGTTGTTTGCTGACACGTCTGATGGCAGCCTCAAGGGCCCAAGGAGCTGCAGTGACGACAGCATTGACAGTATGGGAAATAATACACAGTAACAAACTAAAACATGAGGCAGCTGTAGCAGCTGCAGCTTGTCCTGTGACCTTGTTCAGGTCAGTTTATGCCCTCTGTTAGAAAGTTCATCTGCCTTTTTCCTGGTGGCCTTTAATGTTGCCTGACCAGGTTACTGTGTATGGGTTGTGTTCTGGATCCAGTTTATAGCGACAGAAGTGAGGAAACCCTGAGATGTCCTGCTGGCCTTTTGCAGTTTGCCAAGTGAAAGACAGCTCCTTTCTTCTGTTAGACTACAGAGGAGCAAAACTAGATGGTACTAGTCATGATGCAATGAAAAACACCCAGTCCTTTCACCTAGGTCTGTGTGATTCCCTTTCTTGATCTACCACAGGACTAGGAAGTGTCTGAGCAGGAGGGCTGAATTGCCCAATTCCATTAGAGAACTGAAATAGTAAGGCAATAAGGCAGGAGCAAATGGCATTATGCTGCTACTGGTTCCCTGGTTAGTTTCAGGGCAGAGAAAGACATCACATTTTGCCCAGCTTTGGTTAGTATGTACTTGCTGCAGTGCAGGAGATGTACTATTTTTGTAGAGACTTTACTAAATAAACACTGTGAAATTCTTGGAAATATTTTCTAATCTTGAAGCTGCTCCTTCCCAGATTTTAGCCGTATGCTACTGGAGAGGAAAGGTTTTGCAGTTGACAGTATCCAAAAATGTTATCAAGGTTGCTAATAAGATCTTGGCCTATCTGATTTTTATTTATTTTTTATATTTTTGTCCAGGCAAACACTCTTTTGGCTGAAGATGGGCACTTTTCAGTTTGCTGTCCTTCGACCCATGCTCATATTTTTATCAGTAGTGCTTTGGAGTAATGGCAATTATGTCCTTTACAATGTAAGTAAATATTTTCATCAGAGGTGATCCACAAAATCCATAGGTTTTAGAGTTGATGTTACTGTCTTAGCCTACAACTGAACTGTGAAATCTGGGAGCACTTCCAAGTGAACCCTTGCTGTACTCTTTTGTGATCCTGAAGCATATAATTTCTGCCTTTCCCCAGACTCAATTTCCTGGCTTCTCTTGGAAAGAAACTGGGCATCAGGGTGTGTTTGACATCAGATTATGCTCCAATATATTTCCCAGTTTGTATGGTTAGAACAGGAGGACTGCCAGTTGCCCTGTGGGATGTACCTGCACTGTGTTTTGTAAGGTACAGCCTTAAGAAACAAGTGTATGTACTAGCATGTGTAAACAGGAAGCCTAATTCTATGCTTTTTTCTGCAAATCATGGTGATTTTTATGTCTGTGCAAAGTAGGAAAGGTAGTACTGTACTTCTGCTTTGTCCCATGTAACCTGCAGGACGATGGAGAAGTCTGTATCTGATAATAACTGTGCATCTTTTGCATAATTTGGATTAAAAATAATGGTGCTTTTTTGTTGTTTCATGCTGTAAAATAAAGGATCCACCTGAGATGCCATGCTGCCTATGCTCTCATGAGCTGCCGAGCATTGCCAGGTGCTGCTGGGGTCAGATTGAGGGGTTGTATCACTTGGTACCTTCCCCGGCTGAACAGATTTCCATGTTGGTGCCTGTTGGGTAAGAGCATGAACCAACACTCCAGCTGGTGCTGTGCAGTTTCCTCATGCAAAACCCATCAACTGCAGCTGCCACCAGCTTTCATGGAGATAGAAACAAGTGTTTTAGCATCTAGATCATCCAGTTTACAACTTCTTCCTTGAAACAGGAAAATGCAAAGGAAGGTTCTATAAGGTACTCTTGTTTGATTTCCTTCTCAGTTATCTCCCAAAGGACCTGCACTATGGATTAGCTGCTTCATTGGTGTCCTCACCCTTACTGCTCTGTGGGCAGTTGGAATCATGTTTCGAAAAGTTAGGATTCTCCTTAAATGTAAGAACATTATCCCAAAGTTTGCTCTTTATCAGGTGAGAAGTTTAATATTTCTGGTAGAATTTCTCTTAACTGCTGATGCAACACTGTCTCTCTAAGTTCTTGGTCCTTCATTGAAAAGTTGTAGTGTTTTCTCCCATTAAATACACTATGCAAAGACATATTTTTACCTGGTTAAAGCTGCATCCCTTTGAAGCATCTCCTTGGCTGCTGTTCAGTTTCATCTTGAGCCAATTTACCTCTGGTCTCTCAGATGTGGTGGAGATGTGAAAGCCACATAAAATCTATCTTTATGCCACTAAAATCAAAACAGCACCTTCTGTAGGGTTTGAAGGAAGCTTTGTAGATGTGGTATCTCAAAATGCAATATTAAAATGCTGGTGTGTATTTCTAAAAATTAGGAGAGGATATGTTTCATTGTGAGGGTGGCTGTTGTTTGAACTGTTTCAACCTGGGACAATATTCTATTTTAACAGTATTTTTCTTGGCCATTCTGCACTTCAGAGTTAGATAATAATGAAAATACTTTCTAGGAACCATTAAATAGTAAGGAATAGAAGCAGATATGGTAGATTGAAAAAGCACCACCTTCTGCCACATCACCCTGAAAAGAGTGCAGTAGAATCCTTGAATATGAATCCTTCTTGAACAGCACATACAGAGAAAGGCAGGTGCACTCTGTTAAGTACATTATTAAGCACTTAAAATGAATGGTCACACCTGCAAAGCTCTGTTAGGGTGAATTCAGGCTTAGGATGGCAAACTCTGTTAATCTGAGGTTTTATACTCAGGCACCTACAGAGATGCTTTGGTATCTCCATGTCAGCAAAAGCCTCACTCAATGAATAGCAGGTAATATGATGAACAAAGTGATGGTTGCTGAACTCAGGCTGCAAAGAGTCCTCCGTACCTTCTGGAAAGAAGCCAGTCTTACATAACCTGTCTTCCTGCTGTGGCAAAAAGAGGAGATAACAGGAAGAACATTCTTCGTGTCCTTCCTCTGTCGAGGGAGAACACAAACTCGTAGGTCAAATTAATAGCCACTTTTTACAACATTGTTACCCATTATTCAGAGCTCAGCATTTCAAATCCCAGCTGGAAGGTTTGTGTATATTGTACCACTCAAATGAAGGGCTGAGAAGAAGCACTTTTCAAGTCAAGGTTTAATTTAATACTCATATTCAAAGCAATATCATCCTGACATTAAGATGAATTCTTCAGAATGGCAGGCAGCCTACTGGTAGATGGGGGGGAGATAGAGGGCAAGGAAGGAAGAATGAGGTGAAAGAGGGTCTGTTATGAAAGCAGAATTGTTGTGTGAACTATAAACCCTTTTCTGATAGCTAAGGCATTTGTTTTCTCTTTCTGGTGCAGTTTATTGTCATTCTGAACCACCTGCAGACTTCTATTATCAACATATTGGCCACACAGAGAATCATTCCCTGCGCTCCACCACTCTCCGCTACAGCAAGAGGATCATGTAAGTTTCTGGGAAGAATGTTCTTCGTTTACTTATAAAGGTGCCAGTTCAGTGTTTCTAAATGCAATATCTGGTGTTTTCCCAAAATACTAATTTCTTGGGATCCTTAGCTTTTGGGAATCTCAGTTTTTACTTAAAAAACAAGAACAAAAGTTTTATAGCTCTCACAGTTGTAGAGAAAAACTTGATAATGAGAAGAAATGAGAAGGAAATAGAAATGAGAGGAAAAGAAATCAAAATGCATAATTTCTGTTAATTTTCTTGTGTTTTGGCTGCATAATTTATTGCATGCTTATTGCAACTGATAATGCTGAGTGTGAGATGAGTGCATTATGGTGACAGGGTGATAAAGTTTGTTCCTTTTGCGCAGGTGAAAAATTAATAAACTGGGTATTCATTTTGTATTTGGTAGTAATTTCCCACTTTGGGGGACTTTGCCTCCTTTTTTTTTTTTGGCAGATATAGCCCAGCAGCTCCTCATCATGGAAATGTTTCTGATAACTGTAATTTCCAGAGTGTTCTATCGAAGAAAATACCATGACCTAGAGCCTCCAGAGTGTGCAGCTGAAGAACCTGGGGAGAAGAAGCAGACTCCTACGATTATCCCAAATGGCACAGTTGTTGAAGCTGGACTGCCAAAAGTTTAGAAGTCCTCCTGTTCTGCAGGAGCTGGAATCTTGGCTCAGGAACTTGTATATTCTTGCACCCCAAATCGCCACAAATGTCCATGTCGGACGGCTTTTGATATAAATGCCTGAGAGCTGTAGTACTGAAAGGACCAGCAGTGGAAAGATAACCCTGTTGATTCTCCAGAGATGTATACATGGTGTGAGTGTTTTCATACCGTGTAATTCAGTAAGATTTTACATCATGTACTTTTATGCTGTTACTGAGCACTTGACGGTGTCAAACTCTCTAGTGTGATTTTTGGTTTTTAGCTATTAGAATAGGTATGATTTAGAGTTAATCCATAGTCATTCTTGTTCGTCTTTTTTTACTTTTTTAAGATCTAATTTCACCCTGGACTGCTGTCATATATCCAACACAGCATTTTCCCATCCTTCCTCCATTAAAATAGATGATCTCTCACTCTATCCCGTGAGTTCACCATAGCTAATTCTGATTGCTAACTACAATTGCTCATGTCTGTTCTGAGATCTGCAAACCTCTGTGGGATCTCCACCTACAGAAATGAGGATCCCCTTAGGGCGAGACACGTTACATTCCTTGGCAATTCAGCTCCTAAGTTGGTAAATTTACTGTTAATAATTATGTCACTTACAGATGTTCTCCCTAGGAATGGCAGGTTTTCTGTCACTGGTCTGGGAAAAGAAAATAGGAGTTAGAGTCTGAGATGGCTTCTGTCACTGGTAATGTTATGTGTGCTTTGCTTCTTTGCTTGGAAAATGGGAACAGGGATACTCAAGATCCTTGCATTAACAGTGTCTGTGAGAATGAGAGTAGTGGAAAGGGACTTAGGGATGCTGGTTGACAGCTGAATATGAGCCAGCAATGCTGTGTTAGCTGTTGGACTCAATGATCTTAAAGGACTTTTCCAATCTGAATGATTTTATGATTCTGTGGAACCTCCTCCAAAAACTTCTTATCTCCCCAGCTTCTTCACCCCAAATCTGACCTGCCCAGGCATCCAGTAGGACTTAAAGTGTTACAGGATCTTTCCAATTTACAACCATTAATGTGTTTTGCATAAACCTCTTTTTCAGTTTTTGCAAATGATCCTGACGTTCTTGGATGAACCTATAATTTATAAAATGATATCTAATGCATTTGGATATTCTGTTTGTTGGGACAGGAGGCACAGCACCACACATGAGCACTTATCCACCCTCATGCAGACTGATCCCTAGAGGGAAATACCCAATCCATGCAGCAAGAATGCTGATTCCATATGTAGTCTGGGAAAATGTTGTAAAAAATTTTAATAACTTCTTTTATATATATTGTATCAAATACAACTTATCATCAGAGCAAAGCTAGGCAGATAGAATCATAGTATACTTGGGTTGGAAGGGATTTTGAAAGGTCATCTAGTCCAATCCCCCTGCAGTGATCAGGGACATCTTCAACTAGATCAGGTTGCTCAGAGCTCCATCCAACCTGACCTTGCACGTTTTGAGGGATGGGACATCTACCACCTCTCTGGGCCACCTGTTCTAGTGTTTTACCACTCTCATTATAAAAAATGTCTTATATCTATTCTAAATCTATCCTCTTGTAGTTTAAAACCATTACCCCTAGTCCTATTGCAACAGGCCCTGCTAAAAAGTCTGCCCCCATCTTTTTTGTAGTTCCCTTTAGTTACTGGAAGGCGACAATAAGGTCTCTCCAGAGCATTCTCTTCTCCAGGCTGAACAATCCCCTCTCCCTCAGCCTGTCTTCATAGGCTCCAGCCCCCTGATCATTTTTTGGCCCTCCTCTGGACCCGCTCCAACAGACGGTGGGGTTCTATTTTTAGCTTACATTGAATTAAAAAATGGCTTTCAGTTTGGGAATTGGTGGGAAATGAAATATTCTGAAAACAGCTAGTGAACTACCTGGAAGTAGAAAATGGAGCTGAATTAAACAAAATATTTTCTTTCTGATTGAGGCCAGAAATAGTATTTTTTTAACAATTGAAGGATTACATTGTAGTATAAAACTTGGATTATTTTTGTTTTAAAGTAGTTGAAATAATTTTTATATTTAATCTTCTAAGCAAGCACTCCAGGAAATTAATACAGGTTCTTGAGCTGCATTAATTTGAGAGAATCTGCACTTTTCTGTTGAGAAATAATTTATGTGAAGATTTTTGCTCTGCATTATAGTGTGTGCATTAGAATTAATTGGGAGCTAACATGTTCTTAACATGAGAAATTGTCTTAATGTATTTTAACATTATGGCTATTAGAATATTCTAATGTTGCTTTATATCAGTGTAGTCTGAGCCACAGGTACATACATATGCTTGCAGAGCAATACTGATTTTCATAATTTATGATTTTCATAATGGCATTGGAAATGGTTGGCTGTGAGTTCAATCAGCTTCAAAATTGAAAAATAAAACATTTTGAGTTTTGACTGTAGTGGTTCTGCAAGGGACATGCCTTGATGGGTGGGATCTATGGCAAGGAAAGGCAGATCCATGTGCTGGAGCATGGAGAGTGAATTCATAAGCAGATGGAGTGTATGGAGGAGTGGTGTCTGTGTAGGTCCAGAGAAGGCAGCTGCTGGGGCACAGCAAGGGCCTTCACTTGTTCTGGTATCTGTCATGTCTCTGGAGTGCCTGTTAAATATATCTTATAAACATCAGTGTGGCCCTGGTTTAGCCATAGGTGTTATGTTTTTGGAAGGAGATTTCATAGTTGTTGTGACCTTCATGTGATATATTCCAGCAATAAAATGTAGTACGATGATTGTCAAGGAGACTTCAGATTTGGCAGCAAATCTTTTTACTATGTCGTGGAGATCTCACCAAACATCACTTACTTACACAGAAGCCTTTTCAGAGCAAAATTAGACGTACATTTTCTTAAATACTTGCCTAAGAGCTTTCCTGAATTACAGCTTATGTGAATACAGTAGAATGTGTGGGTCCTACTGTCAACAAATTTCTTTTTAATTCCTTTTTTAATCCCTTTTTTATGTCTTTTTTTAATTAAGAATTTCTTGCCCTCCTCCTTGGCTCAGACCAGTAACTCTATCCTGCCTAATAAAGGTGCAGTGCCTAGGTATGGGCCTGGGGGCTAATGGCCAGGGGCAGCAGATGGCCTCCATTGCAGTGCCCTCATTCAGGCACTCTTGAAATTAAAACATTGCAAATCACCACCTCCAAGCTGAACCTTAGTCAATCTGAGTATGGAAAAAACAAAAGAGAGAGCCGGAAATCCTCCCAGACTCCATTCTGATAACAATCCCTTTCAGGTCAGTGGAAAAAAAAAATTTGCTTTTGATTACGTGTTTGTGATTGAAGTATTTGAAAACAACAAAAGTGAGAAGATAAATTTCACAACTCGTTTTATACAGGTGCTGTAAAGCAACGAGTGTTAAGGTGAGCACGTAACCTTTGTGCCATATTTGCTGGGGATTAGCATGTGAGGCAGGGTAAAGGTAATTTTATCGGTGTCTTTTGTGATTACAACATTAAACAGAAAGATAAGCGTACACAGAGGTGTGTGACTGATGATGAAGAGACTTCAGGCATTTGGAAGTAATTAGTGAGAAAATGGGAAAAGATGAGTCACATGTTTTCAGTGTCTATACTCTAAAGATGCAGGCAGAAGAGTGAACACTGCCCATAAAGTTTCCTGGTTATAGACCTTTCTATCCCTACATCCCACTCTCCAATTTTTCTGTCTGCTCCTGCATCCTCACACTTGCCCCTGCCTGGTTCTCTCTGCTCAAGACAGAAAAAATCTTACCTGAGTACTCCTCAGGGAGGAGGTGAAAGGGCTTATGCCTGCAGATCCAGGACAGTTAGAGCCTACTTTCTGTGCAGTATCTGTTTCCAAAGAGAGCCCAGGGAAAAAAACCCCACAACAGTTGTGATTCCATGGTTCCTAAAACTGGAGTAGGGGAAGAAGTTAAGTAACACTATTAGAATACAAACAGTGGGCAAATTAGAGAATAGGTAGATTTAGTGTAAGCAGTAAAGAAGTCCAGAAGAAGACTCATGGGTTACAGAGAAGAAGACAGCAGCCTTTTGCCATACAGCTAATGCAAAGGCTAGAATAAGCCTGTAACAACAACTCCACCTATTCAATACATTGCACTTGGCTTCATTACCTTGTTAAAAAAAAGTCTGACTGCTGCTTTTGCTGACAGCCATCCCTGTGTTCCTGCAGGACAGCTCCTGAATCTGCTTGAACCTCTCGAGCTCCCAGGTAAAATGGATGCCTATTTTTAAGACAGTGTATGAGGGAAGAGGGCTAGATAATATACTGACTTTTTTACTGCTTTAAATCTCTTTAAAAGTGGTAAAGAAGTGATTTTAACAGTTGTCTGAATCAGCTTGATTATCATTGTTTAGCAAAAGGGAACCAAGGCAGGGAAATCTAGACAACTATGTCCATATATTGGGTTACTTAACAACATGAAGACAATCAAAGCAACACATTGAAAGGCTTCAGAGCCTATTTTTACAGAACATTCTTTTTCTTTTCCCATTTCTCAATTTCTCCATTTCTTTGCATGCAAAAGAAGTTTGTTATATCTATAGTGATGCTACTTACTGACAAATAATCAAGCAGTTGGTGTGCTGCTGAGGCACTTGAAGTCTCAGAATATTCTTTATTGTTCTTCAGACAAGGAAAAGAAAAGCCTACTGCAGAAAGTACATTGAAAAATGGGAAGAAGATTTTATTGAGTAAATTTTTGTGGGAGAAATCAGAGAAAATTTGGTCAGTTCTAGGGAGAGAGAATCCCTCTCGTTTGCAGATGTCTCTTTCCTTCACAACTACCAATAGGCCACATGCTTTAAGACCTGGCTGCCCAGCATCCATTATGCAGGTAGGGTCACAGCATATGTAGAAAACTAATGGTAGGATAAAATTACTTTTTTTTCCTTTAATATGATTTAGCAGCTGAAAAGTGCCAGTTTCCCCTCTAGAGATCCAGGCATCATATCACAGATGGCATCTGGGAACTAAGGAATAGTTCTGATACGAGCTGAAATTGGCAGATACCTTGGAGAACTGCTAAACCGTGAGGAAGCACTGAGAGACATTCTGCAAAGCAGAGCCATAAGGAGAAAGGTAAGATTCCTGGCAAAGGGCAGAGTGTTGACACAGGGATAATTAGCAGCTCCAGGGTTCTCAACAAGAAAAAATGACACAAAAAGCATATGAAATCCTACAGAAACAAATCAAAGTAGCCCAAGAACAGCAGTTGAGCAATGTCAATGATCAGCCCTTTCCAAGGAGCCACAGAAGCCAACCCTTCCCCTGTGGACTTATAGCAGCCCAGCCAGCTAGGGCTTCTCAGATGCCTTATCAGGGTGGCGAGCTTTAACTTGTTAGCATTACTATGTGCTGTGTATGTTGACCAATAAATCATAAGTTTAACACTTTTAAGCTGTGAAATCAATTTTGCAGAGGTTTGGTAAGTAACAAAAGGCACTCAAAAGAACTGATCTAGAGGGGAAAAGGTTAGAAAACAAAGGAAAACTATTCAGTATAGACACCTCTTCCTCTATCACTCTTTGAAAATCTAACTACCCTAAGAACCAATGGAGGAACTAGAAGTAACATGGAAACAACTTCTGAATTTATATTAATCTCTTAGCGCAAATTACTGGAAAAAGTGAGTTTTGAGTTTCTGCATCTCCTTGTAGCCTTGCCATCCCCAGCCAGCAAAGGGTGTGAGCTAATTGTTAAATTCAGTTCAACAAGTTCCTCATTAGGGGGAAATTACCTGAGTTTGAAATCTGCTAATTTTCCAATCAGGGTGAGTGTTTGCACTTGTGATTTGGAAATAATTAACACATGGTATAACATCAAAACCTATGTAAAGGCTAATGGTAGAACAACTAATTTCCTTGTCATGAAAGTGGTGTGCTTGGTTTCCTCAGAGCTCTATTACTATCCTTTCAGTAATGATATCTGTTTTGTAGGGCATTCTAGTATTTATTTAAATTGAATACCTGCAGAGTTGTACTTTTTAATGTTAGTTTTGAAAAAATGAGCCATTATCTTCCAGGGCCATGAGTAGCTTTTTTATTTTCAAAGAGCTGCATTTCTTTCTTGTTCTTCCTATCAATGTAGCCTTTCCCAGAATTACTTGTTCCCATTATCCCTAAAAGGAGGACATAAATTGATTAGGGCTTTAGTCTGGTCTCTATAGACTTTAAAATGTGGGCTCCCAGGACAGCCACGTTCTGATCCTTCAGGGCATTCCTAGGAAAGTGAATGCCCTGTAATATTTAGAAAGGAAGCATGTTCTGATAAAGCAATTAAAATTTTCTACCTTCATTTCAGTTGTTGATATAACCTGATCATTACCATTTCTATATGCTATCAAATAACACTAGCTGGACTCAACCAGATATTTTTCCTGGTAAATGACGATGCCTTTGTCGCTCAGAGCATGGCACTAGTACATCTCGGTGTATTAGTGACCTGTCTCCATGAAGTCTGCGAGAGAAAGGATCAGATTTAACCTCCGGCAGCCGACTCCACCCAAGGGTGTCGTTAGTCCCACCGGTGTGAGAGTGTTGTGGCTGTTGACAAGGAGGGTGTGACTTGACGGCTACAGACAAGGAGAAGAGCCCGCTCCACGTGAGCCGACAGGAGCAGCCCATTTTCTGCAATGACGCACAGTATGGTAAATTGTGATTGCCCACGGCTAGAATGTGAGGTTTTTCTTTGCCTTCAAACTCTGAAGACCTCCAAGCAGAGCCTCCAACAAAAGAGTAACCCAGGAAAGGTAGGGATGCTTTAAATAGCATCTGATCTGCCAAAGCTTTGTCGAGCAGCATCCTTTAGGCAGAAAGGCTGCCCCGTGAAGACCTAGGACAGAAACGTGGCTCTTTCTGGGCAGCTCTGTCTTCTCACATGTCCACAGATATCTATGGCAGCTGTTTGCGCTGAGATAGGAATTGAGTTTCAGGTACAGGTGAGTCAGCACTTCGGAACTCTCTTACTGCATTAGTTTCTCTGACTTAAGTAATCTATTTTGAACACTTCCAGTACCATAATTATTTGGAGTTTTCTCCTCTCCATGCATTTTTGGATGAATGTAAATACAACTTGCTCCTCTTTCACAGAGGAAGCACTTGTGGTTTGTGTCCAAGCCCATGAAGTGGCATTCATGCTGCCAGAAATGCTACACACAGGTGGTAGAGATTTGCATTTTCATTCAATCTGACAAGGATTCCCTTTCTTGGTCAGTTTTGCTTTTTATAGCTCATTGCTTATGAACTACTCTCATATCCCTTTTTCTATTGCTCTTTTTTGTGTTCACGTGCCTACTTTTATTTGTGATGTCAGCTGCTGCAGCTTCTGTGCTTCAGAAGAAATTGTTCACATCTGAACCAGTTGCTTTGGTTATAGACAATGTCTCTTAAGCCAAATCCCCAGAGCTATGAGAGCATCTTCTTTTCCCTCTGTTGTATAGAGCATCCCCCCTGGCTGCTCATATGTAATGCAAAAAAAAAGAGCATGAGCAAGAGAGAGAGAGAGGCGTTAATACATTAAAATTAATGATCTTGATTTGAGATGGTTGCTTATTTTTGTGAAGTTATTTCTTTTCCCTATGTACCTTATTCTTTTACTTCAACAAAAGCTCAAATTTCAAGCTCTGGTCCAGTGACCTCTATTTCACAAGAAATATATTGGCCATTTCACTCTGGTTCTTACTGAACAGTTATTATGTTACAAAAGACACACCAGGCGACTCAGGGGTAATTTTTTCTGCAATGACAGCTGCCGTGGGAGTTGCTGAAGAACCCACACTGCATAGGCAAGGAAGATAAAAGCTTTTATGTCATCTGCCAGACCAAGTCCTGCCTCTTCCCGGCCTGTGGATAATGTTAAGGCAATAAAGCTCAAACAAGAGTTTCTTTATTCTGTTCTTACCCTTTTGATTATGCACTGCTTTCTACTAGGCAACCTCTTCTTTCATAGTCCTTCCTCCCTTTGAAATTCACTCACTGGAGGCCCAAAAGTTGCAGTCTCCTGCCTGCGGATTGCCTGGGGAGAGCAGCCCTTACCACTGAAATGGGGGATGTCTGGCAGGGTCCCTTGTGAGATGCCACCTTGTTTGGCTGCCTGCCAAAGAACCAAGGCAGCTCTGAGCCCTCAGGTAAGTAGCTGTGAGGTTACAACGGGTTTTGCTGTCAGTGTAATTGTGTGAGAAAATCAGCCATCTTCTGGAAGCTAACAGTGGTGTCCTTACATCTAACTCATTCCCAGTTTTTAGTTTGTCTCTTACTAGCAAGTTGTAAATGTCAAATATAAGTTACTTTGTTACTCAGCAATACTGGGGGGAAAAATAAAAATTATTAACTCTTCTTGATTCTCCCACTGTGAACACAAAAAAAAAATCCCTCCTATTATTTCTCTGTTTTTAACCACTTGCACAGATTTAACTGAGTGCCATGTAAAGTTGGTATTAAAGTCATGTGAAGTAACATATGTACACTATGTTAAGCATGTCAAATGAAGGTTTTGGGGAGTTCTTTGATCAACATAAAAATTACTTGAGTAGAATTTTTACACTGATATTTCCAAATCACCATCAGGGTTATGAAGCCATTCTCTGCTTTTAAGATAAATTGCCTGTTGCTAAGTGTTGGCCCAGCAGACAGCATTCCCTGGAACGGAACAAGCAGGTGCGTGCTTTGTTCAGATCCACCAACCCCTAAACAGTCAGTGCAGTTCATCATGTTTCAAGGCAGCAACAAGCAGTAGCCACGTTGCATATGAAACCAGCTCTCAGGTGAGCCTTGCTTCTGCCCTGTGGTGCCCTCAATTGCAGCTTCTTCAATTAAACTTCATTCACGAATCCCTTGCACATGAACAAATTAAATTTACTCTTGTAATGGTTGTAATGGGATTTTGAATCGCTTATGTAGCGTGAAAGAAGAAACAATGCTACACTTTTGTCAGCACCTCATCATTATTTTTAGCCTGTCTCTCCCTGAAGGAGAAGAATGCTGACAAATGGAGTCAGATTAAAAGGATTTGATTTGGATTTATCTGTCTTAATTTTCTAGACTTATACCCACCCTTTGAATGGTTCTTTTTAAGGAAGTGATCTGAATCCTTTATTAGTTTAATAGGATTTGGCTAATATTACTGACCTTATCCCTTCCTCAAGTGGATTTCCACAGACAGTCTAAACAGATTTCCCTGGCACTACAGCAAATCCTCTCTGTAAACAGTTGTAGCTGAGATCAGACTTGGTACCACTGCTTTCCCTTTTTGTCAGTAAGCAATCTGTTGAAAACCTCTCCTAAGGACAGATGAGAAAAGTATGACTGTTTGTTTTTTCTTTAAAATCATGTGATTACTTTCAAATTTTCTTACCTTCTGTCTGTATTCTTCTGCCACCTGAAGCTGGGTGAAGAACCCCAGCGATTGTGTCACATTACAAAAATTGCAGTGAGAGATGATTAGTAAAATTTGACCCACCATCTTCCCTGTCTGCCCTATATTCCTGGGAAGATACAGGCTGACTTCCTGGCCATGTGCAACTGAGCCACTTGCAGGGTTTTTACTCTTTTCTAGCTATTTGTAATTGTTGAATGGTCTTTTCCAACCTTGTTAATTCTGTAATTCTGTGAAGATGGCAAGTATGTGCAACGTGGCGTTCCCCTGCCTCTTTGCATCTCTGGTTTTCCTATGCTGCAGGTAGAAGAACACCTGGGTCTGTATTCTAGACTGTTCTGTCTTTCAAATATTTTTTTTTCAGAGAATCAATACCCATCTGTCTTTTCTAGAACACAACAAACAGCATATTATGACAGATGTGCATTTTTTAAGTTGTGAAAATAATTATCAGAAAAATAACATTTTCCGTGAGAAATATTTTGAGCATTCCCCATGATGCTCTCAATAAGCAAAATGCCTCTTTCCCACACCTCCCCCGAATTGTACATGTCCCCAAGAAAAGCGTGTTTGGTCCAGTATTTGGTGGTTCTATACATCAGTAAGAACTAAATCAACTTTCTTTTTTTTTAGCTAACATGTTTAGATTTTAATTTGCCTGTGCAAAAGTGGCCAACACAGCAAGAGAAGGGGGCTATCATAGAAGTGTGAGTGAAGGAGTGCCAGTCACCAAAGACTGCAGCTGGAATTCCCCAGCAGCCTCAGCCTCTGAGGTTTCAGCACAGGGTCACTCGAATGGCACAAAGATAAATTTCAGCTTCTTTTCCTATGCTAGGAAACACAGTTCATTTCCATTTAAATTATTTTTATTTCTCAGTCTCTCCAGAGGCTTTAGTACCACACCTTGAGAAGGAACTTCATTCTGCTCATGATGTCAAAATCACTGTATTTGAGAGAATTCTCCACTTTGGTTAGAAAGGAAGAAAAAAATAAAAGAATATGATAAAATAGTGTGTCACACATCCACATCCCCTCTATCTCGTTTCTAAATTTTTTCACAGATGAGAAATTGACTGTAGTGCTCACAGGGTAAGGCAGTTATTTCACAGATTATGGAGTGACTACCACTGTTGAATGCACAGTGACTCCACCTAAGGATAAGCGGTCCCTAACGGCCGAACCTGCTCCCTCCTACCTCCTCCAACAACCAGCTTACCAGCAACCGCGGTTTGAAGCATTCGGCCTAAACCTCCGGGACACAGAGATGTTCTGAAAAACAGAAATGCGAGGAATTCCTACATGCAGGAGCTGTAAGTCGTGCCGTGCCCATGGGCGGTCCTCAGTCACTAGATGGCACACTTAACTCACTGCGCAGTCTGACCTTGCTCCACAGGTGCTGCCGTGCAGCAGAGAGCATTTCCCACGGGAGACAAGGAATTCTTTGATGCGCAGTCTCTTTCTGTGTATATTGTATTTTTATTGCAGTTGCCTGCTTTCACTGCTAAGCTTGTACATTATTAATAGCACGCAATGTTCAATTTCTTTGCCTTTAGTTACAGTTAGTAAATTATTCTTGCCGTATTTAATTTTGGGAGACATTTCGGCTGCTTTGAGGAATTCTGCAAATAGTGATACGACCCTGGTTGCCGCTCCAGCTCAGTCACGCAGCTGGAAGATTAGAGGGATCAGTGAATTATTTGGGGAGAAATAACGTATGGTGCGGCCCCTCTTGAGTACTGATTGGAAAGAACAATTCTTACAGAATATTTGTGTCCCTTCCATCAATTTATTTGTCAGAAATAATGTCAGAAATTATTTAGTAGGAGTTAGTGTTGCTATCACCAGTACCAATAGCATAAAGAGTAAGAATCAAAACTTATTTACCTTCCAACTGTCTCTGTTAAGGAAAACTGTAAATTAAAGCAGGTGATGGACAGCAGTTTCAGTTCTTGCTTGGCTTGTATTGTATAAGTCCTGCCGGGTGGGCACTCCATCTCCTCTACTGTACGGTACCTCTGTGTGTTGCAATAGTCACAAATTCAGTGAAATTACACCTATATCACCTTTTGCTCTTTCATCCTTGCCAACACGACAGTGGCATGGGAAGCTATCTACATACACGTGGAGCTCTTGAACCCTGCTCTCCACGTGGAGACACGGTGCCAGGACCTGGGGCTGGTTCTCCAGCTTGTGATGAAGTCCATTCCCCATCTGGCACAAAGCAAACAGCTCTTCAGTGACGCATTTTTACACTTTGTCAGTCTGGATGTGTCTACAGTTAACATTTTTAATTGGATTAGGGTGTGTGAAACACGTCAATTAGTGAGAACGTGCCTACTGTGTGATACTTTTCTTTCCTCCTTTCTTCTTGCCCTTGAATGAAGCACCAGCCATGACTGGTCCCCGCAGATATGTACTTCTGCAATGTTGGTGGACATGGTACCAGATATAGGAAAAATTCTATTTCATACAGAGAAGTAACATACTCCCCTGCCCTACTCCATAGTCTGTGATGCCTAGGGGTTGAAGCATTTTAAATGCATGCTGAAATTTGCCATCCAGAATTCAGTCATACAGGGTAGCTGTTTTCAACCTTGCCAGTTTTCACCTTATAGTTCTGTTCTGAAACAAAATGTATAAAATCCAAGTTCAGTGAGAGTCTATTCCTTCTTCTGGGAAAAGAAGCACTGTCTGAATTTGAAGTCCTAGTTTAGTCTTTCTTTAAATATGGCTAGAGAGAGTCTGCTCATACCACTTCTAGAAAGAAATTGCAACTCCTTCTGTTAGAAAGCAGTACCATCCAGTGATGGATGTTATCCATCTCTATTTTAGTTAGTGGTATCTGGTAACTTCAAGCTTTGAAGTCCATCTGTGTGGCAAGAAGAAATGAAGCAGGGGTGGAGGGTGAGGTGGGAGAGAGTCAGGAATAGTGCTCACCCTTGCAACCTTTTCTCAATGGGTCATTTTTCCCTGGACACCTTGTATTATGCCAAAGGACTGCAAGGGTTAAAACCACACAGCAAATATTTGTATCAACTAACACATATGTTTACACAGGTACAACTAAAAGGCTACTCAGCTAAGTATTACTCAAGTACTAACTATTACATAAGTACTTAAATACAGGCTACTTCAGCTATTACTGGGCAGGCAGGCACCTGTTGGTCAGCAGGGGAGTTTTCATTTTCATGGTTCTTTGAAGAGGACCATGATCCCTTGCCTGGTCAAGTTGCTGTCTGCTGTGTATCTGCCTTCTTTCTGAGGGTGTTGCAACTTTTGCCTCTCTTCAGTATTTTCCAGCTCTTACTACATCTACAATTTCACTTCTGCCTCTGAACTTACTTCCACATGGCTTACACTCTTTCTTGCAGCTGGACAACAATTTTCTAAACAAAACTCAGCCAAGGCATTACAGTTGTGCCATCACAAAAGCAAGCTTTGGGTCATAGGCAGCTGAACATCTGGGCTGTTGTTTAGTGTTTCAAAATTAGCTGCACATTCCTGCTAGAATAACATGAAAGGCGTAATACTGCTCATTGTCGTGGCACCTATACTGGTGGCATACTAATAATTTACATTGGAAGTTTTTAAATTATTATTAAATTATGACTAAGGCAGATGAAACTACTAGCTCTGGATATTTTGGTACTGGCAGCTAATCCTAACTCCAGCAACTGAGTCCTTGAACTAAACATTGATTATATCACAGAGAATCTATCAGATAAACACACTGCATTAACACCTTAAGAAAGGCCAAGTGCACCTGAATGCTTTCAGCAAGATTGCTTGTTTTAAAATAGTCTTTAAAAGACCTGAGCAATAACTTTTGTGGTGGAGTCTTATGAGAAGAACAAAGAGAATATTAGAATCTGCCTTTTGAAAGTTCAGACAGACAAGAAGACTAAACTTTTTGGACAGCAGAGCAGAAAAGCCTCTAGGTATCTGATAAATTGAAGAAGAACTTACGTACTAGAAGTCACACATGCAGAGAATGAAGAATATTATCTTGGTGGAGCAGCTGGGAAAAAAAATCTTTGATTTGCTGGTTAATCAGAATGTATTGCAGAGAAATCAATATAAGGATAATCTCATTTGCTATTTATTTCTGGCCTGGATACATGTATTTCATCAGTCATCAACTCTGGAGAGGAATGACATGAATTTCAACACTTCTGCTATTTTTGCCTGCAAAATATTCAAAATTGTTTCTGCAGAAGCTATGGGCAGCAGTAGGGGACATTTATTTAAAGAAATTTGGAACAATGGATCACTAGCGATTAAAATAAAAATGGAAATTACATTCTGGATGCAGGACGCAAATGAGTATTACATTGACAATACTCTGGCATTTAGCATGTATGAACCATTGCTGAGTAGTTGCATTTTGGAAATTTCAAAATCTGGTTGTCTTTTGAAAAATGCAGATTCAAGCTTCTCATTTTATGCTGATGTGAAAAGGTGAAGGAGAATATCAGTTTGTTGAAATAAGTGAATTAGCATGTGAATGGAGAGTATTGGGCTTTTCCCTCTTCAAACAGCAGCTTTCAAAGTAGAAACTAGGATTTAAATCACTGATTTCTCTCTTTTCATATCCTCAGATCAAGTTACTTGTAGTGCATTAATAGGCTTTGAGCCTGTACCACATCAACTAGAGGTGCTGTCATTTTTACTAATAGCCATAATCTACAAATGTAACAATCAATGAAACAACCTGTTTTCTCTCCCCCTTCCAAATTCTTCTTATGGATCTCACTTTCAGTTTTCAGGACTGACAGTTATAAAAACATTTGCAAAGTAAGAATCTGACTGGGAGACCAGACTGGACTCTCTCCTTCCTCATCAAATCCTTTTTTTTAGAGGACTGCACTGTCAGCCTTGCCAGCAATGTTTGCCTTTGCTGCTGATGTACTCCTTGCAAATAAAACGAGTTTGCAGCAGTATATTGCTGAGTAAGCTAGACAGCAGTGATATAGGAGAACTAGTGCCTACTGAAGAAAAGAGACTCGGGGAGGTAGTCTCAGGAATGTTTCCAGCACAAGTGCATCTTAAACCTCAAAGCTCAAACAACCTTGTCTCATACTGTAACATGTCAAGCCATCTTTTTCAAAGACATGGATATTTTTTTCTTATGTAAACTAAAACCTCAAGAATCTCTGCTGTGAATGCAATTCCCCAATGAAAGCAAATTTTTACTTTCCAAACTCCTCCCTCTCCCCCACCTCCATTCCCTGAATTAGCCACGGTAACCTGGTCAGCGTTTCAAACACCTGCTTGTATTTGTGCGGTGGCGTGTGCGTTTGCTTTCCTTCATTGCATTTTATTTGCCTTTGATTAATGATTAAAGCAAAACAAAACCATTGTAGCTGGTTTTAAGTGCCTCCTTTAGCAAAGAATGGACCTTGCAGTAAGTCTGCTCTGATGGCACGACACTAGAGCTGAACCTCTCTGGGCTGCTCTCAAGCCAAGTCCTGGAAATATGACTTGATAAAATGCTCCCCGCTCCACCCAGCCTGCTTTTATCTGCAATTACATTCACATGATTTATAAAACAACATTGTAATTGACAATAACATGGAGATTTTTCAGTTTTACTTCTCTTATTTGTTTGGGTAATCGCTGTAGTCTTCTTATGAACTAACACTAGTCTGAGCTCCGTAGCAACTGGATGTTCCCACTGTGATACCAGAGAGCAGCAGCTAAATCCACTTCTGCCACACTGCCAGCTGGAAAGGTAGCTGAAGGTGCAGTTATATTATCCTGCTTTAAAGGCTATAAAGCTCTTCTTTCTCCTAGCAATGCCAATATTTGCCTTTCTGACTAAATGACTGACTCTTTGATGCAGTAGCTTTTTTGCCCCATAGAGGGAATATAAGTCACTCAATAAGTGTTTACACTCATAAGATTACAAAGGTTGTTTGGTTTTGTTTGTTTTTAAAATGGATGTGTACTTGTCTTGATTGTCCTACCAGGCAATAAAGGCTTTCTAATCAGTTCAGTGAAAGTCTTGACTGGTATAGGACTGGTGTTGCCCTGTAAGATGTGGTGTCTCCCAAAAGGATTTTTCGTAAGGCAGCTGTAATCTTCTCAAGGGAAGGCAATTTAGGTGGTAGCTGGTGAAACAGACCACGCTATTTTTCAGTTGAAGTCATGGTGACTGTCCTCTGAAAGCAGTAACATCCCTGAACCTGCTTCACAGTTTGCTGATTTCAGTGAACTCCCACCTGATGTCTGCATCAGACAACCAGAGAGATACTGCTATAGCTACAGTAGATGAGACCCTGTAACACGGCTGAACAAATCTCACACTGAAAGGAGGGGCTCTACTATCCCTCTGGTTCCTTTACAGCTCTAGAGGGGATCTGTAACTTCTGCTCTTCACTGTTTTGATGAGGAGCGGGGAAGTAGGAGCACTTTTCTGTTTCTGCAAATTAACTCCTTAAACTGGCACAGCCTGAGGTTAGGTTCGTGCCCTCAGCAGAGGAATGGAAGTTGGACTGTCCCTTGCTGCAGCTGAAGTGCTTGTGGCAAGGTGTGAGCCTGACACAGCCACCAGCTGTACTTGTGGCTTGTTGGACCTGAAGTTCAAAATTAGGTGGCATTGGAAAGTCCAGCCTGCACAGCATGCTGCACAGTGTGCTATAACAACTTATCTAGAGCAATTAACTGCTGGGCACCATTTGATTCTTAATCCTGAGCATTAGCAAGACGGCTGAGTGACTTTTGTCTGGGGCCAGGATGCAGATTCTTCCTCAGAGCTGTCTCAGCTTCCTACCTTCCTTGATATTGTTTACTAAGAGATGTCCTTAGCTGTTTGTATATACCATGAATACTATTTTTAGGAGAAAATTTTGATTTGTTCAGTGTGGCAAGGCAGATACTGTGCTGTATTGAGCCAAAGGTTTTGACAGCCAGACTCTAATACCCTGCTGACCATCACCGCAGCACATCCAAAATATTTCATATATATAGTAGTCACATAATCAGTTTGTGTCACTTACAACATGTCTATGAGAAAGAAAGGGACTCAGTTTCCTTTGTACAGTGAGGCATTTATTCGGGAAGAATACATTTAGGATTCTTGTGGCATTAATTTTTCAGTTGTTACTGAATAGCAATAAAAATATTTTTCATGTAAAAATACAAACTACAATAAAATATAGTCTAATCTTAACAGGTGAAAAATTACAAAATAGTTCTAAGTGTGACTAACAAGTCGATAAATACCATTCCATTGAAATGAGTGAGTCAGTAAACAAACACAAAACGCCTGAAAAACAGCCTTACACCTATCCAGTATTGTTACCTTCCCCTTCACCATGCCTGGCTCAGAAATATATTTCATGTCAACAGAATTGGAGTCCAGCTTTCACTTAGATATAGTAAAAAAGGATAGTGTGGAGTAATGCCCCCTTACATCCCTCTCAGAGTGATGTGAAAGTATCAAGCAATGGAAAATTTCTGAAAGCAACTCCCTGTAGCATTGCTTTATCTCAGGTTATTGCTCATCCCCTGTCTGCCTGGACACTTTCTGCAGAGAAGTCCAGCTCATACCTTACACTGTATCTTCTCTGGAAACATAAGATGCAATAGCTGTGCTCCTCCAAAGGTAACAGTATAGATATTTATGCCTGATTATGATGTAGCTTCAGCCATAAGTGCACCTGATGGACCCTTTTTACCTCTCCTCTCCCTTAGAAAAGTCATCTTGTATTTGATTCCTATTCATTATGCATGTGTAACATCAAACTACCAGAAGCTGTCTGCTGAACAGAACTGAAAATGGCTTCTAAAGGCAAACATTCAGCAACCTTAAAAACTATCTGTGCTCTCCATTCTGCTTTTCAGTGTGTCCATTCCCAGCTTCGGCTGAGAAGAAAGGCGTTAAACTACATGAATGTGGAAATGTTACTCATTTAAGTGTGACAACCTCATGTTTAGCATTGAGTTGCTTAATGAAGTGTAAAGATGACTTTGGATCATCAGTAATTCCACTCTTATCCATGTCCCCATCCATATCCATATCTAATCTTTCAAAGGTAATCCATCCTACAACAAATATGCAGGCCTGAGTAATGAATGTTGCAACGTGGAGAAAGTAAAACTTCCAGGTTATCAGGTCTCTTCACAGAATCCATTTTTCACCTAAGAAGGGCATTTTATTACTCCTGTTATCTCAAAGCAGTCATCTACAAGCAAACACCAGAGCAAAAGTTTTCTTCCCACCTATGAAGCTCTTGGGCTATGCTTTCCCACAGAACATCAGAATAATTTGCAAAACAAGCTGCCTATTATATTTTGTAGATAGAACAAAGTTGGAAAAAACTATTTGTTTGTTTATCTTGCTAAATTATAGTATTTTCCAGTCATTATCTTTGAGGAAGCTCTGTATAAAGACCCAGGATATTCTGCCAAATGATGCTTCTGGAGAAGTCACCAGCTCTTGGCAGCAGGCCTTCAAGCCTGAATAGAGCCCTACCACATTTGCCAGGATCAGGTGCATGGATATGCCAAATGAACATGATGAATTTACTTCTCCCTTGGACTATGTATATAAAACCAAATTAAAATGGATTCTTGTTTGCCATTGATCTTGAGCCCCACTATAGGCGTGGATCTGAGCAACCACACTTGCACTCTGATGTGTAGCTCCTCTCTGTTTAGAGGAACTGGAAACTAATGCAAAAACACCTGTACAATACCTACTAGAAAGGCTAATCTCTAACAAAAACTAGTGCTACTATAACCCTCAAAGAGTTCCCTGTTTTAGAGAGAAGACACTATCTTCCCTTACTGGTTGCTTTCTTTCTCCTTGTAGAACTTAATCTGCTAAAGGTTATGCTTAGGGCTCATTTGATATGCCAGTGTACATAGACATAATCACTGTATTTATCTGTTTTCTCATCTACTCCAGTCTACAAGCTACAGTGTGCAAACTGCTACAGAAAATCAAGCAAAATATGTATTGTTGTTTACAGGGAAGACAAACTCCAGAATTTAGAAAAAAGCAGTATCAGCAGAAGGTATATATTTGGAGTCCAGGATGTCACAAAAAATACTAAATATTATGTTTAGTTTGTGCTATGTAAACTAGTTCAGTTACTTTACTCCGCACTTTCAAATCATTACTAAATAAAAGGAATATATGAAAATGGGAATAATAAAATCTCACCGGTTGAATAAATGCAGTGAGGTGTTTTTAACAGAAAAATTGGAGAAACTACAATCATTCATTTAAACTTTCCATGTGCTCAAGTCTAAAGGACCCACCAATTCATGTGTAAAACTATAGAGTGAAAAAGCCCAATGACCAGTAAGAACCACAGGTTAATGAAAAATATCAGGTCAGGCAAACCTGATAGCCAAACACACTGTAATTGCATGTGTGTTATATAAAGGCATTCTAGTGTATGTAATGCCTATTGATTTCAGAAAAGCACTTGATATGATACTGAATTATAAAACTTCAAGCATTTGGTGCATGAGATAAAAGGAAATATCATAATGGGGTGAAAAGGAGACTGATCGATGGAGAGGAACAAAGTGATGCATCACTGCTCTCTAAGGGCAGAGCTGCTATTGGAACAGAAGCTCTCCTCAACCTTTTTTCCACTGCCAGGAGGAGGCAATCAGAAAATGCACTTGTGCCTCCCTAATATTGTTTGTTTGTTGAGAGGAAAATGACTGATAATTAATTACAAAACCTGAATTTGAACTCGAAATTTTTTTATTAATTTGTTTGTCTCTTGGTGCACAGAAACCTCTGGGAAGTGCAGCTCAGGAGCAGGAATTACTCTCTGAAAAATTTTTAACATTCAGAAAGCTCCACAATTTCAGACATGACAGCTCTTCTTCACAAAGGTTTCTGGAGATGAATTTTTACGCTGTTTCATTTAAGGAGTTTCATAAAATTGGTGGATTCTCAAAGAAGAATGTTGTGATGAGTCTATAAAAACTATGGTTTTCCTGGAATCTTTAGTTCTCACCTCATGTGTTGCAGTGAAACCAAAAAAATACCAGTTTCAGGACAGTCTATACAGGAGAGCTGTGGAGTCTGGGGCATGAAAGCCCTGGGAAAAATGCTTCTCCAGTCTTCCAGCCTGTTGGATAGGGTGTCAAGTACCAGCAGAGATGGGAACAAATTCCTGTGAGAAGATGGTGTTTTTCAAACAAAACTGACAGTTTCTTCTTGAAGATGTGAGTGCATGGAAAACAAATCTTCTCTGTAAAATGAACAAAAAGTGCATTTCTCTCCAGATAGGAATTTTCAGAGCCAAGATGGCTTAAACCTGTTCCCCTAGATGGCACATTTTATTCAATTTTTCTGAAGATACAAGAACTTCTTGTATTTCTTGCTGCATGGTAAAATTAATGTAGCAGGATCTAGCTCTTCTTCAGCTTTTTCCTCACACAGCCCCTGCAGGCATCAATTTCCCCCCCAAAAAAAGATGCTGAGATGATATCCCTCAAAGATAGAGGTATGCCAGGGTGTTATTACAGCAACTCAATTTGAAATAAAGTTTTGAGTTTTCCCCTAGGAGACTCTCTAGCAAGGGGCAAGGGGGGAGGGGTGGGGAGAAGAGAGAGAGAGAATTTCTTTCAGGGACAATCCCCTCCTACCAGTGCCAAACTAGTACTGTCATCATCCTAAAAGTATGTTGTCAATCCCATTTTAAAGGTACAAACCCCAAAGATTTATTTCTTGTGTACCAGTGACTCTTCCTCAGCTGGTGTTCTTTCAAGCTGTTTCTGGTAAAGAAGATTAAATATAAATCCTTGGCATAAGTGTACTTACTCACTGCTGGCTAGATTTGCTTTTGCACATTAAATGTTACCTGGCTGTGGGGTTTTTTTTGCACATTTGAATTGCAAAAGAAGCATCAAGACACAGTCTTACAGGGAAGGAGATTTTCCTGGTGTGGTTCTATGCCACTCAGTCATAGCTGTACCTCACTGGTTCCAGTGGTCCCCTTAAGGGAGGACAAAATACCAGAGTGGTAAAGATACTCCTAAACTGTTTTTCTCTGCATTTGCTCTCAGTTAACTCAGTGGCAAGGATGTTCTCCCCTGTGTGCCTTAACAATTTCAAAAGAAAATTACCTATTTGTTTTTCTTAATAGATTAAACTTTTTTTGGCTATTAAAGGATAATGTAGTTCTGTCCATTAATACTGGACTCACAGACAGTGGCATCTGATAGAGAGTCAACATCACCTCCATGGTGGCACCAGCTCTACTTATTCTAAAGAAAATTACCGAGGATAGCTCTGCAACTGAAGGACTTGTGGAGTGTATACTCTAAAAAAACCTAACGCATCTGAGCCAGTTAATTATGAACACTTTGACAGGCCATGGTATTTTTATTTACAAAGAGAGTCAAGATTTTCTTTAAATTCCCAGCTCTCAGATTTGCTGAACATATTTTTTGATAGTTCCAGACGGTTCCTTTAGAAAGACTGCTGGTCAACTCACTAGGATGAGGAACACTAAATGTGATGAGTACCTGCATTTGCTGACAAAAAAATTTTGCTAAAGAAGCTTTATTTTCTTGGATAATAGACAAAAATATCTGAAAATGTAGACTCTGGTAAGAACAAAATGTAATTTTACATGTGCATTCCCAAATGCAACAACTATCAACCTTCTGACCACAACAGTCCTGCCCACAATGGCTCTGACCACAGTCCTTCTAAACTTACCCATCAGAGTAAATAAATACTAGGAAGTGATAAATTACTAAAAACAAAACTAGATCCTTTTGAAATTTCAGAAAGCTTTAGTAAGAAACCTTATCCCTTTCTCACTCCACCTGTTCCAAATGTTGCTTTGTTCTACTACTTGAATCCAACCTTGAAGCATATAAAGGCAGATGGGAAAATAGAGCAGTGTTATTGAGAAAAATTAGTACTATGAAGAGTAGGAATTTGTATGAAACATTACACTACCCTCTACTAGTTTTTCCTGTTCTGTACTGATTTTTCTGTCATCTTGTAAAAGGTACTTTGGGACTATAATTTTTTCTGTGTGAATTTTCCCCAAATAACTGTTATTGGTTATTTTTATTGTCAATGTTTCAATTGTACTATACCCATTCTCAGTGAGTGCTTCTAAACTTGAAGAAATAGGGGTTATGCTAATTTCAATATAGCATTTTTTTGTTGTTGTTAAAAAAATTACTATGAATTCCACAAAGTCAATGTGTCTAGAAAACACTAATAACCATGTTTTCTAGGTTTACAGTTTAACATTCCTTTTCCCTTCCTCTGACATCCATACAAAGAAGTTTATTATGCTGAATCCCCTGCAGCTAGCTTATAAACCTACCATGTACTCTGCAGTCAAATAAAACAAGCTTTGTTAAGGAGATTATGGCTCTGCTGTTTTAACGATCTGATATTTTTGCCGTGAATAATGTTAATTGGATGAAGCACTACATGCAAAAGCTTTGATCTGTAAAAACAGGATTGCATGTAATATAAAGGTCTGGAAAGAACAAGATTTGAAAATGTAATAAAAATGCATCTTCTAAAATCTCTAGACCAAGTTTTCTGCAAATCTCTATAGGAGTGAATCTTTAATTGTAATTAAGTGCTAAGAAAACTCAAATTTAGGGAGAATTGTCTCTGCCAGTAACGTGATTTTTTGGTTACTGTTCATGAAAGTGTTTCTTATTTATCCCGCTGGCTCCACTGAATTAACATGTAAAGACCAGTCCTATAACTGGGCCAGCAAAAGCTCTTCCATATACACTTCATTAGGGTACATAGCCTTGCTTTCCCGTTATAGCTAAAACCCAAAACTAGGGGTGGCCAGTTTTTAAATCCTGGCACTGAATTCAGTGGTAAAGAGTCAGCAGGAAACACCACAAAGCTTTTTGCCTTTTCCCCTGTTTCAGGGAATCACTCTGCGTCAAAATCTGATGTTACTGCCTTTCCCTCTCAAAGTTTCTATGGTTTATAGGTCAGAAGCATTGATTTTACACCAACTCTAATAAAACCTAGAAAAATAATTAAGGTAAGATTGGCTGCCTGGATTTATTTATCCATCTCCTTTGTCATAATGATGACCAAACAAAAGCTGATTCTGTGGTGTGTCAGGGTCTCCCTGGGAGCGAACCAGATGAAGTGGGGCCAGGTGGTGCCCTCTGAGCCAGGACACCACCGTCGTCTTGTCTTCAGTGGTGGAAGTGGCCACAGCAAGACCCTAATTCCCTTACAGGTACTGAGATTTCCACTTGCCTGCATATACAACATTTTTTAACTGAAGTGGATGTTCTGGCTATTAAATGGTGATGTAAGAGTGGGTCATCTTTGATCTCTTGGTTAACTCTAGTTATTCCAGATTCAAATTTAACTGAAAACTATGAAAATGATACCCTGGATAAAAGGGAGATGCTAAGCACCTGAGAGATTCAGCACTGTTAGCTGTATTATCAACATTAAAATTACCTTCTCTTAAGGGCCAAGTACACCTGGGGAGGCTTTTTATCATATAAACAAAGATTCAGGAGGCTCTCAGAGAATGAGTTGCAGGAAACTTTTCTGCATCAAACATATGCTGAAATACATAAAAAGGGCAGGGAGAAGGCATGACAAAATCTAACTAGTCCAGAAAGCCTGCTCTGAGCAAAACTCAGCTTATAATTTAGGTCTATTGATCCCAGTGACATTTGCTATTGTGCATGGTCTATGCCACTAGCTTCTCTTTTAGGCAGATTGTTTAACAGCTGGGTTTACATGTGTGCTTTTTGTGTCTTGCATTGGTAAAACCACAGATTTACCAATGTGCATTTTATGTTTTCTCAAGCAAGTCTTGCAGCCTTCTTATGCACAAGGCCAAAAGATATTATTTTGTGAGCGTGGGATTTGAAGCTGCTTTCAGTCTGTGTACAAACAATTTTCAGAGAATTCGATCAATTGCTTATGTCATCAATTTCTCCAGTGTTGAGAGAAGCTATTGAGAGTCCATTTGGTGAGAGGAGTACACCTCTGTTTTCCAATGACTTTGTGCAGGTTTACATTATAGTTTTATTCTGTATTAGCATAGAGAAAAATGATTCCAATTTTCACATGGTTTGGTTTTGCACAGGCTTAAGAAATAAAAAAACCAATGCTGTGACACTGTTTATATTGCAAAAAAAGGTTTTGTGTTTAGAAAGACAACTTAATAGCTAATTGCTTGAATTTTTGAAACTGAAATCACACTAGGATTACTTAAAAATGTGAAAGATATATAAAATCAAATGGCTTTAATTTTCACATTCTTTGAAGTTGCTAATTTCATCTTACCTTGGGAAACGTAAAAAAAAAAAAAAAAAGATATTATTTTCTGCCAAAGAATTCCACAACTCATTTTGGTGCTATGCTATAAAGGAATCACAATCAAATCCTGACGAGTATATGACAAAAGTTTTAAAACACTTTTCCTCATCTGCCAAAAAAACTTTAGAATGACAGGAGACATTTCGTCAGCCTTGATTACATGACATGTCTCTTCAAGATAGGCATTCCTTTAACCTGCAATTGAAGTGATTTTAAAATGCTTTCCAGTTATTTTGTGTGTTAGGTCAGGATTTCTCGGTCTCGAATTCCATAAGGACAATCATGATGGGAAGGATGGAGAAGGACTTTCAGTAACTGATTTCTTTTGTGAGTCAGTTATTAAATTAAAGCAATACTGTCTTGTACCTGCTGAAGCTTACATTGAATTCACTGGAGAAAAAAATAAGGATTATGTGACCAGTTATTTGTCTTAAATTTACCTAAACCACATCATAGCAAAAAGTATTCAGTGGCTTGATTCAGTGGTATACTTTCTCTCTCAAATATCTAGCTTCAGTTTTGATTCCAGCCATCAACATTAGTTTTAATTTTATTCAGATGCTTTCTCAGATAAAAATGGACTTTTCAGGAAATTTTAGGTATTATCAGGAGTTGAGACTTGACAGACACTGGAAATGGACTGTCCTCATAGGGAGTGCAGGGCTGTGAGAGGTTCACCCAGGCTCCTTGGTGTGGTCATGGTGTGGTGGAGTTTCCACCTCCATACCCTGTTATTGCTTAGCACTTGCTTTGTCACACAACACGCAGGTGACTTTGTTCTGCCAGCCCTGCACCCACCGTACAAGCCCCTGCACACCAGAGGGCTGAATGCCAGGTGGAAGCCACAGCTGGCTGTGAGGGCACCGTCTTATGGACTGGCTGAGACATGTTAACTGATCCACCAAAACTTGACAGGAGGCTGGAGCTGGGGGCAGAGGGGGCTTGTCAGCCTCTTCTCCCAGGGAATAAGTGACAAGAGGACACAAACTGCACCAGCCCAGCAGAGGTTTAGGCTGGACATTAGGAGGAATTTCTTCATGGGAAGGGTGATTAGACATTGGAATGTGGCCAGGTGTTGCAAAATGTGGATTATGTAAAATTTTCACGAGAAAGGATGCTCTTTGATGTTTCATCTTTGAGTACTTTCACGCCTAATCAACAAGAAAGGATATTTTATCTATGAAAACAGATAGCAGCTAATAAGCTCTAAGAGATGTCCAGGTGTTACAAAAACAAATTACTTGCCGGTAGAATTGCTTTGTTAAGGTTTAGGGCTTGTCCTGCATCAGTGATCTCAGACCGAGAGGAGGTTCACACAGCTTAGGGAGAAGGATGCTCACTGATATGCGGACACGAAGAATTTTTTGGCCACAAGGACAGTGGCACAGGTACCAAGATAAGGAATTTCAGCAACTGAGCTGAAATCAGCTGTAACTGAGTAAAAGGTAATTCCAGCAAGGGGAGAGAATGACCCGCAATTCGCAGACCACCGACCCAAAAGAAGAGAAAGATTGAGTGTGTGGACCAATTAACGTGAGAAATGAGGGAACCATCAGCCGTCAGAGACAGAATACTAAGTAATGAGAACTGTGTAGCTTGTAGCCAATGAAGACTAATTCCTTTGTTTGCTACAATGGCATAAATAGTAAAAGGTTTTGATAATAAAAGGTTTTTGTTGTGCCTGATTTTTGGAGTACCCCCGAGCATCCAGGCTTGCGGAACGCTGCAATAAACACTCAGTGTCTCCATCGGGTGTGTTCGCGTGTTGCTCGCTGGGGAACAAGCCCCGTTTTTGCGGCCAACACCGGAAAGGTGGTGGAGCCACCGTCCGTGGAGGCGTTTAAGCAAAGACTGGACGGGGCACTGGGTCTCACGGCCCAGCCCACTCGGCCCCGATGCCCGCAGGTCTCGATTCCGGGAACGTCGGGACCCCACGTGCCGCCC
>VXBA01005601.1:35162-123703 GCA_013399895.1 Serilophus lunatus
GGAGCCGGGCAGGGCCCCGCAGGCCGAGGGGCCGGGGCGGGCCCGGGGCTCCTGCCCTGTGCCCGGGCACGGCCCCGCGGGCGGGGGGAGCGAAGCGGGGTGGTCCCGGGTGTGGAGATTTTAATCGGTCCGTTCACTTAAACCTCTTGTGCAGGAGAGCTGTTTGTGCAGAATTCAGGGAACGGTGAATAGACAGCATTTTTCGTTTCAGAATACGTAATAATAATATTGTTAGTGTAATAATAACTAAAGAAGGCTCAGCATTTTTCTTATTGGAAGCGCTGGAATGAGACCCAGGAGTGGCTTGCATTGCTGTTAAAAAACATCTTCCATCTCGATATCGATAAAGCTCTGTCCGTATCGGAGGTTATTTGGCTCCTGCTCTCTGGCACAGGATTTGTTGAGATTTTTTTACCATACGACCGTCGCTGACAGAGTCAATATAAAGGCCCTGTGCAACACCGTGGAGGTTAACGGAGAATTCCTTCATTCCACCAAAGGTACAGAAGCATAGAAATGGATCTGTGGTGTTCAGCCAGAAAGTGATTAAAAGTGGAAACAATTGCACGGTTGTAGCAATGGTATTGGTGAAAGAAGGCTGTAAGTTCAGAAAACCAGTGATGGGCTTGGTACAACATCTTGGTGAAACGGGTTTGTGTCAAAAAAAAGCCCAAAGAAAACTCCACATCCCACCTTGCCTCCGTTTAAAGGAGAGCCCGACTACAAGCCACGATTTCTTTCTGTGGTCTCTGCTCACATGAGTTTGTTCCCACTTCCCCGCCCCTTCCTGTGCTGCTTTAGCATTTTTTCTCTTATTGTGTCTTTCTGTGCTGGCAGAAGCAATGGCCTAAAACTTACCTTTATTTTAGCCCTGGCACTAATCAAATCGTGTCAGCACTGCCTGTCTGAACGTTGGGTTTGTAAATAGTTGCTGGGGAGGTGTTGATGTTTGTGAGACTCTTCAGCTCTGACTAGAGAGCTGGAAAGGTTTCAGTGCTTTAGTGCCTTCGATGTTCTGACAAAACTTTGTTTTTTGGTGAGGATTTCTGTAATTCTGTGTTGCCCCTGTTTGCCTTTAAAAATCTCTTTTAATAATGCTGTGCTTGTTTTAACGTTGTAGTGTCTGTATTATTTTATGGTTTGAAACCTGTGTCATGATTCTCCAGGAAGAAGTAGTTTGATTTTATGATTTTAGACCTGGTTTCTGTCAGTGGAAGTGAACAGAGAATGGTCTATCACAGCCTGGCCAGCCTTAGTCTTTGGATGTGCTCCAGTCTGTTGTCACTGGATGTGGCATTGGAGTCTTGTGTGTGTGCAGGGTGTACATTTAAGTGTATTCATGTCTTAAGACTGGGGAGGTGTCTAGTCATTGACATTTGAAGCCTCTGAAGAAAAAAAATGCCTGTGGTTTAGTCTTGGAAGGTCACCAGGAGTTTCTAAAATTAGTAGTTTTATGTTGTACCGACCTGGCTAAACCTATCAGCTCGATCTTAATAAGCCTTTGGGCCACTTAATATCTCCACTTACTTGCTCTTTAGTGCCTGTGTTTACTTGGGAAAACTCAAGTAGGAAGTTTACAGCAGTTTAAGCAAATAGATTAAAACCAATGTCATTATTTACCTTATCTGATCCGAGGTGTTTTCTGCTCTGGGTAATTTCAAGTTCTGCTGGAGACTTCAGAGTCCTCCTGGAGGGACAATTGAGGTCAAAATGTAAAGGGGTGGTGCAGGGGGGAGGCCTGGACAGCACGAACTGTGTCAGGAGCCACCTTACTTATTCTGAAGTAGCCAAAAAAGAGTATGAGGTGGCACAGGACACAAGTATTCGAGAGAGCAAATACACCCATGCTAAGGAGGGTGAAACTGGGGCTGCAGCTCACTTGTGTTTGGTGGCAAGACAACGCTGTTTGTGGTCAGGTTGTAAGAGGCTGCTTAGTGTCTCACTTGAAAAGAAATGGTGTTTTGAGTTAAGCTACAGGGGTGTAGTGCCTGTTTTACAAAAACATGACTGAGTTTTCAACAAATGTTGAAGAAGAGTAACTCGGAAGGAGATGTGTGAATAACACTCATGGCAGTCTGATTCTTGCATGGAATTTGCACTTACTGTGATTTAGATTTATTGGAAGGAGTTTTTTGACTTAAATTCTGATAATAATGAAACTACAACGTGTTCTGAATGTCTTTTTTTTGGTATTGGTTTATATTGGTTTAGACTAAGTTGGTGTATAAATATTAGTCTTTGTAAAATTCCAGTGAATTTCAAGAGAAGGGAAACCGTATTTCTGTGGGTAATGTATAAAGAGTTACAGCTTGGCCTTTTTTATTATTAAATAACCATGTGGGTTGTAAGGAACAGTTCCACAGCAGGACTGCAGAATCTCTACTCCTTTTCCTCCAATTAAACCACTGTGGGAGAGCTGGGCTAAAACCCGTGAGCCAAACCAGAAGGCAGTGGCAGGGCCTGACTCCCCCCGGGAGCTGAGCCTGTTGGTGCCCACGCTCTGGGATGTACTTTCTGTGGAGGCTGCAGCTGCCGCAACTGTGTCAGAGGTTACTGTGTCAGGGTTTGGGACCTGGGAAAGTCTGAGCCTCGGGTTGTGCAGCTTTTCTGTTTTCTTTGCTGTGTGTACATTTTCTGTTTGCACACTCCCGAATACAGTTCAGGCAGTTTCTTTTGTTCTGAAGTGCATTTCCCAAGATTCTTGTGCAATTACAAAAGGACGACCTTCTCTAAGTGTGTTTCAATATAAACAAGTTTATAAAAAAGCTTTGACCTTGTTTAATGTTAGTATGTCTCTCCAGGTTTATCCAGGCCTCTGTAATTATTTTGGTCTGGAAAAAAAACCCCAAACCAACCAACTGGATTCAGATTTGTGCTTTCAAACTGGATAGTTCCTCTGGAAGTTACTTTAATAGTCTTCCCTTAATAATAAAGTCTTTCCTTAATAATGTGTTGGAAAAAATATCTTTTCTGAAATGAACCTTTAAGTAGAGATGTCATCTAACATTCAAGTACATAGATCTTTGTACACTTTGGGGGCTGAACTGTTTGAGAAAAGAAACGCCCAATCCTGGAGATCCGTATTGATAGAGATCTCAATTTGGATTTTCTTCAGTGTGTGGGGTGGGCCTTAGAGGGTGACAGATTAATCCAAAATACCCAATAACCTTAATCAGAAGCCACAGGGGCACTCACTGGGTCATGTGTGCTTGGGAAACCCATCAGACAGGTTTGTTTGAGGAAAGTAAATTCCTAGGAGTGTCCTGGCATTTAAAAAAAGGCGCAGGGACTGCTGAACTCGGGGTGCCTGCAGTGCAGCCTGGTGTAAGCCAACCCCCAGAGCTGCCTGGTGCTGAGCTCTGCTCTCCACAGCTGCCTGAGCACCTCGGGAAAGTTATTAACAAGTATAACATTTTGGGAAGTGAATGGTTGTACTGCAAAGGTTACATGTAATTAGGCTCAAAGATATGAGTGAAATATAAATTGTGCCATCCTTTGGTCATGGGTGAGTCATTTCAAAGTGTGCTGTGTGGTGAATGTGTGCCAACACACTGTGCTCGTGGGAGCCTCTCACTGCTGCTGCTCACTCACCAAGTGCCTCAGAGTTTTGTGGTCTGAGGTTTGTTTCATCAGAAACCCTCATGGAGTGCTTTAGGAGCTTGTGTACTACTCAAGCTGCTTTGGCCAGTTACACACAGAATTAACAAGGTTGGAAAAGACCATAGAGATCATCAAGTCCCACCTACTACCTCACCTATCAACCTACCCAACACCATCCCATCGTCTGAACCATGTCACTAAGTACGCCGGCCAACCTTCCCTTAAACACATCCAGGGACAGTGACTCCACCACCTCCCCGGGAAGCCCTTTCCAGTGGGAAATCACTCTCTCTGTGAAAAAGTTTCTCCTGATATCCAACCTAAACCTCCCCTGATGCAGCCTAAGGCTGTGTCCTCTGGTCCTGTCACTGGGAGCCTGAGAGAAGAGACCGACCCCCGCCTGACTACAGCCTCCTTTCAGGTAGTCATAGACAGCGATAAGGTCACCCCTGAGCCTCCTCTTCTCCAGGCTGAACAACCCCAGCTCCCTCAGCCGTTCCTTATAGGGCTTGTGCTCCAGCCCCTTCACCATCCTCGCTGCCCTTCTCTGAACACGTTCCAGTAACTCGACATCTTTCTTAAACTGAGGGGCCCAGAGCTGGACACAGTACTCGAGCTGTGGCCTAACCAGTGCCAAGTACAGGGGAAGGATAACTTCCCTGGTCCTGCTTGCCACACCATTCCTGATGCAGGCCAGGATGCTATTGTCCTTCTTGGCTGCCTGGACACACTGCTGGCTCATGTCAAGTCTCCCATCCACCAGCACTCCCAAGTCCCTTCCTGCCTGGCAATCTCCAGCCACACTGTCCCCAGCTTTTAACTCTGCATGGGGTTGTTGTGGCCAAAGTATAAAACCTGGCACTTAGATTTATTAAACCTCATACTGTTGGACTCATCCCATCTATCCAGCTTTTCAAGGTCTCTCTGCAGAGTCCTCCTTCCCTCTGACAGATCAACACTCATTCCAAGCTTGGTGTCATCCACAAACTTGCTGATAATGGATTCCATCCCCTCGTCCAGGTCATCAATAAAGATATTCAACAAAACTGGTCCCAACAGTTGTATGTAACTGTAGTCTAACCTTTCTTGTTTCACATTTTGAACCAATCATTTGGATGAGTTTCGTACCTATGGGGCTAAACTTTGCTTTTTGTTGGCTCTTTGAACATTTCATGTGTTAGTGTTCGTGTACCACACAGTCAACTAATGAGTTTGGATAAAAGAAGTCGTGCCGGTGCTGAAGACAGAAGTGAATTCTTTTTGTGGAGTATGGCTTAAGAGATACTGATTTTGTAAGTTATAATCAAAAGTATTTGTGGCAACTGCTGCAGCTATTGGCATTGAAAAATATCACAAAGGTGGTAATTTGGTGATTTTACTGTGCTGTGAACAGCTGAGCATGCAGCAGATAATCACAGTGCAGTTTGTGCCCTGGGGCGTATTTGGAGGAAAAGGTGATCAATGGATCCTTTCATTTTTAAATACAATTTTTGGTATTAAATTGTTTGGTTTATGTGGCACCTATTAAATATAAAGGCTGCAGGTCTCTTCTGAAACTGATACTGAGCAATCCATTCACTGGCATTGCTGTTGGTTGCTCTCAGTTGTAGGTGCTGTATTAGATCAGGATTCTGCAGGAGTGTATATGCTTCGTGTTGCCTTGGCAGAGGCAGCAGCACTGAGCTGAAAACGTGCCATTGGAAAGGTAGTTGGCAGATACAATTTGAACAAGATATAGGGGTGGGAGAGATCAAACCCAGCCTTATGTTTCCAAATGTAATTATCACTCTTCCTATGGAAGACTTTTCTACACAGAAAGGTATTGAACACTTTTTTGGTTTTAGCAGAACATTGATGGAGAGGCTGTGTTTCTAAGACACTTGCAAAGTTTAAGGCTAAAAGATTTTATTAAATAATTACTTGCCATTTATTGCCTGCAGCTGTGTTTTTTCCACTGCTGTCTGTGCATTGACCTTAAAACTTTACAGTCGATTTAAATACACCTTCAAAAAAAATTTCCTCTTGAGAGGAGTGTTAACCTTTGGTCTGGTAACCACTGAATCAGATCAGAAAGATGAATGTTAGTCAGACATGACTGTCTTTTATTTTCATCTGACTGGCTTCAGCTTCCATCTGGCAGTTTCATTACAGCTTTTGTTGGTAGGTTGGGATCCTTTGATGCCCACAATTTTTTCACTATATTTGTACATTGTGATGGTGTATTTTTTTTATTTTGTGAAGCTAAATACACCAAATGAGCTATTTAGAACCCTATGAAAATACCATGGAATTATCCTTTGTGACTTTTTCAGAATTTTCAGTGTTATTCTTCAAATATGTCTATTAGAGCTTTAAATAGAATCCCTTCAGGAGTTTTGCCAGACATTGGAATAGAATAACTTTACTGCTGTTTAGTTTTTACCTTGCAAGGCTCCCCTTTGGTCACAGTGTAGCTGGATGTGCAAGCTGGATTTTCTGCTTTTGTTCTTGAATTGTTTTGGGGTTTCCACTTTTCTGTACTGAGTCCTTCATCCCCTAGATCTGGGGATGGATCAAGTTTGCATTTCATAACCTTAAAAAGGGTTTTCTTTGAATGGGCTGTAGCACAGCAAGTAAACTGGAAACCCTTTTGGTGCCACTGTTGTTATTTATAACCTGTTCCTATTTCCAGCTCTGCCAGTTGCTGGCAGGCAGTGGTGTTCCAATACTATATATAATATTGAAAGGTTTTATAAAGCCTGATATTGATTGTTTTGAAGGTCTGGAAGAGTTGTTGTGTTTAGATTTGTTCAGCAGTCGTTGTTGAACTGTGATATGACAGAGATTTGTGGGGGGGAGTGCTATGCAGTATTAGAACGTGATGCATTTAATTTGGAAAATTATCTGTTTCAGTCACTTTTGAAGGCTGTTAATAAAGCAGCACTTAATTTCTGTGAGGAATTGAGACTTTGTATATTCTAAATTCAGTTTTTTAGTAAAGTTATAGTACAAACTCTATAAATTGCTGTAGATGATTGAACTGGATCACCCAGATAGTTGTATTTTTTTTTCCTTGTAAAGGTTTGAAAACGTAAAGCATTGAAAACTCTTTTCCTCATAACGCATTGCAAACTCTGCCTTCACAAGGTGGTTTGTGTGGCCAGCCTTGCCTGTAAACACAGGCTTGTCCTCTGGCAGCAAGCACCTCCAGCTGATGGAATTACTGGTGTTTTGTGTCCCAAACCAGCAGCAAAAGTCTCACTCTGTGTTCTGGTGGTGCAGTTCTCTGGCCCGAGGCACTGGAAGGGCAGATGGTGTTACCCTGCACACCCCACACATTGTGTGAAGCAACTTGAAGGAGTTGGACTCTGGTGAAGGAAAGAGGACAAGAAGACAGGAAGCAAACAACAGTGGTTCTGTTTCTTTCTTTTTAGCAAGTAGCAGAAGTAAGACAGAAAGTGACACAAACTGGAGGCATGGGAAACTTTTCTGTAGGGACAGAAAGGTGGGAATTGTAGTTCTTGAAGGTCTAAAAATGTTTGGGAAACCTTCTTCCAGCAACTGGTAGAAATTGTTGAAATGCCTACTTTGGACTAGTAAGAAGGTGCTTGAAAATCTGAAATTTAATTAAATTTTGATGCAAATGAACATGAAATGGAGAGCATTCCTTCCCTTCTGGAATGGAAGAGATTTCAGCTAGTGATTGTAAAGTGGCACAACTTGTACAAGCTAAGAAAATAGGTATGTGAGGTCTCTCCTAAGACATAAGGAGTGTAAGATGATCTGTCAGTTTGAGAAAGAGAAAATCTGATGCAGACAGAAGATAAGGGCACAGTAGAACAGTGTTAGGAATTCCAGAAATAGTGTTGATTTAAAAAAATCATATAAAAGCTGGAAGGAAGGACGTCTGTCTTGGGCTGCAGTACAAATAACAGCCAAGGTGAAAAGTCATGGGATAGAAAAACAGTTTAAAAGATGTTGTGGTAATTTATAGTAGTGGGGGAGAATGCTGAAGTGTCGCCTTTGTTAAAAGTACATAATGATACAGACTGTTGAATTCATCTTTGCTTTGGTCTTCTGAAAAAGATGAATTAAATCCAGAAACAGAAAGAAAATCACAATTCTCACCTGACCCAAGTTTCAGATAAGCTGAAATATGGATCCTTTTGGCTTAGTGGGTTCCAGTAGAAGTGAGTCAGTTCTGAGTTTTGGGAGTAGCTGAGCACTTTCTTCTATAAATGTGAGTTTGCTCATGGGCCTCATGGAAGTAATGGATGGTGATGGCCCCAGGGTTGTGGAAGTGGGAAAACACACTCCTTGTCTTTCAGACAGATGGAAGAGGAGGGCATTAGGGTTAAGTTAAAAATGATGGTGCTGATAATGATACATAGATAAGCACCAAGAGAAAGGAAGGTGGTAAAGAGACAGTAAATTGTGTTGGGCTGGTCTGATTTCCAATTAATTTGATATTTGCTAAGGCAGAAGCAATAGGTTCCCAACATGGCTTCTTAAGAAGTTTTGGCACAGTCCCATGGGAAATTCTTAATTGTTAAAGCCCAAACCCCAAAACAACGCACAAAACAATGGAATAGCTTCAAGGTAGATTGCTGTATGTCCAGTGTAGTAGCTGTTGAGTATTCTGGTGGATTGGCCCTTCCAGCTGAGCCCCCCCCCCCCCACCAGGTGCTTGCTCCCTCCTCCCACTCCCTACTGGCCTGGGGAGAGAGTAGGATAAGGCCAGGGAGAGAAAACTCACAGGCTGAGGACAGGACAGTTTCAGAAGTGAAGAAAAGAGGAAGAGGAACAAGTGATGCAAGAGCAGTCAGTCGCCACCTCCCACGAGCAGAGCCATGTCTCTCTGTCGCGTTTGTCTTGGGAGACAGAGCCAACTAGTTTGTGATTGCTGGGCATGACATGGAGCAGGGAGCATCCCTTTGTCCGGCCTAGGACAGCTCTCCTGGCTCTGTCCCCACCCCCAGGCCTGGTTTCTGGGAGTGCAGGAGGAGGAGAGGGAGCCTTGGTGCTGTGCAGGTGCTGATCAGCCTGAGCCCAACACGGAGGTGGCATCACTGCCCTGGAGCTCCAGTTCCGAAGCACAGCACCCTGTGGGGCACTGGGAGAAGCTCCTCCACCCAGCTGGGCTCAGGACAAGCATTTAGGAAGAGCACTTGGTGCACATTCTGTGCTTCACCAGCAGTCCTTGATCTTCTCAGGGGTGTTTGCTCATGTAGAGTGAGTGTTATGTCCCCCAGCGCCCAAAGCAATATATCCATTATAGAATTAGGCATAGATTTAGGAATTCTTTTATCTATTTGTATAGTTACTATATTAGAACAACTTTTCTCATTGCCAGTTATTCTTAATATAATTAAGAATATCTTACAAATATTATGTATATAATTTTTTTTAAAAAAAGCCACCTATTTGCTAAAGAGTTTTACAGACTGCTACTTTTCCTTTTAAAAATGTGGAGTTTTGTGTGTTTTTCTGGAGCCAGTTAAATGTAATTTTTCTTCTTGGAATATGTGAAAAGATGAGTTACAGCATTGAACTGTGACTCTGAGATAGAGTTTTCCTTTTTCTGATGCGTTTTTATGTTATAAATGACTATATAATTGGTCCTTTTTTCCTCTAAACCTCTCTATGTAAATGTGACATTCTCTTACATGTTTCTTTTCTGTTTAAATCATTTTCTTTGCCAGGGATGAAGCTACTCTTACTCTGTGTGTATCTATCTAAAAACTGGCACATTAGTTTGTAGTCAATGTAAAGTAAGTGACACGATATTACAAATACTGACTTAATTCCTCAAAATACAACACTTGTGCAAATTATGGTTGGTGTTTTTCAGAATTAGGCTTAGGACTGAATAGAGAGGCAAGGTTAAAAAGTTAAAAAAATGACTTTTTTCTCAAAAATAATTTGCATTTTAACTGCTACTTATTTGTTTTAGTCCTTGTTTGTGCTTTTCTGAAAGAAAAGACTGAAGAAATAGCTTCAAACTCTGGTAACCAGCAATGACACAGAGGAATCCTCTAATCTTTTGTGTAATGTGGTTTGTTAATCATCAAAGGCATTTTGTAATAAGATATTTAACAATCTAATACATTTCACCTCACTGAGACTGGAGGGAAACTGGAACATGTATTGGCAGTATTTTTATGTAATTGGTTTTAACTCTGTGAGTCTTTGCTCATAAACACTGATTTTATTTATGCTGGAGATTTGGAAAATAGCTTTTCCTTTGGCAGGTTGACAGGGACTAAAGGATAAAGCAGGGATTTGAATTTTTCTGGAACAGTTTGTGGGAATTACGGAAGTTTTTTATAAAGGTTAGGAAAGAAGTTGTCAAAGCTGTGAAGAGGGTGTTAAAAATTTGGATTATCTAACTATGACCTTCAAAGTGAAACTAGATTTTACCTCTTGAGGGAGGAAAAGGTGATTATAAGCTCCAAGAAACAAAATTCAGTCTCTTCTGATCAGTTCGTTGTAACAGAACCTGATCAGAGCAACAAAAGTGAAATAAAGTTTCCTTGGTTTGGTGTTTTAAACCTCATCTACATTGAAAAAAACCCAAGAGTTTTAAATTTGTTGTACAGTTTTGAGTCTCACCAACATGAAATGTGACATTTGTTGTGTCCAGGGTCTCCTGTTGGAAAGCCACGAGCCGCTGTGCAGGAGGGACCAGGGCTGGTGGCAGCTCCTCCGTGCTCTGAGGGATACCCCCTGCTCTGGGCTGTTGGTGGGAGAGGAGCTGGTACAGCCTGAAGAGACCTTTTTATGGGTCTGTTTGCTTCAGAAGCTGGTTGTGCTTGGTTAGGGAGGCAGTCTTTGGGTTGCAGAGAGAGCTCCAAGATCAAGAACCTCATCTGGGCTGTGGTTTATCCTGAGAACATTTTGGCTCTTGGCCTGTTGTTTGCTGTGGGCAGTGCCCATGATCTGGACAAGGCAAAGCTTTGCTGCTAAATGATTCATCTGACTTTCAGCCTGCTCCTGAATTGTTCCAAGGAAAGAGCCTTGGACCATGTGTCTAAAAATAATGCAGCCTGTGGGGAGCTGGTTGAGTGCCTCTGCATTAAACTTCATGGATACTTTTGACTACTCTTGTCTCTTGGCAAATGCATTAAATATTCAAAGAATTATTTCATTAGATCTGAGGGATAAGCAGCTAAACATTAGTTTTAGATCACGGAAGCTTATTTTAAAAATTCATGCGTTGTTTTTTTTTTTTTTAGTTTGGGTTGTTCTGTATAATAATATGTGGTGCTGGTTTAATACTTGGACCAGTGGTTTTCTGGTAATCCATTCTTCCTGAGGGAGACAGACATGTGTCTTCCCTTAGTCTGGGACAGGGAGGCTGTGGCTTTAAGAGTGACAATTAATGGTTGGAGTTTGACTAAGACTTTGATAGACCTGCAGTGTATTGGGCATCTGTTAATTCCTTGTGTTTATCTGTAAGTTAAGCTGCTTTCCAGCACAGTTGGTTTCATTTGGAGGACAGTTTGCTTGAAACAGGCTTATATATATTAATATATATATTTATATATATATATATAAATAACTGCATTATTTATTAATAAATCAGTGCATAGCTAGAGTAGTACTAAATTTACAGATCCAGTGCATGTTGAGCTGTCCAGCTGTGCTCAGGACACCTTGCTGACATTTTGTTCTTAATCTGCATTTGCATGAAAACCTGAACTGACTTTCTCTTCATGTTCTTTAATATGGGCAAAATAATTGCCACACACAAGACATAAACTGGCTCACATGTACAGATATTTTGGAAATAAGTGGAGATAATTATTTTATCTGTATACAAATTGAAGAATGTATAAAGTTATTTTTGAACTTCTTGTGTTCAAAGGTCCAGACCTTGATTATGAGTGATGTTTGGGCTGGTTATTTAGACAACAGAATACAGGCTAATGCATTCTCATGAGTGGATGGTGTACTGAGGTTTCCCTTTGGAGGAGAAACTAGGTTTTGCAGTTGTCCTGCCAGTCAAAGAGTGCTTGAATCTGTTGTCACTTGAATTGCATAAGTTGGAAATGGTTTGTTAAGCTCAACTGTTTCAGTACTTCAGCTCTGGGTTTATCCATAGGCTGTGCCATGTGACCGTTGGGAAGTTTAACTGGGAAGCTGACTGGTGTGTGAGCTTGCTGGTTGGGACTGCACTTAGCAATGGAATGGCACAGAGCGGAAGTGTGGAAACCAGTGGTTGTACAGCCTTAACAACTCAATTCTCATCTGTGAATGTGATTCATGTGGTTGGAGAGGAGTTGGGCACCTCTCAGGGTGCTTTTCTTTAGGCTGCAAAGGCCCAGCCAGTCGTGGGAATTGGGCTGAAGAAAGGAAACAAAGGATGTGGGAGACCTCAGCCTTCCTTTCCTGTGGCTTTAGCTGGTTTTCTGGTAGTAGTTGTTCAACAGAACTTAATGGATCAGACTTCATAAAAGTGATACATTTATTAAAGTTCAGCAATATTTAAAAAAATTTTTTTTGTCCTTAAATTCTTCATTTTGTGAGACTTCAAAGTTTCTCCCATTTCCTACTGACATAGAATCAGTCTCTCAATATTCCAGATTAAACCATACCCTTAAAACAGGGCACTGGCATGAAACAGTTGCAGGGGGTTCAGGGAAGTAGCCTTAGAGTAGTGATGGAACTTGGGCTGAAGTTTAGTTCTGAGATGTCTGAAAAGATGCTGAATTTCTGAGCTTAGTGTGGGGCACATCCTCAGATTTATCCATCTGGAGGCTACCCCTGTCAGAACAGCTGTACAGGCTGTGGTTGCTGTCCTGTTTCACAGTGTGGTGGGTCCAGTTTCAAAATACAGATTTCTCAGATGCAGCCTGAGGTAGAGAGTGAGGGTCAGCAAGAGTCAACATCTCCAGTGATGATGTGTGTGCTTTTCCCCTTTGCATGAACCCATCTTTATTTGGTTTTACAAAGCCCTGCCTTGTACCAAATAAACAAACTGCATGGGTTTTGTGGCATTGGTGGGGTTTTTTGGTGTGATTTTTAGTGGTTGATGAGACAAATACCTAGAGAGCATGCTGAGAGTGTCATCGTTTCTGTTGGAGAATGGGAATGGTTTTGGAGTTGTTTTGCTGGGTTTCGTTTTGTGGCCGCATTTATTGGGACACTGCAAGCACAACTTGTTTGTGCCTGTGCTCCTGAAAGGGTGTGCAACCACTGGAATTCACCAATCCTTCTGAAGTTCTATTGGGCTAGATTCAGCAGCAAGTTGTTCATTTTAGCCTTTGCTCAATCTACTCTCATGCACAGATCTTTATTTGTGTGCTTTTGAGGATTTCTGCATCTCAGTGCTTCCACTTGTTTTGTTTGCCTGTACAGGACCTCTGAAGTACTCTGGAAGCTGAAGGGAGGAGGGTAGATACAATCCATCACTCCGGCCTTCCTGTCTGTCTGCCTATGTTTTGCCCTTTCTGAAAGCAATAGAAGTAGTTTCTCAGTCAAAGGCTTCTGATCTTGTTTTTAGGGATTCTAAATGGAGTCCCTTGTCTCTGATGCACAACAGGTGGGACTTTGCTGCTTTTGAGTTCTTAAAGTCGTGTCTGTCTGTCTCTTGTGTTCAATACATGTTAATGGAAAGAACTAGACCTCTGTGTGCAGGGAAAAGACTGAAAAGAGCACTAAAAACAGCACTTAGTTTCTCCTTTTCCTGCCTCCTCTGACAGATAAGTGTTAATATGCAGAAACTACTGATGCTTTTATGGTGTGACCGTGGCAGCCCAGTAACTGCTGGGGATGTGACAGCAACATTAGGTTTTTGGAGTGGGGGACTTTGTTCATCATTTATGAAAGACTTACTGCTGTGATCAGTTCTCAGATGGGTGTTCATGAATGTGGGAATCTGAACTGAGAGCACTGCAACCAGAGCTGATGGTTTCATGCTGAGTTTCTGCCCTCTTCTGCAGCAAAATGGAGATTTGTGTACAGCCTTCCTTATGGAACTAATCCTTTTGTAATCTGAGTCTTGGACAGCACAGTATTGCTCTGCCTGTTTGTGGAGTTTGCCAGGATTGAATCAGGTCTGCTGCGTGTTTGTGAGGAGCCTCTCCAGTGTTTGTGCCTCTTGTTGCAGGACCCTGAGCAAAAGTTTTAAGTCCAGCTTTGCAAGAGTTGTCTGATTTGTTTTTAATTTCTTAGCAAGGTGAAAGAGAAAAACAGAAGAGATGAGTAAATGTTCAGAGAAGAGTTGGATCCCAGAAAGGAGAAAAAAGAACAGTAGAGGAAACTGTCTGAAAGTAGAACTGTTCCCTGAATTTCCTTTGGATGGGAGGTCCACCAGTGATAATACTGATATATAACCCTGAAACATTCCACTTTTTATCTTTTCCTTTCTCATGGTATTACATTTAGAAGACCAAGAGATTCAGGCCAGTTTTTGTGACCTCTCTTACCTCAAAGGTTCTGGGTTGTGTTTTATTCACACATTTTTCTTAGTTTTTTCCCCTCTTATACCTTTCTAAATGAATAATTGGCATGATCTATTTTTTGACTTTTTCATATCTAAGAAAATTGATTTAATATTTAATATTTTCACCTTGTGGCTGAACTTTTTAATAAAGTTCTAATATAGAACTCTTATTTTAATAATTTGAGCTGTATTTTCAAGTTAAACTTGAGCAAGGGCAGTCAAATCATTCTTCAGGTGTATCATACTTCACTGCATAAGCAACTCCATCATCATTTAGAGACATTCAGTCTCTTGTGGGTGGTGACTGTTCCAAATGTCGCAGAGTCTGTACAGGTACCACTCCCACTGTGTTATTGGAAACCCTGGCTTATTTCTGTCATATGTAAGGATGTTTTATGGAAGGTTGCCCTTCGAGATTTCTTCACTGACCTTATTTTGATGTAAAGGCCAGGAAATCACAGCTTAGATCCTTGTTTGACCAGTGTATCTTCTCATTTTCACTGCGGTTAAGGCTGTATCTGTTGTCAGTCCATTACACTGACTTGTTTAAGACTCTTGTTTAAGAACAAAAGATTGGCATCACAGTCTGGTGCTTGTTTTGACCTGAAGGTTTAAAAATGACCTGAAGGCAGAGAGGAGGCCATGCCTGTGCTTTCTGTGTGACTTTGTATGGGGTGACTGATTAGCCCAGACAGGTAAAATTGTTGAGAAGATAAAAGATAGTAGAACATCTATTAAACAGTCTGTTTTTTAATCCTTTTTAGTGACCTACCGAGATAACACTTTCAGGTTTTGCACTAGGTATGTGTGCAGCAGTAATAATTTGAATATTACTTTCATCAAAAACATCTTGCTTTTTATTGCTGTTTTTCAGTCAAAATAGCTTTTGTTGTGTAACCTAGTTTGTGTTGCTTATGCTGTGTCTTTGCTTCGGAGGTGCCATTTGTTGCTCATTTCTCTCCCTGTGCAAAATTGCACTGCTCTCTTTTTGCAGGTGATTGATAAGATATGAGGTGATGACTTTTCTTCCTCGTTGGGTCATGAGAGAATTAGGGCTACAAAGAATGCTAGGCAGTGTTCATTCAGTGTGATCTCCATTTCAGAGGCTGAATCAGCTTGGTGTCATTGTAGTCAGATGTCTGCCTTCACTAGTAAAAGAGATGGCTGAAATTCAGAGCAGCTTGTGGTCTTTCACAGTGTTCACCATCAGGGAGCTTTTGCAAATTATTCTGACTTGAATCTTCTCCAGTTTGTGTATAATACTTGTTTGGTTCTTGGTGGACAACTTGAGGTTGCTTTGAGGTACCTGCTGCCTCTGTAGGGAACTGAGGCTTTGAAGAGCATTGCTGCATTCTGTACCTATTTCTTCTTAGGTAAATCCAGTCAGATTAATTCAGTCCTGTGTCACAGGCTGCTTTACTGTTGTTGTGATCTGGATTTCTGCTTGATCCCTCTAAGCTTTTAGAAGATGCTTGGAAATTGATATAATATACCAGTAACGTGGGATATTTTGTGTGCTTTTCCTTTATCCTCCTGTGTCAAAGTCTAGGTTGAAGTTGCAAGCACCATAGGTATAATCTAGGAGTTTTTTAATCAGTTTGAAAGTATAAATTCAGATTTTTACTCTTCTTATCGAAGATAATCTAGCCTCTTGACCCTGAACTAAAACTTAATCCCTTAGAAAACATAATGACTTCATAAGGTTATTTTCCACCCTGAAGAGTAGCATGGGCTGCTTTGCTCCTTGCAGTAGAGCAGACCTGTAACAAAGGTCTCATTCTTTATGGTTTGTTCTTTGTTGCCTTAATGTGATTGAAGTAAACTTGTTTCAGTGCCTGACTTAAGAATTTGATCTGCACAATTTTTCCACTTAAAGCCACAAAAATGAATTATCATTCAGTCGATGTATTGCTGTTTTAAAGACACTGGGAAACAAATGTTGGTGGTGTGTGTAAAACTGTGAACCCCATATATCATGTGATGTCTTGCTTTCCTTTGGTCTTGGCTTTGTGGATAAGAAGTGATTCACTTTGAGTCTTCTAATACTTCCATTTTCATTTTTTCAAAGCATGCTTTTAAAGAGTTTGGAAAGAGAGCTAAATACAGCCCTTGATGCCTAGTGCAGTGTAGTTTGCACCAGGGTATAAAATGAATTTGAATTCAGACCAAGGAGAGCAGGTCATTGTTTTATATATTTATATTACTGAGTAACTGCTTGAGGGCTGCAGCATAAATCAGGGAGGGATAATTCACAAATTTCACTTTCATTTTAACCCTGAGAGAGTGACTTCAAATTCCACTGAACTGAAACTGATAGATTTAAACTGGCTTTTGCATGTGATATTTAAGACAAAAGCCTGATTCTGGCAGTGCATATTGACTTAGCTGGAGTCACGACAAGATCAGGAAAGAATCTGTGTATTTTAAAAAGTAGATGGAAGGAATAGGTCAAAAATAAAGGCAACCTATGAAAGGAATTATGTCTGATTGTAAACCTGCTGAAGTCTCATTGCAACTTATTAAAATTCTATTTTTGGAAATACCTTTAGAATTTGGACTTTATCATATATACAACTTCATATTATAAATAAGCCTGACTAATTATGTATTTAAAAATACTAATTTACAGACTTAGGTTTCTTTACTTAGTAGGATGCCCCTCACTTTGATGAATGTGGTTGTACAGGTGTTGCTGTTTGGGCACAGTTTGCCTTTGTTCTGTAAGTTGGAGGGTCTCTTATTCCTGCCGGTCCTGGTGAGTAGCCCTTCTGTCTTCCATGCCTGTGCTGTCTGGCAGGGAGGTACCTGACCTGCTGCCTGTGGAGGGTCTCAGATAAGTTGCCTCTGGCTGAGCAGACCACGCTCTGCCCGTGTGCCTCAAACCAGGAGGATGAACTGAAGTTTTGCTGGAAGGCTTAACCCAGAGCTCTGTACCTGACACGGGGCTGTGCAGCAGGGCAAGGCAGCTCCTTCCAAAGGGACAGTTCAGAGCTGCTGGGGAGAGACTGGCAGAACAGAGCTGTGCTAGTGGGAGGAGAGGAAGAAACATGTTGAGGAGGGGAAGAAACATGTTGAGTTACTGGAACGTGTTCAGAGAAGGGCAACGAGGGTGGTGAAGTGGCTGGAGCACAAGCCCTATGAGGAGTGGCTGAGGGAGCTGGGATTGTTCAGCCTGGAGAAGAGGAGGAGAACTCAGGAGTGACTTTATTGCTGTCTGTAACTCCCTGAAAGGAGGTTGTAGTCAGGCGGGGGTCGGTCTCTTCTCTCAGGTGACTGGCAACAGAACAAGAGGACACAGTCTCAAGCTCCATCAGGGGAGGTTTAGACTTGATATTAGGAAGAAATTCTTCACACAAAGGGTGATCAGCCATTGGAATGGGCTGCCCAGGGAGGTGGTGGAGTCACTGACCCTGGAGGTGTTCTAGAGTAGGCTGGATGAGGCACTTGGTGCCATGGTTTAGATGATGGGCTGTTAGATTATGGGTTGGACTTTGATCTTTAAGGTCTCTTCCAACCTTGTTAATACTGTGATACTGTGAAGTGTCTCCTCTGCCAGTCCTGCTTTCCAGCAGCAGTTTTTGTTGTCTCCCTTGAACAAACCCAGGGACTGTGTCTGTGAAGGGCCCCCAGGCTGTGAGTGTTTGTTCATCATTTTGTATCTGGGCTGTCTTTCCTTCTTTTTGCTTTTTATTGCCTAGAAAATGACTAAACTTGGTCTCAGACACTGCTAGGAAGAAGCAGTTTTTGTCTTTTTTCTGAGGGGTTTTCCTTCTCAGGAGGTGTTGGCTGAGCTGGTCAGAGAGTCTTTCCTGCTGTCCAGCTACAGCCTTTAAAGACCTGCTCTGTGCAGTGACTTGTGAACAAACAAATCTCTTTCCTCCATTGTAGATGAATTAGTGTCTGACTTATTTGAAGGGTTGGACTCTGAAATCATTGCTGTGCTTTACAGAAAACAATGTCATGTCTCGTTTCCTTTGTTTAATTTTGACAGGCTGTGCGTGTTTGTAAATGGAGATGTGAAAATGAGAGTAAGTAAAATAGGTCCAAATGTTTGCTGGAAGAACCATAATGGAATTGCTGACACTAACAGAACTTAATGATCCACTGATTGATGGCACCTAAATGAGCAAGAAGATATGGAAACCCTAATCCTTCCTGCATATTTTCCAAGCTTTTGTTAGGGTTTGGGAATTAATCCAGCAATGCGTGTTACCAATGCAAAGAAGGTGAAGACTATGATTATAATGAGACTGTCTATAAAGCATCACCTTGATTGTGCCGGTTGCATTGTACATGAGTCTTTCAAATTGCAAATCTCAGTGATTATGTGCCTGGCAATGCTTTTAACACCTTCTGGTTTCCTTGAACATAATTTGTAGGTCTTGCCTTCACTCACAAATTTTGCAGGCACAAAATCGTCACAAATTTGCTGTTTTTCTAGATGAAAGCAGAATACTGACTTCATCACAAGTAAAACATGTTTTGTTTTTTTTTTAAAATTCAATTTACCTTGACTCTTCAGAAATTAGTTATGATGGGGACTTCCCCCACTGCAAAATAGAAAAAAATATGTCAAGTCAGGTCTGATCTTGCATCTGAACTATTTGGGCAAGTGTCTTAAATATTAAAAGCACAAGATGTTATATTTAAAATTTTATAGGTATCTTTACTAACAAGTGTAGCTTAAGATTGGTCTTAGTCATGTAAGTCCTGTGGTTTGTGTAGGGTGGCTTCAGAGAACTGGGACTGTTTCAGCCAGGTCTGCAGGAAGGTATTGCTACTTTGCTGGATCTATTTATTTTCTTTCTGACTGGGGGTTTGTATATTTATATATATATACTTTTACTTTCAAAATACTGTGCTGGATAAAAATATGTTTCAAAAGTGAAAGTCGAAGATAATCTCAGCTGCTGCTTTTCCAGATGGGAATATGGTGATGGATGCTGCACTTTCCATCCAGGTTGCTGCTGAGAATTTTGTAGGCTGGGCCTTGGAGGGCTGGTGACCTTTGCTGATCCCTCCAGGTGCTGCTCAAATGTTTAAGTACTTACTAAGTGTGAAGAAGTTGTGACATGTCAGCTGTTGTCATGCTGTTTTGTCCTCTTGTTTTCTTCCTTATCCTCCATTGTGCATGCAGCATTCAGTTTTTAAAAGCTGGCTTTACTATAAAAATTATACTGATTAAATTAGTATTTCCAGCTAATATCAGGTATTTGATATTTGATGAATTTTATTTCTAGAGTGAGAGATTTTTGTTTATAGTTGGAAAGGCGAGATGATGTGAAATGAGGAAAAATGTCAAAGAGGATTAAGCTCTGGGGAGGTAAAAGTTTAGTACGTGTCTCAGAAGTGAAGGTGGATACTGGAATTGTTTTAAAACTGTTTGTATTTTCACAAGACTTTTTTTTTTTTTTAAATCTTCTAGCACTTGGAAGTGTAAAATTTGATCTGCTGCAATGGTCATCTGTCTTTGCCTCCTTCCACCAGGTCGTGACAATGCCTGTGAGAAGACTTCCTACATGTTCCTGCGGAAGGAGCTCCCCGTGCGACTGGCCAACACCATGAGAGAAGTCAACTTGTTGCCTGATAACTTGCTTAACAGGCCTTCAGTTGGGCTAGTACAGAGTTGGTAAGTTTAGAAAAAGTGGATTGAAAAATTATGGTAAAACTAACACTGTGTTTTGCTCTGCTTGCAACACGGAGCGAATTGTTCTGAATCCCTTTTCTGCTTTAAGTTGTTTATAGTGTGTCTTGTCAAATGAAGTTTTCTTCTGTCTAATGTTGAGTAAATACTTCAATATGGAACTTGGATAAGAATTTGTAAGTTGATAAAAGCATGCTGCTGCCTCCCAGGTAATTAGAATGAATCAGTGACTTCCAAGAGCAAGCATTTTGAACATCCCTCTCTTAATTGCACTCATGACTTCTTGAAATAGCTGTTCTTTCTCCTTATTCTTCCTTTATCCAAACTACTGACAGAAAATTTAAGCCTTCTGTTCTCATGGCTAAATCTTGAAAAACTAACATGGTATTCAGTGGAAGTTATGGAATGGGTCAAAAGTCTGATGTCATCCAGTAAACAACATTCTCTGTTGTATTAACTAGTGTAGATCCAAAGGAATTTCAAGTCCTGTCATCTTTTCCACAGTAACTAATTTCCAGCTCACTTGCATGTTCAGTGAGGCTTGGAGACTGCTGCCTTGTATGTACAGAGCTCTGAAAAATTGTTGTTCATGGCATATTTATTGTCTCTTTATCCGCAAATACTTGATTTAAAGAATTTACATAAAAATATCTTTGCAGTAAACAACAAACTTCCCTTTGTGAACGGCTGCTTATCTGACTGAAACAGCAGCTGGTGTTGCAGGCTTATGTTAAATTCAGTTGTAGCCCTTGAGCCAAGAGCTTCCATGTTGGCTGGGTTGGGTTTCATATTTGTGAAGCTTCAGACTTAGAAAATATAAATTAGGATTTGTGCTGTTTGTCTGTGAAAGGTAATAGTATCTATCTTGATGACCGCTTCAAACAGTTTTAACAGATTAACTACTTAAAATAAGTGTAGCCACACAGTAACAATCACTTTGTGGTTAAGTGACAGCTTGCAAGGCTTGAAGGGTCATGTCATCTTCCTGATATCACTGGCAGTTGTTATGCCAAATAGAAAAGAGTGGATAATGTGCAGGCCTTTGAGGCTTTTCTGCTCTGGATGACTTGTGAAACTGTCTTTAGTGAAATGTGGACAGAAAGGTGAATGAAGAAAAGAAAATAATTCTTCTCTAGTGACTCTACAGCATAATTCTGTCTGGTCCAAATGTCTGTGCTGTGGCATAAACTTCTGCCCTGCTAATACAGAGCTAACCAACATTCGGATCACTTCTGGCAAAGGAGCTGAGTGGATGTTGAGAGTGGATCCCCCTTCAGAATTTCCGCTTAAGAGATTTGAGAACTCTTGGGGTGACTTATGGTCACAATAGATGCTACTCATTAAAAAAGGAAAAAGGAGGGGAAAAACCCCCAAATTTAAAAAAAAAAACAGTATTAAGTATTCTGTGATAATGTGATTTGCACTTCTGCAGCTGTGGACCAATAGTTATCTGTTAAAAGGGCTAAAATATCAGATGTTAATGTGGTGAAGAAGTTGAAATGAATATCTGACCCAGAAATGAGAATTTGAAATAAAAATGTTTTCTGTCATGTTCTTCTAATTTGGATCCACAGCTGACTAACAGTTTCGTGGACAGGAATATCTTCAGTGAGATGACATAAGAATAGTTTTGTGATTTTATGTCAGACAAAAGTAATTGTAGCAGGTTTTTTTCCTGATTATAGATGTGGACTTTAAACAGCACAGTTCCTATTTTTTGTTCAGATGTTTTCAATTGCTTTATTAAACATTTACCTGTGCTATGTAAGTCCAGGTGATGAACCTTGGGCAAAATTTGCTTTTAAGTTTTGTTTTGGTCTTTATAGAAGCTGAACAGTTTTATAAACTTTTGTGTCAGTAACCTTGAGTATTATTATGCAGCTGTGCTGATGACAGGTTTTGAAACATATTTATAGATTCTTAACCTAAAGTTTAGACATACCTAGAGAGAGAAAGATTCCTGAATTTTATGCAGCAGAATAAATAAATATAAATTTAGCTGTTCAGCCGTTTTGTGAACTTGTAAAATGAAAACTCTCTTCTCACTGACCTTCAAAAATGCTTTGTGGTCCTTTGTTTTTACTATGCCATAGATTGAGAAAACTTGAAACCTGGCAGTTTATTAATTTGCAAACAAAAAATCTGATGTACATTTGCCACAAGTGATCAAAGAAAGACATTTAATGAATTCACTTTAATATATTTATGTGCTAATTCTCAGTAATTTATGTAGTCATGAGCATATTTATGACTTATTTCTGCTACCACTTTACAGTAGAAGTTTTATGTTTTTGTGTGCTTTTGGTGAGACTCAGAATTGGGAGGAGCTTTAGAATTTGAGTTCCCAATCTATTCCTCAATGGCAGGATGCCAAAAAATAATACAAGAAAGTCCTAATCTTTAAAGTGGATTTTATTAGGCTTTTAAATTAAAGTGGCTCTGTAAATAGATGGCACTTGGTTTCAGTGGAAATCAAGTTAACCCTGCCTGTGGTACAGCGCGGATCCCTTCCCATCAATCCTCTGTCCATCCAGGCACTGAACATTCTGGATGCTGTAGATTTCCTGGCTCCTGCAGTTCCCTAGGGAACTGTATTCCCTCATTTTGTCCCTTCTGAGAACCTGCTCCCTGCTGCAGGCAAACCCCATTCTCTCCCTTCTCTGACCCATCCATCTCCATGGCCCTGCTGGGGGCACTTGGCTTTCCTGCTGAACAGATTGTACAGCTTAGTGCTTGATTGCCCTCAGGAAAGGGACACTTAGGGTTTTTCTTCTCCTCCTTCCTTTCTGGGTTCCTCAGCCTGGTATGCAGCACTGAGGAGAGGCAAGACCACTGTCCTTCCCCTGTGCTGCTCAGCTGCACCTTCCTGAGTAAAGCTAGTGTTACCCTGAGAGAGGTCTGTGAGCAAACCAGAAATAGTAGTATTGCATTTCAGCATTTCTGTGTGAAGGTAAAACACGAGCTCTGACCCACCGTGAGTTTATAACTTAGATATGTGTATCTTTTGTGTGGAGTAACAAAGGGAAGGAATAAAGTGACTCAAGACAAAAACGCAGTTCATACGTTCTGGCCGTGAAGTGCAGTGATTCCAAACAGCAGGCAGATCAACAACCAGCATGCTGGGGATCACCACCTTGTTTTCAGTTTTTCAAAAGTAACAGGCAGCTTCCTGGTTCCAAAGAAGTGGGCCTTTTTTAGGCCAGCTTGGAGAAGGCACTCCAGCTGAAGTGCACTGCAGGTAGCAGATTGAACATGTGGCAGAATTGAATGATAAAGGATGTGGTCATTAATGTGATGTGATGAGGGAGAAGAGTTACAATAAAGCATTAGAGTGGATAAGGTCAGAGCTTGTGAAATAGCAAATGTGAGGCTTGCACAATATGTCAGTCATATGTAAAATTCACATTTTATTTAGCCCTAGCCAAATGTCTCTATTTTTCTTTAATACTTTTCCTTAGAAGATGTTATAAATTTCCATTTATCTCTTGAGAAAGACCTATTAGAGAAATTGGTACAGTTTGGGGATTAATAATTGTTTTTTTGTCTATTTTCAACATCGAGACTACCTTAACAAGATATTGTTGCCATGGAGATTTATTTTATCTTTTTAGTGCTTTGGTATTGGAGTGGTTCTAAAGGAAAATCTTGGTGAAATACACATCAGGGAGAAAAAGCAAAAGTATTTGATATGAATTAAAAAAGAAAAGAAATTCCAGAGTTAACACTGTGGACATTTACAGTGCTTTCATGTATGAAGTGTGCCATTCTAAAGTTACTGCTTTTGGCAGAGGAACAAGAATTCAATCTACCTGGCAGTAATTAACAAAAGAACAAGGCTACAGGGTGCTTGAAACCAAAGAGCTTACCCAGTGAATTGTAGTGTATTGTGATAAAAAAATTAAACACCAGAAAGACAATTGATTTGAAGGACACAGGCTTTGATTTCTGCTTTTGATGTCTCACCAAAGGTAGCAAAACATAACTGTCATTCCCTTTTTTCATTTATTTTTTGTAGATGTGTGTCCTGCATAGGTGTATTGATTTACTGATGATACAGCAAATCATGCATTATTCTGGTACTTTTATCCTTTTTTCTTTCTGGCTGGTAATTGTATGTAAATTATGTTTAAACATCACAGTCTTGCTTTTCATTACTTGATAAATCCTCTATCTGCACCCATAATTCAAATTGAAAGAAAATGCAAGGAAATGGAGGGATTGTACAGAAGGAGAGTGACCTTTTTCTCACACACACTGTTTAGTCAAGGGTGTGGAAGAAATGGGGTAACTTAGATTTCAAGTTACCCTTTTCTCTGAGCTGGTCCCTCTTGCTGGATGCAGTATTTTTGCTGCTGAGCTGGATTTTAAAGTAGTATTCATATACTTCAGAATCAGAAAGAGACATCCAAATACTGTTGATAACCTTAAAGGAAAAGTATTGCCTGTTTCCATAGTTTCCCCATCACCACAGAAATTAAAGAGTAATTACTTTAGCACATTTATAAATTCCCTTAGAACATGTAGTTTGTGTAATTTTCCTTTGTTTCAGAAACCTTCAGTTCCTCACTGGTGCCATGTTGAGCCTGTAGTGTAGTGATCCCAGAAGGTGTTTGGCTGCTGTAGCACTGAAGGCTGGTGACCACCTTTGGCAGCTTTTTTGGGCTTCAAACCTGCTTTAATGTCTTCTGGCTGAGACTGTTTTCTGCCCAATTACATCTTGCAATAGATGCAAGAAACACTTGGCTTGCCCCTGTCTGACACTCCAGTAATGCTGATCCTTCACCACAGAGGGTTATTCCAGGGCCTGCAGCCTTAAGAGCAAAGCCACAGTGAGCTAACTGAGAGTTTGAACCTCAGGGCAACACACCACTAATGGTGGGCACCCAATCCACTCAGCACAAAAACGGGGTATCAGCTGCCTTCAGCACCAGCAGCACCCACTGCTGGTGTATCCTTGGGGTCAGCACAGGGTTGCTGATGTAGGTCTGTAGTAAAACCCACCTGCTGTGTTGCTTCTCAAGTGTGGTGGTGTCCTTCAGAAACAGGACTTTCATAATACTGTGTGATGACAGATGGGGGTTGAGGAACATTTACCTTTTTGGAGTGAAGGTGATCATAATTTGTGAATTGTGGCACATGAAAGTGTGTCCAGAGTGTGATGGTTCTTGTAAGCTGGTGCTGTCTCTTAGCAGCAGAAAAAAACATGTTTTCAAGTGAGCAGTGCTAGAGGTATCAGCCAGTTGCCTAGCTGTAAATGGCAAACATTTGGAGGATTTGTGTCGTCACTGTGATGGTGATGTGGTGGCACAAATACACAGAGGGGAGCTGGTGTTACTGTGCTGACCACATTGAAAACATCAGTCTCCTTGAGGGGTGTCAAGGAATGTCACAGTGACCCGTGGCTGCACCTTGAAATGGGGGTGGAGTAAACAGCATGTGGTTCTGGAGAGATTCACGTAAACAACTGTGCTGTCTTAAGCTTTGCTGAGCCTTAAAGATGTCGAGTGAAGTTTCACAGCTTGATTAAGCTGGTCTGAACGTAGAACTGCTCCCAAAAGAGCTGGTGCATAGGCCAGTCAGTTGAGCTGATCTAATGTACTGGGTGTCTGCTACCAAAAAGGGAAAGGTGTGGTCACTTGCTTTGCTTGGTCACTTGTTTTGCTTTCTCCTTATGTATGCTCTGTGATTATCTTTTCCCTCTTGGGCTAGCTTTAGCTGTTTAGACCTTTCAATGAGTTACTTTCGTGCGCTTGGAAGGTTGGTTTGGGTTTTTATCAATCTCTCAGCACTGCAGGGAGCTACAGCTGTTGGCAGGCACATCTGATGAGTGTTGGTATTACAGTGTAAATGGCAGTGCTTAAGCAGGAGTGAAGGGAAGGCCAAAGGGAGTGGAATGACAGCTCCTTCTGGTGATGTTAAAACCCTTCCTTGTATGTGTGTGATTGATACCTCGTGTGAGTTACACCAAGAAATAGGTCTCAATTCTGTAGTCTTTAAGGCTACACCTCTGCTGCTAAATGCACCTGCTCCAGGGTGTGACACCTGCTCCTGAGGCCCAGTGGCAGCATTTACACTGGTGTTGGGTTGGTGTTATACAGACCAGGCTGGCCATGTTCACAATGAGGGGTTATTTTTCTTCAGTCTTCTTTGGGCCTCCATGGCCCAAAGCCTCAGTTGATCCCCTGTGAGCCTACTGTGTGAACTGGAGGGAGCTGTGTTGTGCAAGAGGTGTTCTTATGAAACTGAGGGTTGTGTCACATGGCCTGAGGTACAGTGTGAGATGTGTGAGTGTGGGAATGGGTGTAATGTGGAGAACTGTGGTAGGACCAGCTTGGAGCAATCCTGTTAGAGTGGCTTTTGGGGAGTGCTCCCTTGAGCTTTATTTTAGAAGGAAGGTTGGATCCCTCTCAGAGGGCATGGGGACAAACTAACATCTGTACAGAGGCAGAAAAATCAAGATACAGGGACAAACTTAAGTACTTGAAATTACAGACTTAGCTGTGGACAGGTTTTGCTCCTGTTAACTTCAACTTTATTAATATAGCAACTTCCCTGAATTGTGGACCATAAGGGTTATAAGTATTACCTTTTAACTCAATGTAATAAACTGTAGTTGCTTTGTTTCCCTTGGTTGCAGCATCCCACTTAATTTTAGCCTTTGCAAGGAACCGTGTACTACGCTTCTGCTCTTTTAGGTGACAGTGTGGTCCAAAAGTTAAAGAAATTCAAAAGTATTTTAGGTTTAAGTATTTTAACTCTATCACTTTTGCTTATTTCAGGTACATGCAGAGTTTCCTTGAACTTTTAGAGTATGAAAATAAAAGCCCTGAGGATCCTCATGTTCTGGATGAGTGAGTAATTTGTTTTCTTATGACAGGTCATTTTTAAATAATCTGTCTCAAATACCAAGTGATTTTGTACTATAGGATAACAGTTAATGTATTTGTAAGGTAAAATTTGTACACCAAAAGTCAAAATTGTAATCTGGAGAAGAATGTAGGAATCTGTGCTTTTGTACAATGTGTTTTGTATTTATGTAGGCTGGTAGTTTAAGAAATGACATAAAATACTTTCTCCTGTCTGTATTGGGAAGACAACATGGATGTGAGACTATACTTGCTAGACTATCAAATACCTAAGACTAAAATGGCATTTTAGTATACATTGAACTTACTACTGTTGTGTATAATGTATATTAACATATTAATAGTTGAATTGTTTTTCACTTTGAAAGCATTCAATGTGTCAGTCATTGCTTTTATATAAATGCTTTTTTACTGGACTTCAATTAGTGTTCATCTACCTCACTGAATAACATTGCTTGGGAAGAAAAGAAAGTTTGGCCAATTTATCAATAAAATCATATCAAAAATTCCATTGGAAAGTTCCTTGAAATGTGTATGCATAAAGCAGAAAAGAACCCCACGTGTGGGTTTGTTCAACAGGTGCAACATGTGCCAGAGAGTTGAAAACAAAACAACCAGAACACAGACACACATGGCCAACACCGAGGTCTGGGGTTACCCTGTACCACAGAGCAGTCAACTTTGTTTCAGGATATTATGTCTTGAAGATTTTTTTTGTTCCATTATTTAGTTTGCTTAGGGTAGCTTATATTTTAAACTTGTATTTCTTCCTAAGGTCTGAAGTCTTACCTGATCAAGCAGTGCTTTATAAGAGAGTGTTTCATACAACATCTCACTCTGTGCAAGATGTGGCCTGGGCTGTTCCAGAATGGTGTTTTGCCCTCATTGAGCTTCAGATACATTAAATAAGGGCTTTAGTAGATTGTGCATTTCAGATGTTACACTCTTTTGGTTGTGGGCCTGGTATCTGAGATCTTTACACTTCATTTTTTGTGTATCAAGCAATACATGCAGGAGGAGCTCAAGTGCACAAGTACCAAGTTACCAGCACTGCAAAACTGTAGAAGGAGCTGTAAGGATTATAGATTGAGTGAACTGTGGTGCTAGTGAACAAGGGGAAGTTACCATTTTCTCAGTGGGAGTCCTAAGCTGGAATTCTATCTTCAGTTCTGGATACTACCTAGTAAGAAATTAAAACACTCATGGGCAGTATTGATGTGAAAAGAGCAAGAAATGGAGACTTGGATAGTTCCACTTTTGAATAATGCTGAAGGCATTTGTTTAGACTGGCAAAAAGAGTTTGGAGTGGAGACACTGGAAATCTGTGTGTGCCAAAACAAAAATGTCACTGTAAAAAAGGCTCATTTGGTGTTCCAACTGAAGAACTAAAAAATGGCTGATTTTGGTTAAAGTTGAGATTGTGCACAGGGCAAAAAGTAAAAACTATAATACTAGTGGGAATAGAGTAGTTCCCACTGCTACTCTGTGAAGTGTCCCATTTTAAAAGCTTTTATAAATTGATTAGATAACATTCAGTGATCTAGATATGCTTATTTTGTTGTGGATGAATTAGATGTACTTTTTGACTGCCTGTAGCTGTTGCATTTTGTGATTCTGTGTTTATAGCCTGCTAGTTGATGATACCAGAATTTCTATTTGTGACTGGTTTATCAGCACGTTTTCCTTTGAGTGGGATTAAGGTACCAAATCTTACCAAATCTTAGGTGTCTGTTGCCCTGTGAGGTGGCATAAGCTGCCCTGGGCATCTGAGTGATCCTGGGAAGTGTAACAATGTCCTGGATTGTGTGAGTTGAGGCAAGGTGGTTATGGTACCTACTGGAACCATCTTAGGTAACTGAATTTCAGCTGGTTTTGGACCCAAGCAGTTCAAGGTAGATCACAGTATATATGTATTGATAAAGGTTAATGAGTAGTTTTGTTAAGGATCTATTTTTAGAGCCTGTTCATAATGATCATGTGAATTATCTGATTCTGCCATATGGATATGACATTCTTGATATTGTTTCATAGCAACTGGAAATAATTGTTTGTGATGCTCTATGTTAGTGTAATAGAACAAATGAACCAAATATTTACTTGTCCAGTATAACTGTTGGTTAAAAGCTTTGTAATCTTGCAATTATTGTATTCTGTGAAATTAAGTACATACAATAAGAATACTTGGAATTTATTGCTGCCTTTTGGGGTGAAGTCCAGACAGGAACTTTGACAGTAAGAGTCATCTCTTACATTGAATTGGCCATGTGAAAAGAGGTGAAAGACACATGTGATTAAAGAGCATATTTAATCCTTTTTACAGTACTGAGCAGTTTACCTAAGATTAGAAAGTCAGATTTACTTTCCTGCTCTTGGCATGTCAACTGTTCCTAACTCTTTGAAGGCTATGCCATTTAACTGGACACTGAGCCATAATGAGTAATTTTTTAATACTCCTTGCAAACCGTGTCTTTCAAAAATACTTATAACTATGTCCATCTTTCTCTTGTAACAACCCACAGATAAATCTCAGATTTCTCAGCTCCTGTGTCAGTCCTCCATGTTGCTGCTGTCTGGCCCTATCCTACTTTCATGTTCAGGAACATTAGTAATTAATGACCTCCTTTTCAGTGGGGGGAAAACTCACCTGTGAGTTCATTGAAGTTTTCATGAAAGTTTTCTGTTCTTTTGTAATTGCATGTATCATTTAATTTGGAATTTGAGCCATTATCTGGGACCTTGTGGTATGTCTTTAGGGAGGCATTAATAGGAATAGTTCTTTTCTTCAACCGGATTGGTTTGCTTAAAGAAAAACCTGGAAGTTTACAAGGTGTGTCCAGTCCTTTGAAACAAAGCCTTTTTTGTCTGGACAGTATGTCTAGTCTATCTCAGTCCCTTGCATACAGTAGTCTATAAAGAGTGGTTGGAGCAGGCTTCATCTCCTGGTTCCTCTCAGCTCTCCTGTTCCTGCACGGAGCTGTAGGGGTGTGATTTTTACAGATTAGTGTTATGTATTATATAGCTCATGTTACAGAAAACCCAGCCTTGCATCCTTTGGTCATGGGGTGCCCATCCTTGTTAGAGCCCTGTGTGGTATCAGACGACTTTGGCATTTCATGATGGCCCTCATCTCTTCTTCCTTGAGATTAATGAGTGTCACAAGATACGAGTCTTGTCTGGAGGGAAGCACCTCTGCCCCAGTACCACCCCAGCAGGATTTGGTTTGGACCTGAACATGGTGCCACCTCAAGCACTCAAAGACGCGTGAAGACTCACAGAGCAGCTGATTTTGGGAGATTAAAGAGTGCTTTGGTGGTCTTTTTGTCAGCTGAGGTGGACTTCAGTTTCTGTAATGGCTGATCAGCAGCACAGGAGAGAAGGGGAGCTAGAACAACCTTTTAAAGAGGTTGGATTCCCAGAGATAAACTGTATCAGCATTGGCCATAGTTCCTCGGTTAATGCTTTCTGAAATGGTGCAGTGCCTTGGTCAGTTGAACATAAAGCTGTCCCCTGACTGTGTTTTATCCCTGCTTGTCTGGGGAGCCCAATCTGGTGTTTTCAGAATTTAGGCTCTCTTTCTGAGGAAACCATTTTATGCATTAGTATTACAGTATTGTAGATGTTATCCCTGTACTGGCACAGCAGTCTGTGAAGCCACGCAGTGAAGAGAATTGGGAAATTGATCTATTTAGTCCTGTGGTCCCTAAACTGTTACAGTGTGTGGCCAACACAGACAGCAGGGCTCACACAGTGGGGAGGGTGGGTGGTTATAGGAGTAAGTGCAGAGACTAAATGGAAGCTGGTACTTTTCAGTGGCACAACTTCTCTCTGAGTGTGTGAATTGGAGGGCAGATACATGTTCATGGGTGTTACCTTTTTGTGAACGTTGGACAAAATGCTTTGAAGGGATTTTTTTGCCTCTGTGTTTCTCTGATGAAGAAATTCAGTGTTTCAGTTTCTCTGTTATAGGCTTCCTGCAACATCACCACATGACTGTCACTGTCAGTAGTAAAGGCATGTGCCCAGTGGTGGGTTACTTTGGCATTTCTGATGCCACAAATACCTTGAGCTGTAGAGTGGTCAGGTGGAAGTTTTTCCACAGTTCTGTCACCCTGTGTGACAGCATGAGCCCTGAGATAAGGTGTCTGCTCTTGGTGAAGGGTGTAAGCTGGCAGAAGTGCTGGAAATTTCCCAAGGTGTCAGTATGCATCTGGATAAACACAGGGGTGGAAGTTGTTTTCCCAAAACCCGAGGGGTTTGTAAAACACACTGTTCACATGTTCACATGTGCTTTCCAAGAACACTGACTCTGGCCTCTACACTCGAGTTTCTTGGCCGCTTTTTGCTTGTAGCTCTCTCATGGGAGGGTGTGTGGGGGAGTGGCTGGGAGCCGCCGAGGCGGGAGCTGCCAGAACGTCTGGAGATAACACACACAAGGAACTTAGTAAACAAGTAACTTTCCTTTCTGCAGCACTGCAGTTAAATAGGGATTCTGCAAGCGATTTGAACTAAGTAAATGTTGGAGCACGTGTGATAAAGAATTGCCATTATGTTACTTTTAAGTAATGTGCACTGCTGTTTCAGTTAATTTTGCACTTTGAAAGTAGATATTCTTTCTACTAGAGAAATCTTTCAGTGTGAACTTTTACCTCTTTCTGGTGATACTCAGTTGCCAGCTATCTCTGCTTTAAAAAAAAAGCAGCCAATCAAGAAAACCCCATTGCATGTCTGTTCCATTTAAAAGGGTTTTTACTCTGCTCATCACTGTCTTGTTTTCCATCTTTCAGATAATACTGTTCATAAGAGACATAGCAAAAATTCCCTTTGTCTTTATGTTGACTTCTTTATGCTTCTTTTCTTGCACTGTGATGATAGATCAAAACAGAATAATATACAAAGTTATTAGGAAGTTATAGTTTAACTTGTGTTATGACATTCATGAATTGTCTTTGCAGAAGTCTCTAGGCTTCATTTATTTAACAGCTCTGGTAATGCCTTAAATATTCTTCTGTTAATGCAGAAGCCACTGAAGCTCACTTGACTAAAATAGCTTCATATTAATAATTTTTCGTCTGTCAAACCAACTGCATTATCTATTCGTTGTGGGTTTTGAAAATGCAATACAGAGCATCATGAGGAAATTAATTGGTAAATAAAGTTTTCAGAGCCATTCTGGAGTATTCCCAGCTCACTCTATGAGCATTTTAAAAATTCCTTGATCTGATCTCCCACAGTTTGAGTACAGTAAAAGCTTTCTGTCTTTCAGGGGGGTGGGGAGTAGAGAGATTGTAAGGGATGAGTGTTAAGATTGAGGAAGTGTGTTTTGATTCCTGTCCTGCCACTTTGAAATGTGCAATTATGCTTCTTGTGTTTGGCCCTTTAAAAGTGTCTGCTTGGTGGAAACACAGGAGTGAACTGAGTTATCTTTGAAGAGGAAATGGGAGGTTTGCCATATCACTGCAATGATGAGGAATTCCTTTATTATTTATTTACTTGTGTGCTGACTAAGCTTCAGGTATGATTTTTTTGTGGCAGATAAACCTTGTAGCCCTTTGCCCTTTGGAATGCTCTGTGCATTCAAGAACTTTGGTAGTGGGATATCAGGGAACAATTTGCCCCCTTGGTATCATGTAGATATTGTGGATAGTGGAGGTATTTAAAAACAAACAGCAGAGCAAATAGTAGGGAGTGTTGCCAGTTGTCTTTTAGATGTGACTGCAAGTGTTGCTTTCAGCTCTGCTCTTGGCCACTGTCTTGTTGCTTGGAAACAGAGAAACAGCCCTGAGTACAGCCAGGCACCAGTCTAAAACTGACATCAGCTCTCAGTGGTAACAGGTCACAGGAAATCAAGACTTGATAAACAAAAAAGGCATTAAAATGTTTCAAGCTGCCCAGTCAGCAAGATTAAATAACAGAACAGTCATTCTGTACTCTGATAGTATTTAGGCCGGGGAATTAGGCAGCTAAAACTTCCCCTTTTCTATGCAACTGAGTGATCTTGGAAGACACAGAGACAGAAACTGAGTAGACTGAGGAGGAGGAAAAAACTATTGAAAACGAATCCTGGATTCCAACTGGCAGTGTAGGGTGGGAGAAATAATTGTCAAAGTGTATCACTTGTTAAGAATGATACAGTGTACTGTCAGAGGATTGTCTTGTCTAAGTGTGGTGACCAGGGCTTGGTCCTTTTTACTTTTGGTGGTCTTTGTTCTTTCCCTTTTTTGCAGGGGATTGGACTAGATGACCTTTCAATGATTTCTGTGATCCTTTCCTATGTTGGTGTACATTCCTATTTTGATAAAAATAATTAATACATTTTTCAGTGATCATTATAAATATACCAAGAATGTTTGGTGTTGATATCTGTAGAATTACAGATATTGGCACAGCTGAATGAGTCTCACAGTTTTTGTTTGGAAAGCTGCATTTCACCACGTGCACTTCTTTAAACAACATCATATAATCATTGTGGTATGTTAATATTTATTTCATATTAGAAAATGCAGCAGACTTGAGCAGTACTGATTTTCCATGTGTCAGCTTCAAAAAGCTATTAATAATTGATATTTCAAGTATATTCGAGTTTGCACGTGGGGAAAAATCAGGATGAGCACTTTGGAAATCATAGGTGTTGTGCTGCCTTGCCAGGAGAAACAAAAATCCTCCAAGCTGTTCCCGAGTCCGTGCTCGTTAAGAGCAGTGGCAGTGGCCCCCTGAAAGCTGCCAAGCTGCCGGAGAGGAGCCGATCAGAGCTGGGCTGTGTCGGCTCTGCCACCCAGCGGTGTGAGAGCAAACTGGAGTCCCACCATTACCTGCCCGGAGATTCAGGCTTAGCACGGGAGCTCCCGGGTGAAGGAAATGCGTTCCAGCTTCACAGCTGCACAGATGAGGCGTTGGGAAGAAAAAACTGATTTCTCTCAGGGAATTATGAAGGGCACTCAGGTTGTTTTTCCTGAGTTGCCTTTCCAATCTCCCAGCTCCTGTTAGAAGTTACAGGGAATGACAGGTACCGTAGTGAATATGAGTGCAGTAAAAGAGAACCTTTGTCTGTTAATGATGGAGAGATATTTCATTTAAAAGAATGTTTATAGGAGGAATAACTCAATTTGAGACTCTAAATGCTTCACAGATCTTCGGAAAAGTTGACTAAATACTTCTCTTTTAAATGGGTTTGTTTAGGTAGTGCTGTATTTTTTTCTTCTCCCTCTGATAAATTTTTTTTTGTTGACTGCAAAGGATAAATAAACAGATAAAATGCTTATCCTGTGGTTGAATTTAAAAAAAGAGATTGAGTTTAGTTATACTTTTAACCATTTGTTTCTAATTTTGTTTCCTCTAGCTTTTTAGATGTTTTAATTAAAGTCAGGAACAGACACAATGATGTGGTTCCAACCATGGCACAAGGGGTGATTGAATACAAGGAAAAATATGGCTTTGATCCATTTGCCAGCAGTAACATCCAGTATTTTCTAGACAGATTCTACACCAACCGCATCTCCTTCCGTATGCTCATCAACCAGCACAGTAAGTCATTGCTTTGCTCTTCTTGGAAAACTCATTATTGCCTGTAAAGCTGAAGCTGTGGGTTTGTTGGGGTTTTTGGTTACTTATGACTACTTTGTAATATTCTGTGCTAATTAAGGTAAAAGATATGCTGGCAACTGGTTAATTAGGAACTTCTCAGTGATCAGAAATGAACCCAAAACACCAGTACACTTTCTGTTGGAATTGTCAGTCTTTGTCAGCTGGGCTATCACTTTTTAGTCTTGTTGGCAGAGACAGCTTGTGTAGTACATGAAGTATTTTGAGATAATAGTAGAGTATCTATCTAGAGTATCAAATCTTTCAACTTACTTTTTAGAACTGATATTAATTTCAAAATGAAGTGCAAAGATGCCATAAATATTGAATAGGTTATGCACTATATCTTTTTGTTGGTTATTTTTTTTTGCAACAAGTTATTTAGACTTGCCTTCTAAAGAGGTTGGGTATTTCTAACTTAAGTTTTAAATTATATCCCTTGTCTGCCTTTATGGATAAATGCTGGAATTAGTAATCCTTTGTCATTAGATTCTCTTGCACTTGTTACTAATAAACTCAATTTTTTATATTCATATTACAGAATGAAAGGAGTTTCTTGCACAGCTCCTATTAACCAGTATGTGCAACTGTGCAGAAAGTGATCTGTATAAAGTTAAGGACAGTCTTGTGTTCTCTTTTAGTGTGTCTTGTGCCTTTTAGCTCTAGAGCTTCATTCTCTGCTCAGTATTCTTTTATGAGCTCTTAGAAATTGTTGTACACTACAGACCATGTGGATGCTGGAGTACTGTAGTATGAGGTGTTTTACTACAAGTCCTGTGTCTCTCCAGTGTCCTTTTATGTGACTAACAAATGCCTTGCTGTGTGTGTACAGATAACTTGAATGTGGCAGAGCATATGAGATGAATGAGCTTCTTCTTTACTTGTACCTGAGCAGACAAATGACAGACACAATACCAAGTTAAAAGGCTCTCATAGAAGAGTTCTGCAATAGAGTAAGGACATTGGCCTAATAGAATTCTAGGGCTGAGTGCTAGCATAATTAGTTCTAAAACATTAAACTTATTTCATTGAATTTAACTAGCTTTACCTATGGACCTTCTTATTTAACTGGCTGGAGCTTAAAACTACTTGTAGATGCTTAAAGTTTAGTTAACCTTGTGTAATGTCTCTGTGTTAGCACCCGCTTCATATCAGAGCTCACTAACGTGCTAAAATAGCAGAAAATCACTCCTGAAATAAAGTGTAAAACCTGTGTAAACCTTTGAGGGTTAAACTCTCAGTGAAGGGTCTGGTGAGGGCCAGACCCTTGTGCAAGTGGGGAGTGGGGATCATGTTGCTGAGAGCCAGGAGGAAAGTCAAGTGAGTGAGGGAGACCTCTGTGCCAGCTGTGAAATTGCAGTTTAGATGAGTATAAAAGGCTTTTAGTGATGTCTTAGTTCCTCAGTGTTGTGAGTGCTTCTGTTCTGACTTAAGGCTATGAAGGAAGCATTTCACATTTTCATTTTATCTAATTTTTGATAGCCTGCTTTGAAATGTAGGGTTTCACCTTAACCCTCCCTCATCACTAATTCCATTTTAACTAGTCTTAGCTATAAAAACTGAAAAAAAGAGGGGAGTGGGAAGGGGAGGAGTTGGGCAAGTAGTTGTCTTCAACAAGGATTCTGGCAATTTGCTGGAGTATCTTTTTACAAAATGGTGCACCATCCAGTAAGTCTTTCTGGGCTGCCTCAAGTGTAACAGACAATTTACTGCCATTTCTTTTTTCTTTCAGCACTTCTTTTTGGTGGAGATATTAATCCTGCTCATCCCAAACATATTGGAAGTATTGATCCTAACTGTGATGTGGCAGAGGTGGTTAAGGGTAAGATGAAGTTAACATTTTTGTTGACTGAACCCCCCCCACACACTTAGAATGTTTAGAAATGTGTTCTTGAGATACAAGAGACTGAAGGTGATTTAATTTAATAAAATAAAAAAAGAAGAAATGGAGTTCTGAAGTTGCTCACAATAAAGCCATGGGCCTATTGAGACTTTCTGATGTCTTCATTATTGAGAATAGAGAAACTTGGTAAACTTCAATAGCTTTAGTCTGCCTTTTAAATATCAGCTGAAGTGTGTGATTCGTTAAACTGGATATTTTCTGGCTGAAATACTTAGAAGCAACTTCTCACATAGTGCTTTTGTAGTTAGTGCTGGTACTACAGAAAACTTGAGAGTAAGTGAAAATTCCAACTTGCTTAGTTAGGCCTTACAGTAAAATGTCCATGGGTGTGCCAGTGCTCCAGTGGAACTCTCCATTCCTCAGTGCATCTGATCCCACCACAGCCTTTTCTCTCTTAACACAGAAGACATGGATGTGATGGTTGTATCTGAATGATCTGGCACAGTCACACTGGAAATCCTGTTTGCTTAATGTTGTGCATGTTCCTATGCTTTCAGAATGTTAGTGAGGAGGCATGAGGCAATGTTTCAAGAACTTTTTCGTGAAAGGTTCACACAAATACAGGTTTTCCTATGGGGGAGAATTCTACACTCTCTCCTTTGCTGCTCTTGGTGCAGCTGCAAAGGGGAGAAGAATGAATTTCTCTCAGCCTTTGGTGAAGTAAGAGGGAGACCTTTACAATATCAGACTTTGGCCTGCATGACAGTTTGCTTTGTAATATTTGTTACTGCTCTTACGTCTTTTTCTGGCTCCTAAGGTGACTTTTTTCAGCTGCTTTCTTTCATTTTGATTGGCCATACTCCACTTTGGCCTCAGTATTTTATATGTTACAGTCACGTTGTTTATTTAGGTTTTCCTTCTAATAGCAAAATTGGTATCAATTCTGACCACCACATTCATAGGTGCTGCCTTGGCCAAAGGTGTGCACAGTGTCAGAAGGTGCCAAGTCTGGTTTTCAAGCAAGTAGCTCAAATAGATCTTACATAACACTTAGAAAACAAGGGCACCTGTCGAGGCCCTTCTGAAGGGCTGCTCTGGGGTATTGGCCCCTCCTCCCTGGTTTGTGTCATCAGCAAGTTGCTGAGGAGGGCTCTGCTCCTTCATCCAAGTCCCTGATGGATGAAGTCAAACAATACTGGAGGCAGTATTACAAAATCATAGAATTGTCAAGGTTGGAAGAAACCTTTAACATCATCCAGTCCAACCATCAACCCAACACACTGTAATCCCTAAATCCCTAAATCAGTGCCAGGTACAGACAACTCTTAAGCACTTCCAGGGATGGTGACTCCACCACTTCCCTGTGCAACCTATTCCATTGCCTGGCCACCCCAACAGTGAAATGTGTTTTTCTAATACCTAATTTGAAATCTCAGCTTAAGGCCATTTCCTCTTGTCCTCTCACTGCAGGCCTTGTGGGGCACCACTACTGACAAAAGGTGACTTAAACTTTCTTGCTGTATTTCAACAACACCCAAATTTTGATTTGGATTATGGAGGGGATATTTTCAGGGACCTTCTTTTTGTTTCAGTAGGAAAGAATGAAGAATCTTAAAGATTCCAGCTTTTCCTCCTAAAGACCATGAAAATGAACTATTCTAAACAGTACTGTGTTTGGAAAAAATAAATTTATGTTTGCAATATCATCATTTGTCATTTGAGATTGGAAGAACAAGCATTACGTTGTGATCAGGAAATAACAAATAAGTAGGTATTATAGTTAGCCAAAAATTATACCCTTCTGGTTTTCAAGCCCCGAACAAAGATGGAAAACAGCTTGTCTCCAGGACTGTGCTTGAGTTTGTAGAGCTTTAAATAGAATTTCCCCTTCCTACAAGCCTACAGAGAAAAAGAGATCAGATTGGATACCAACTTCATGTTTGTAAACTAGTTCCCAAAATGAATGTTCTGCTTGTAACCTTTCACAGAGAGGAAGAACATTGCTGGTCATCTCTAGATGATTTTGATAAATCAGTGTTTGTTCTGTTGTTTTGTAGATGCTTATGAAACAGCCAAGATGTTATGTGAGCAGTACTATACAGTGGCACCTGATCTGGAAGTTGAAGAATTCAATGGTAATTGTGAAATTAAGTGAATTTCTAATATCTCTGATTTCTAGCTTTGCTAATTACTGTAAGTTAGAATGTGAACTCTGCAGTCCTGTATGCAGATACTTTTCTTCTAATTTATCTACATGGGCACTTGAATTATAGTTTATCATCATGACATGTGCTTCCGTATGCTGAATGCTGCAGAGTTTGATCTGAATTCACTATCAAAGAAAATAAAATAGTCAAGAATCCTTGTAACTTGGAAGGAAACATGTCTGCTTTCTAACTAATCTTCTCATAGAACTGAAACTTGTTTCATTCTGGAGTATGCTTATAAATTGATAAATCCCACTGGCATTCTAAACATCAGTGGTGAGCTCTTCTGTGTAAGATGGCAAAATTGGAATTTTTTTTTGATAGCCTATGGTTTAATTACTATATCATAGACTTCTCTTGTGGAAATCTCTTTCAAGTTGAAATTCAGGGATGAAAATTGGATGACACAAAACTGATGACAGGCCTTATCAGTGTGTTGGCTGCTTTTTATTCATTTCTGTTGACAAAAGTAGCTTATTTTATTAAGTTAAAAAAGAAATTTTCTTGAGTAATCCTCTCCCAAGTTTTGGACAGCTACCAAACATAAGATTAAGAAGTTTCCAGACTTTAGCAGAAGACTTGCAAAAGTCTCAGAAATAGGTAACACTCGAAATGGAGAGTGTGATATATGGAACACACACTACTCAAAGTACTATTTAGTATTATGGACATACTTCTCTATACCAAGTGATCCTGTCAACAGTGATGCATTACCACCCATCTCTCCCAAAACCAAAGGACTCAACCTTCTCCTTTCCAAAACTAAGTGATTTTAATGATGTAAGTACCAAGTGCTGCAGCAGAGGAATCAATGCAAAACTCATCTGAAGGTCTGAGTAAAAAGATCCAACAGTAGAGGAAACAAGTTGCTGGAGCTCAAAAAAAAAGGTGGAAGAATTACTTGTTTCCTTTAAAGCATCTTATTATCAACATGAGGAAAGTGACTTTGCAAATTACCTCACAGAAACAACAATAATTTGTTGTCTATCTATGCCTATGCTCAAGTGAGTGTGAATTGGTCCACCTTGGTTTTGGTGCTGCATAAGAGAATTGGAATATGGACTAACAAAATTGACAAAAAACCTCATCAAGTTGCCTTGCAACTAATTATGCAGAGTGTTGTTCTGGTCTTCTTTTCCTGGGAGTTTTCACTACCATGTCTTGTAAAATATGAACTGCTATTGTTATCAGCGTTCATTGCCAGAAGGGGCAAAGCTGAAACCAGTCACATTCTGTGTGCATGTTTGTATCTTCCTGCAATTTATGAAGCAGACATTTGGAGGTTTCAATCTTTTTTGTGCAGTAAATATTATGCTTCAATAGTGTGTGAAAGTTCCCCTCTTACGTTGCAAAGTTCTCTTAATTAACATACATTGTCATTATGAAACCAACCAACTCATATCTAAACAAAGTCTGTTGACTAAATGTATTTGGAAATTACTGTTAGAATGTATTATTTCTGGGGATAGCAGTAGCTAAAATTTATGTTTTTACTTTGTGGAACTAATTTTGCACTGGAAAATTAGAACATGCTTCTTGTCTTTGCCCACAACTTCATGTTATTCCTTTAAAGAACAATGCTACAAAATACTGAAAAAAAATGGAAGAAAATAATTTGACATCTTTCTCTTTTTTTTTTTTTTAGCTAAAGCTCCAAACAAACCTATTCAAGTAGTCTATGTCCCTTCTCATTTGTTTCATATGTTATTTGAATTGTTCAAGGTATGTTGTGCTTGTTAATATTTTGAAGTTTTTTGAACTTGTTGCTGTTGAAATTGAGATTCCTTTCAGTTACAGCTTCTAAGTCTTATTTCAGTTTTCCTTTCTTAAGCTTATTGTTAAGTAACTTGTTTAAAAGCCAGACTTACAACCCTCTCTTCTGCCCTCATGTGCTTAAAAAAGTCTCTTTTCCCAGTTTTCTTTTTGTGCTTTTGCAGCTGATTAACTTAAAACACTCACGAGTGTCTGATGTTGCAGTGAAGGAATATTGATAGCCTTGTGATTTCGTGAGCTTGCTTCTTTACTGCCTATTTGAACTGGTTAGGATCAATGGGAAAACAGCCCATATGTCTTCAAATAGTGTAAATGATGTGCTTTGTGTTGGTTTTATTTGTGTTTTCTGAATAAATGGGACAAAAAAGAATATGTGAGAGCTATTCCATGGTTTGAAAGGAATGATACAAGGTCTCTAGGTGGTGCAATTGAACACTAGAAATTGGAGGGAAAACTTCCATTTGATCAGAGAGAAACTTGTTTTAAATACTGTTCTTTTGGGTTTGACTTCAGATATTTGTCAAGCGTGTTCATTTAAATCTTCCCCTATTTTGCCATTTCTAACATCAATTCTAGGGCAGAACAGATGAGGATTTGTACATTACATGTAGGTAGGTTTGGATACAACTCATGGAACAAGATGAAAGCAGTAAGTTGTAGCTGTGAGGAATCTGTGAGGGATTGTCAGTGGAGACTCTGTTAAAATATATGATGAAGTATCCCATGTATATAATGACTTAATTTCACACAGAGAGAATAATCTTGCTTTGTGTTCTTTGATTATATCAAATAGATAAAAGTGATGTATAATGAGTTGTAATGTAAAATGTAACTAGACAATTCATTAACTTGACAACGCTTCCTGAATTTGTGTTCAAGACAACCTTTTCTGTCTTGTATACAGTTGTAGGACAAATTATATGGAGTCAACAGAATAAATGCAAGTTCTAAGATGTCACAAAACCCATATATAGTAAAGTTAGAATCAAAGAGACTGTTTTTTCTTTTATCTTCAGAATTCCATGAGAGCTATAGTGGAATGGCATGAAGGTAAGAAAGAAGCCTATCCATCAATCAAGACCTTAGTCACTTTGGGGAAAGAAGATCTGTCTATTAAGGTAAATACCTAAAAATAATATGCAACTTACAAACCTGCTGGGTTTAGAATATGACTTATAATTTGAAAAGGCAAATCAATTACTGTACCACTTGCTAAGTATTCATTAGAATAGAATATTTTTGCTTGGGAAGGACCTGTAATGAATGTTTCATCCAACTGACTGATCACTTCGGGGATAACCAAAAGTTCAAGCACATTGTTAAGGGTATTGTCCAAATGCCTCTTGGTCAGTGACAGGCTTGGGGCATTGGCCACTTCTTCAGGAATCCTATTCCAGTGTTTGACCACTCTCTCAGTAACAAGTGCTTCCTAATGTCCAGTCTAAACCTCTCCTGATGATGCAGCTTTGAACTGTTCCCACCACTGGATCCCGGGGAGATGAGATCAGCACCTCCCTCTTTACTCCCCTCTTCAGGAAGCTGCAGATCACCCTCAGCCTCCTTTGCTCCGAAGCAGCCCCAAAGGCCTTGGCTGCTCCTCTAACATTTCTAAAATAATTTAGGTAATGCTGCTTGAGTTTTTGTGGGGTTTCTTTTCAGAACATAGTGTTGAAAACTGTTCAATTTTCATTCCTTAGATAAGTGACCAAGGTGGAGGTGTACCTCTAAGAAAAATAGACAGATTGTTTAACTACATGTACTCAACAGCACCCCGGCCTAGTTTGGAGCCCTCAAGAGCTGTGCCTTTGGTAAGCACTACTCTGGTTTTATGTTTTCCTTCACTGCAATCTACTGGATCAGGTTTTCCATTGAAGATATCACTTATCACTAGCAAGTCTGTGCAGGTAAAACAGGAGAAAACAGATTCTGGGGAATAGAAAATTACTTTTCTTTGTCTTGACATTGCATCCTTGGAAACAAGCATGTCTGCATAAGCACAGTATTTTCACAGGTTAATGGCAGGATCTTTAATGCTATATTACTGAGCAGGTGGATAACCCTAATGAGCTTCCCTTTGGTGTGTAAATTACTGTTTATCTAAGTTTCCTTTAATAAATATATTGAAAAGGTGAGCCACCCTGTCAGAATTACAGCACTGGAGAAACACTGAAGCAAAGCACAAGCTTATATTGAAACTTGAAAACAATTGTTATCTAAATTATTGACTGTAAAAACACATTTTAAAAAAAATGTACAAACCTGCATGTGATATGAACACTTTTGGAATATTTCTATTTAGTTGGAAATGTCTCATGTGATACTCCCTTATGAGATGTATCAGGGCCAGATTTCAAACAAAGAAAATCTCCCCATTGTTTCTTCTAGGCAGGGGATTATTTCAGTGTTGAATGCGTAGATTCTTTTAGCAAACATGATTTTTAAAAATTATTAAAATTATTATACTATTTCTAAATTGTTTTATTAAATTACACATTGGCTCATTGTGGTAAAAATTATGTAGCTACTGTTCCATTTAACTGGCATTGGATAAGTGGATTGATAGAGATACTGTGTTCTTGTCTCTTCTCATCTTTGTCCCCTGCTGCTTCTGATGCAATCCTTTAAGCACACTGAGGAGCTGATTCCTTGAGGAATTTCCCTTCTCTGTTGAGGAACATTCTCATCCTGCATGTTCTTAAATGGGGTTTTTTCCCTGCTGCTACTCCTGTGCTTGAAGTGCCTTAAGGCAGATGATAAAATGTGACATAGCGTATAGAGCCATAGAATCATTAAGGTCCAACCTTGGACCAAACACCACCTCGTGAATTAAACCACAGCACTAAGTGCCACATCCAGGTATTACCTGAACAATTCCAGGGATAGTGACTCTGGGCACCGTGTTCCAATGCTGGACAACCCTTTCCATGAAGAAATTCTTCTTGATGTCCAACCTGAACTTCCTTGTCAGACCTTGAGACTATTTCCTCTTGTCCTGTCCGTGTGACTATTTTGGATATAAAACAATTAACAGTAAACTGAGGGTAAAATTAACTCCCAGTTCTGATGTGATAAATTTCCTTCTAGATTATGAGCAGAAATTCTTTGATACTGTCTTGGTCCACAGCTTGTCCCATTGTGGCATATAAATGCATTGTGTTGTTTTCACTGGCATTTGCCACTGTTGTAGGTGTGAAACTCAGTTCTGTATCCTGCGTTGACTTGGCACTAATCCTTCACAGCTTCTGCCTCTACAACACTTTTTAGTAATATGTTTAAAACTTTTGCTTTTTCATAGAAAATCTTCTTGAATGTGATGAGTGATAGGGAACAGGCCTTAATTCAAATACAAGGCTTTTTCTTTGTCACAGATGATAGAATCTCTTGATGCATAATCTGCCTTTGTTCTGTCTCATTTCTCTGATCAGCAATTTACTGTATCAGCCTACAAGGATTTCCTGAAACTTGTTCTCACAATAAATTTATACCTTGATTTGATTACCAGTTGTATTTGCTATTAAATTGTCTCTTCCTTTGTAGCTCTGATTGTAAAATGTGTTCATTTTAGGATTGACACTATTCTTTCTTCTTTCCTTTTTTTTCCCCAATGCATCTTTAGCAATGCATTCCTGTGTTTATTTCCTTGTCTTCAAGACTGCTTACTTTGATTCTGTGGCATTTATACTTGGTATTCTTCCACTGTACTCCATTTTTGGGCCTTGTTTTCCTTTAAAAGTCTATATGCCACTGTAGTCAGACTTACAAAGGCTCCTTCTCTCTTGTGAACCTGGCAGCTTTTGCCCTGTGAGTCTGACCAGTGCCTGTATGTGACTGGATGTGGAGAAGAGTTGTTAAGCTCTGTTATTTACATGTGTGCAGAAAGAAAAAAGTCAGGAGCTGTGTGTCTGTGGCATATCTTTTTTCCATTAAGAGGAACTAGATCTTACCAGTGAAGTTTGACAGGTTACCTCTTATGGCCCAGATGCAGTTATGAAAACAATTATGCTATACTTTGTGTGTCAGTCTGGAAATAAAACTCCTTCAGCAGAAAGGTTGCACATAAATCCTCTTCAAAGTCCATAAGAAGGACCAAACCATTTAAGAATTACAGTGTTCCTGAAGGTGGGTAGGTCTGTGCTTGTGTCATTTTTGACTTAGATAATGTTCTAAACTAAACTACAGTGCAGAGTATAGAGACACGCTTTTCTGTTCTAACACCCCTTCCCCTTGTTATACAACACCCTGTCTAGTTTATGAAACACTCATGGACTTGGGCAGTGGAAAAGAGGTATCTTTTTGTTGATTGGGGAAAATTCTGTCATTGCAAATGTTGTTTAAAAACTGCTGAGAAACCTTGTTACCATGGCAGCATTCAGATCCTGGCAGGTCTGTGCTGCTGTTCACATAGGGTATCCTTTAGAAACACATGGCCATGTTTAATGATAGTAGGTTTTCTTAGATGGTTGTCTTTGACAGCATTTGTTTACAGAGGGAGAAACATGGCTTAAATTAGTTTAATCCTGTAGATATTAGTAACACAGAAATGTAATAATTTCCTGTTTGTATAATGCTTACTGTAATATTTAATGTTGCATTTGCTCTAAGCCTTTCTTTCTCAAGGCAGATGTGCCATCATGGTCTGTTCTGTTCTCTAGGTCAAGCACAGACATACATAGTAATCACTTTTTGTTAATTGACTTTTGCAAATTAGATCCTTTGCAAGGTCTTGATTTAACAAGGTACTTACCTGGGACTCGTCTTCTTATTTCTTGTAAATTACTTGGTTTGGAAAATACCCTAAAGGCAATGTACAGAAGAGACTGACAGGAAATTTTTGAAAGAGGGCTGTATGAAATAATTATGTGGGCTAGCAGAGAGTGTGAAGGAACAGGAGACAAACAGAAGTTGGGCATGGGTTTTAAGGAGGGATAATTCTGGAATAAGGAAAAGTATAATGTGTTTTCAGTCTTGTTTGATGCTGTCCTTTGCTTGAGCTGCTCCTTGGGGTATGAACTGTCCACAATTTGCCTTTTGGTTGCTGTGCTTTATAATTTTTGTAATGTATTTATTGTCTGGTCTCCAGAAAAGATGAAAGTCAGCTTTTGGCATAGCTTTTTTAATAGTTCTAAGACAGTCAAATCAATTTTTTAGAGGTTAAGAAAGAAAATTATCTAGTTTCAAGACCAAGTGTTTGAAGACTATACATATGTCTGTAACAAGAGTCTTTGAGAAGTTTAAAACATATAATGTTGTTTAAAAGTGCAGCTAAACAACTGTTTTAACTCTGGAAATGGACACTAATAACTACGACAGGAAGTGTGAGTAGAAAAGGGCATCTCTGGCATTTCTGTTTCTCATTTTGCTCACAGGAACTGAGTGAGCAACTCTAAACAAAGTTAATACTCAATTTAGACTTCTATAAAAACAAGGTCAAGAGGCCAAAAGATACAGAGATAAGACAGGGATATTAGGTGACAGCAAGAGAGTTTGTGATGGACACAGTAGTACAAGTTGTTTAATGTTTTTTTTTCCCTCAAGGGATTTCCTATAAAGTGATACCACATACTAGCTGGGTATAATACTTTTTCATAGCCTTCTCTTTTTTGTATCACTTTAGGGCTTTGTTTTTATGATTCAGGACATGATCCTCACTTATCTGTCAGGTTGCTTTTGTAGAAATATTACAGCAGAATGAATTGACCGGTTTTCTGAAATCTTGAGGGGTCCAATTCTTCTTGTAGTCCGCCCTTACTATATTGCTTTGAATATCCTTCTTTTCAAATGCTTGTGTATCTGGAATATTTCCTTTGTTACTCTGGATAGTCCTGAAAAACTCAGGGGGAGGTGAATAATCAATCACTGTGATGCCCAATCACCTGAGACAGTTGGTGCATGGAGCAAAATCTTACTCCCTGGCTGCAGTGAGGGAGGCCTGGGAGGCGTTTTATAACTTTTCTGACAAGTGAAGGATGGAAAAGGTGCCAAGTGTGGACCTTGTTGCAGCTGTGGCTAGGAATATTCTGTAAATTTACAATCTAAAATTTGTACCTGTCAAACCTATTATGCTTTGAAAGTTGTATGGATGGTACTGTCTCATTCTTCAGTCAGATCTTTTGGTGCTGTGGAGTCCTCATCTTTTGCTGAACAGTGAGGGTTGTTTGCCTTGTATTGCTCTGTGGAGTCCTCTGCAGGACTGTTCTGATCTCTGTGGCATTGGGGATCGCTGAGTACTGTGACCTAGGTGAAGTAACAGAGTTGTCTCTGGCTTTCTTGTGTAGTCTCCAAAGTGTGGAGACTTTTGAAAATAATAATCCCAGGCTTGGGGGAGTAAAAACGTGTTGTCAAAAATCTAATTTTTACCACAGAAAGAGTGGAATATTAGAGCAATGGTGATCCCAATGAGGAAGCCGTATAGAGTGTTAGTTTGCTTTGGTGGTTGGAGAGAGCATGTATGGTGTGCTGCACCTTCCTGCCTCTTTGTGAACATGCAAAATGGACAAGGGAGTTCCAACAAAGGGCTCAGATATTTTTGCCTTTTCTGTACTTAAAAAGTAATGCATATGGAAAAAGAAGATTGCTAAAAGGCTGAATACTGACTTACAGTGTAGGCTGAGTAATAAAGGAAAGCTTGAAAAAGAATTTGATAGGAATTTAAATTTAGGTATCCTCTGTTTTATAAATGAATGCAGTGATCTGTTGCATTTTTTTAACTTGTCATCGTTTTTTGATCCATTTTCTTGTTTTTGTAGGCTGGGTTTGGCTATGGCTTGCCAATTTCTCGTCTGTATGCGAGGTACTTTCAAGGAGACCTTAAACTCTACTCGATGGAAGGCGTTGGTTCAGATGCTGTAATTTATTTGAAGGTATGAATTTGACTCTTTTATTCACTAGTAATGCAGTGCAGCTCGTTTATAGCAGGTTCTTTTCACTCCTCAGCTTGTTTTCAGATTTGTTTTGGCTATCTTTGACACCTTTGCCTAAATCAGTTACACAGAATCCTAAAACCCAAGGTTATATATAGTAACCTGCCACTAATACTAGTTAGTTTGCTTTGATTTTTTCTTTCTGTCCCCTGTGTTGGATCATTGCATTCTGTTAATTCACAAGTGGTGTATTTTCCAAAAACTAACTGTATGATGACAGGTAATTTAATGCTTTTTGATTCTCAGTTTTGGCCACAGTAGAACTAAGCAGACTATTGACCAACTCCTGTTGTCATTTTTTGGGAGAGCCTAGGCTACTCAGGAGCTAAAAAGGTTGAAACTAACTGCTTGAATTTCATCAGGGAATTTAAAAGAATATGGTGTATAGCTCATGTGTAGGCTGTTGACAGCATTGCCGCTGTGCCTTGCTGTGTGTAGGAAGTGAGCTGTGGAGTCCTGTGTTAACCTCTGCTTCTGATAGGTTTTAATCCTCTGCATGTGTGTGGAGGAAGAAGGTACGGCCTTTCTCAGAGGAAAAGGCCTGCCAGTGGACTGTGGACTGCTTCAGCCCTTATGGGTCACTATGCAGTCAGTGGCCAAGTTCATTGGGGAAGTGAAATGTTTCAGCAGAGTAGCTCAGGGTCCATTCCATGTCAATGACAAATCTCCCTAAAATAGTTTTGACCAAAATTTTTTTTCTTGGAAAGAAAGGAAATATTTTTCAGTGGTGTTATTTTCTTTTAACTTTGACTGTGATTGGAGCTATTAGTCACAGCTATTTTCAAAAGAGTGTTGTGACATGTAACTCCGGGATAACTGCGACACGTGTTCCGCACAGAAGTCGTAACAGTGGAACTCCCCAGAGCATCACCTTGCTCTTGTATCTCTGATGATATCTAACCACTGCTTTTGTTTTTCCATAGGCCCTTTCAAGTGAATCATTTGAAAGACTTCCCGTTTTTAATAAGTCAGCATGGCGACACTACAAGACCACACCTGAAGCAGATGACTGGAGCAATCCTAGCAGTGAACCAAGGGATGCTTCTAAATATAAAGCTAATCGATAATTTGCCACCTTCTGTCTCTGTTGGAGATGACCTCTGCATTCAGTATAAAGTCTCTGCTTTGTTCCAAAATCCTTCAAACCACAGTAGCTAATTACTTCCAAACAAAGACCTAATCAGGGCATTGAAAAGTACTAAGAACAAAGTGATGATTGGGACTTAAAGGAAGGCACTAAGCATGTTTGGTGTGTGAATCCCGTCTGCTTCACCAGAATGTGCTTGGTTGCTTCAGTCATGCATTGACAAAAGGGATCGCACTGTGATTGCACTTAGGAATACAATGTTGTAATGGAAAGATACTATTTGAAGTGGCCAGATCTTATTCCAGTATAAGGCTTGGCAAGATGTGCAGATCCCTTAAAATGGTGAATAGTATCTTGCACAGCAATATGGTAAAAGAGAAAAATTCTAATGTAGTTAAACCTCTGCTTTGAAAATCCACTGTTTGCGGCGTTTTATATTGCACAGTGTCACCTGTAAGAGAAAATCCCTTTGAGCTCTTCAGATCTTGTATCTAATGACCTTATAAATGCATAGTTCTAAAAAGGGTTGTGCAGCTTTAAACTGATGTTTTCCCCAAATACCCAAATCCATTTGTAAAGTGCATACAAAAGTTATGTTATTATAAGACATTAGGACTTCCACTTTTTGGTATGCACCTTAATGATTTTTTTTGACACACAGACACAGAAATTCTATATTTTTCCTGGTTTTGAGGAAGGCTCCAAGGCAGTTAGATCATCACTCTGTACAAGAAATTCTGTTAATACAGGGGCAGGGCGTAATTCAGTTTCCTATTTGCCTGTTATTTTAGGGGAATTGGGGAGGGGAGAGAAATACTGAAAGGCCAGACAGCCAGTCTTACAAATGAATTTGCCTTAAGAGTGTTGGTTGCTTGAAACCTGGTGATTAGTTTAAAACCTGTAAATAGTTTGCAAAGTTATTTATATGTTCAATGTTTAACTCTAGTCTGGTAACCTGAATTTGTAGTATATATAAAGATGTTGTACACCAGCTTTTGGAAAGTGTCATTGCTCTAAATACATGAAACTTGAAATACAGTAGAAATGGGAGGGACAAAATGTGGCCGGTACCTGATTTAAGGAAAAAGAAATCAAAGCAGAAAAAAATCAAAGTATTTTCCCCTTAAACTTATTATAAGGGTTATTGCTGACTATTAGAAAACTGTTCTTCACAAAATCTTTGCCAAATGCTGTTTCTGATACTATGGCCTTTCAAAAAAACCTGTGAAATTCAGAGGTTCTGGTGATACCCTAGCCATGGCAATAAAGTAGATGAGTTGTAAGCAGCTCTGATGCACCCTCAATTTTTCTTAGGTGTTTTGATGTTTTTTGGAAAGATATTAGAGATTTTAGCATGGAAAAGTTAAACTTGTTCACTGAAATTGTGGGGGAACTGTCCCTTTTGTCCTCCCAATATTTATTTTTATAAAGAACTGATTTATTAAGTAAACAGGGAAATGCTGAGAAATTCCTAGGTATTTTTTACAAAAAATAAATCTTAGTTTGAATTAACAATAGTACTTTGCACTTGATACCAACATTTCATTGAAGGATTATAAAGTGCTTTGAGCAATAAACTCCGTAGATCCCCATTTCTGAAGAGCTGGAAGTCCTTGCCTTGCAAACCCCTTGCCTGTGGCAGTCAGTTCCAGACTCTGTGTGAGTGGTCAGTGAGTTCACAGGGCTGGAGATCCCGTGAGTGTCCTGGCCCTGTGTGGATCAGACACACTGGAGCACTGTGTCCCTGTCCACGCGGGATGCTGCCGTTCCGTGTGGAGCTGCCGAGGGCTCTGTGCCTGGTCAGCTGGGCAGTGCTGCAGGCAGGAGCAGGGAGCTGATGGGCCAGACCTGTTCCCAAACCAGACTCCTCTGACCCTAGCCAGGGGATCTTTGCAGGGCACAGGAAAGGTGTGGCTCCCAGAGCAGTAATTTCCCAGGGCTGCAGGCGCTGCTGCAGAAAAGGCAAATTGCCATTCAGGTGATACAGCTGCATTGCTGGGGTGGAATCGGGGTAATAGTTTGACTGAAATACCAGTTGGAAGTCACCCTTTCCAAAATTATTCACTTCTGCCCTCATTTTTAACTTCTTACTGGCTTTTAAATGATTTCAGGTTGTGTATGTTTTTTAGTAATTGCAGAGGAGAGCTTGCTTAAAGATAGAAATTGGTGATGAAACTAATATTTTCCCAGTTGCACGCGGTCAGTTTTTTCTAGAACACTACCTAAAACATTCCAAGGAATAAGAGAGTTTTTTTAATAAACCCGAGTTTTGGCTTTTGTTAGAAATTGTGTTTTGAAGTAGTGAATCCTGACCTAGTGCTTCTTTTTGGCTGTTTCTTTATACCTGAAGAGGAGAGGGAACAGAAAGAAAAGGGAGGATGAACTTGTTTTAATGAAGTGGATGTAAACCATGGAAACTCTGAATGAAAGCTGAAGATACTGTGGAAGATGTTACGGTATATTAGTGATGACACTTCTTGATCCACAAAATCAACTGGTTGGCTTTCAGGGCCCCAGTGCTCTAGAACTTGGAAACTGAACTCCCTTGAAATGGTACCTGTTTCCAAAAACCTTGAGCATGTACAAACACTTCAAAGCAGGAAGGGAGAGCACAAGGAATGCATTTTCTTTCTGTTTCTCAAGGTCTGTTTGTGGGCATTACAGTGAATATGAACAAGAGGCAACCTTTCTTCTCTCCAGCCTTGTCTAGGCAGCCTGTGTTTTAGTGGAGATCCCAGGTGTGCCATAGATTATTCTTCACTCATTTTCCTCCGGCCATGTTTCTACATAGGAGTATTAGTCTGAGAAGTGTGTCAGGAAACAGCAGCAACAGCCCTTTGATTAGGAGAGGGTTTTTCAGTGGCTGTGTGTGAAAAATGAGTGTGTGGGTTTAATATGGCTGGTTTAACTACAGATACTGATCTTTTTTTCAGGTACTTCTACCTTTGATTGGAACCTCTTATGTTTTAATATCTTGGGGCTGTTAATTCTGAACTTTCTGGTGATATAAAAATATATTTCCATTTTATTAATTTCAAATGTATGGCCTGCTGATGTTATTGCAACCTGCTTGTCTTGAGTTACAGGACACAGAAATCGGAAAAAACGTGTTTTCAGTGAAAATGTTCCTTATTTGTTGTGTTTAGTGATTAACAGAAACAAACCAAACAAGAGATGTTTGCTCCTCCATTATTCCTGAGAATTTACAAACAACTTCTGTATGTCCATGTAAAAAATAGTTTAACTTTTTTGTCCGTTTTGCATTTTTCTGGTATATGTGTCTTGAATGTAATTTTATTAATCCCCTGCCTAGTTTAATATATACAGAAGTCTCTCCAAATCATGTTTGTATTTGTGCTCCCTGCTTTTCTAGGCTTTTTTTTGAGGCAACAAGGGGTCTTTCAAAGTCAGCACTTGACGAGAAAACTCAGAAGATACTGAAATGCTTCTTTTGCAACTCAAGAGCAGTGTCTTCACCTCTGTCCTTGACTGTGATGACCTAGGACAGCACTGAGGAAGTCTTTGTCCTGCTGCAGTTTGTGCTACCTCTTGGGCAGTTTCTAAAGCAGGTCCATTGGCACATCTTTAAACAATATGAATAGTAATTGTAATGTTCTTAGAAAACTCAGGCTCCTTTTTAGCTATAAAGCTACACTTGCTGCTACAACTGAGTAGCATTCTTTTCTTTGTCCTCAGTGGCATTTGCTTTGAAACAGCTGTTCGCTTTCTCTGAGCAGTTGAGCAAGAGTGATCTTAAAGTGTAATGCAATCTCCTGTTCCCCTCTCCCCAAAGTAGTATTTAGGGTGAAATCTGGAACTCATTTGAATGGAAGACATTTCCTTTCCCCTCACCTTTAATAGGTACTTCTAGACCCTTATGTGTGAGATGCTGCAAAAGTGGTCTTGATTCATGAAAACAATTTTGTAAAAAACGGCATAAGTGTTATTGTCAGTATTTGTCTCGAGGATAACCATGTCTGATTGTGCAGTGTCCCCTTTCCTTGCTTTTTTAGCTCAATTGCCAAGTGTATGCCATGGTTTCCAGTAGCTGTTTGTTGCTTCTTCCTGACATACTGATCTGTCTACCTGAATTAAGATACACGTGTGTTTTTGCAGAAGTTAAGAGAATATGATGGCTCATGACAGAACAGTGTATTACTGAGTTCAGAGGTGAGTTTGTTCACAAATGAGGAACATAACTATAAACTGTGTAGTGACTTCAGGGCTGAATCTTGCAAATACTTGCACAAGTAAACAGTATGTGAGAGGAATCCCACTTAAATGAATCTGTTCTCAGGATTAGGACTCAGGCTGTTGACATTAATTTGAAACAATGAAGATTTGTGTAACTGAAGTGGCTTTCTAATTAAAAATAAATAAGAAAATCTAAAGTTCATGTGTAATTTTGCAGTATTATGTTGCCTTAAAAGTTGTCAGAAATCTGCACAGAAAACAGTTTGCTTCTTGAATCTGGAGTGATTTTTATGTAGGATCAGTAGGATTAATGAGTTTGTGATAATTCTGACATTGTCCATCTGGTATTAATTGCTTAATTGAAATTTTCCTCTGAATTGAATGCTGCTAAGAGGTGCCAAATACAGTCCTTTGAAATTCATGCCCTGTGTAGATGACATTGCAAAGGCAGGTGTGTTCCCAAGCTCTCAATGCTCTCGGCTCTGCAGCAGGACTGTCCTTGTGCCAGGGGCTGCCCTCCCTGGTGAGCTGTTAGGTGTAGTAAACCTGCACTGAGATTTCAATGAGTTTCTGATGTGTGTGGAAATCAAGTAATTTTGTTCCCAGGGTCAGTTATGGGACAGAGCACTTAGTGTGAACTGGCCTGTGTTGCACCTGCATCTGAGAGGGAAAGCGGTCTCGTGGTGCCTTTCCTCTGAGTGGCATCATTTGAATCAACTAAACCTATAATGGTGGAATGAGAAGGTAACTTCTCTTGAGATTACTTGGAGGTGTTTTAATTTATTTTTGAATCTTCTATAACTTGAGTTGGAAGTGTTTCTAGTCCAATGCCCATGTATTTGACTTGTGTCTACTCTTATTTTCCTTTTTTCTTTCCATGATTGACAAATAAAAGTACATAAAAACTACATGGTGACACTTTTAAGGGACTGATTTGGGTTTCACACAATGTGGAGCTTAGTTTGTGGTTTCGCAGTCCAACTTCTCACATGCCTACAGAGGGGCACCCTCAGAGATCTGCATTTGGGAGCTCAGGGTAATTTTAGCATGTGAAGCATATGAGCACCTTTTGGAAGGTTTGGGTTCTTTTTTCGGCTATATAAATCTTCCTAAGCCTAAAGCTTCTTGGGTTATTCTTGACAGCTGAAATGTCTGTTATAAACTAACACCCCAGGCTTCTACCTGGAAATTTCTTTGGCTTTCTATACAGCTTTATATGCATTCGTAAGTTATTCAAGAAAATGAAAAAAACAACCTCCAAAGTTTTGTTATCAAGCAATTCCAGAGCACGAAAATGCCTGGGGACCCAGCTTGCTTGGCTCATTAGTTTTCTTATTAGGTAATAAATGAGGATCCAGATGGCCAGAATTTTTCTAGTACTGAGATAATTTTCTTTCAGATGAAGAATTTATTTTAAAACTGCAGATGAGAAGAAATCTGTGTGTTGTATTTTCTCACTGCTTTACCATTTGCCATGACTGGGTATTCACAGGAGCTGAGTGGTTAATTAAGTAGCTCAAAATTGCAAAGTCTGTCAGCGTGTACTACATGACATTCGACAGTAGCTGTCTGTAGAAAACAAAGCAACTAGATGCAGCAGCAGTATAATGAAGATTCATGGCTTTAGGACACAGGCTTATGTGGGAGAACAATTGGTAATAAGGGATCAGTTTCTCATTATACAATTCATGCTGTTTTCAGATTGCTGTAGACTCATTCAATACTTCAATTTGTTACTTTCTGTGGAAAGAGTTTTGCAGTAGACAGTTTTTAAATTAAGTCAGACAGTTTTTAAATTAAGTCAGACATATAAAACATGTCAGGCATGCTTTATAGGAAAACAAACGTTTTTTAATGGGCATATCAGTTTATATTCATCTAACTCAGGAGCTGTGTTTACTTTGAGCTTTTGTAGCATCTCCTCTAGGAGTAAAATGGAGTGTAGTAAATAATGCCTTCTGTGTGCGGTGTAAGAGCATCAGCCGTTTAGAAATCTTACCACAGCAGTCTGAAGGTCCGTCTCCTTCCCAGTGACTTGGATAATTTTTTGTCTTTGGCTCATGCTGTTCCCTTCGTGTGTCTCCTAGGCACAGGCACATCACTTTGCGTCTACTATTGTGCAGCTGGAGCCATGAGTTGAACACTGCAAGACATTTTTGATCTGCCACTGTGGATTCTTTCTTGATATTAATGTCCAGGTACTTGTAAATATGCTGACTTAAAAGACTTTTCAGAAGGAGGCTTCAGTTCTGCCAGTGTTCAAGGTGTTAGCTGTGCTTTGGAATTGGGAAGCTTTCCAAGGACAGCTTCATTAACTTGTGCTTGCCATTGTGGAAACTGATGCCAGTTTGTCCTGTTCAGCTTTGCTCTTTATCCTTCTGTTAATGAATCTCTTTGGAAGCTTAGGAATGAGGGCTGTGGAGGACCAACACTTGAGGCATTGTAAGGTTTACATTCAGATAAAGGAAGGTTGTTTTACCCCCATGGAAACAATATTTTCCTTATTGATTTCCAGATACAGGTGTCCTCGTTGGTGAATGAGTGTCTGTGGTGAGGGTGATGCAGTACTTGGAAACTGCCCTGCTGTTTTATGTGCTGTGAAAATGACCGGGTCCTGTACCTTGTAATGTTACCACTCTGCAGAGTATTTCACAAATAGCTGCTTGGGGTGCAATGGAGAGGCTGGAGTTACACCTTGTTCTAGTATTTTTAGATACATTTTGTCTTGCTGCTACTCTGTGCACTGAACAACGGAGAATGCTGGCTTGTTGAAAACCCTGTTTTGCAGCAAGTGAACTGAGTTTCTGGACTTGTACTGGCATGTGGAAGTGTGTTATCAGGGTGCTTGATACACAGCTGTCAGTGCTCAAATGCATAATTGATCTCTAACTTTTGGTTTCTTGATAAACAGTTGAGCAGTTGGGTAAAACATACAAGATGATCACCTTGTGCACTTTCTGTGGGTGTAGTTTCATTCAGGTAATGGCTGGAGTCAGTTTGCTGATGGCATGGTAGTACCACCACTCATTTAATGATGGCTGGGTTTTAATTATCTCTTTTGTAGTTTACTTCTCCATTTTAATGATATATTAACTTGAATTCCCAGAAAAGGGAAGTTGAAAGGTGCCAGAATAGAGGTGCTTGACCTCATGACATTGTTTTTCCTTTCTTTGAAAGGTAGAGACTGACTTTGCTCATGTTTTCAGGTGGTTCTCCATGTTTCCTATGTGGATATGATACAAATATGTGCTGTGAGTTGGTTTGAAGAAAATGTCCTCTTGAGGAAAAAGGAAATTAAAACCAACTACCCAAGATTTGTAATGTTTGGATTATGTTAAATTTTGAACCAGCTGTTTTGAGGGGAGGTTTGTTAGTTCTTACACAGGATATGCCTTGTGCTTTTTTGTTTGCATGTGAACAATATGAATATTTAAAATGTTGGGTTTGGGTTTTTTCCTTGGAATAAATGCACTCATTTGTGAGAGGCCTTTGAGATAACCAAGGAGTGGTGAGAGGAACAAAGAAAAAATCTCCCTAAGGGTTAAGTTTCCATTTTGTTTTGGCATTTGGCTTTTAATCATGTATTGTAGCAGTGCAAACTCAGGACAGGACACTGTTAAAAATGAAGCTAATTAACTTTTGAAGTCATGATACAAAATACCTTAAGTATGGCCAAGTAGCAGAGTAACTGAGTTCCTACTAGTTGATGCTTTAGTGTTTAAATGAAAAAGCTGGAGTAGTGTGGCATGTAGTACATTAAAATAACATACTCCTATTGGTGTTGAGCTAGTCACTTGTAAAGAGCAGATTATAATTAATCTACTTGAATGATGGCTTTATGGCTCACAGTCACTAGTGGGTTTTTTGTAGGGAAATACGATTAGACAATCATAAGAATAGGGTAAGAAATACCACAATGTGCTTAAGAGGACATAATTTATTCTATGAAAGCTGTTTCTAGAATTTGAAATAAGTGTGAGACTTGATGTGCACATACAGCCTGGTTGGTGCCACTGGGGAGGATTTTTCCCTTTGAGTGTTCCTCTCCATGTGCTAAGGTACAGGAATAATTGTTTTGAGATAATGGACCATTTTTGTCTTGGTTAGTCCAGTTAAACATTTGAAATATTAATTTATTGCTAGGATTTGTAATCATAAAATCTGTGTCTTGCAACTGTATTTCTGCTTTTGTTTTTTGGGGTTTTTTGGGTGGGTTTTTTTGTTTGTTTGTTTTGTGGGTTTTTTTTTTAAAAGCTCCAAAGTCTTCAGATTCCTGGATGCCCAACTTGGCAGTGCCAGAGGTTTTGTTTGCACCCTTTCTGCAAACAGCAGTCAGTCACAGGGATTCAGAGGTTACTGCACTGTTTGATCCATAGGGTGAAGCTCACCAGCCTGATACTGAGGCAGCACCTGCCAACTCTGTGGAGCTGTTTGGAGCCATGGGCTCCAGCTGCAAAGGAGGGGTAGCCTGGGCTGTGGGCATAGGTAGCCCCAAACAGCTCCATTGACCTGCCCTCCTGGATGTGTTTCTGGGCATGAGCTGCTGTTCCAGTGTGTCTTCTGTTGATCAAGGAATTCCAGGCTGCTTTTTTTCGGGAGAATCTGAGTTATTTCCCATGTGCTTATGGAAGTCACAGCAAATTGCAGAGAATCAGGAAGTGTGGAGGTTTGGGATGTCCCCGTCTCAGCTCCATGTCTGGGCTCTTCTGGGTGCTTACTGCTGTGCTGGGCAGCAGAAGGAATGCCCCTGCCTATGGAGACGAGACTTCTATCCAAAACCTAAATGTAAGTGGAAAGCTGAGCTCCCAAAATGATGAAAGGAAAAGGTTTTAAGTAGTCAAAAATCCTCATAACTCCACACAGGTCACTTATTTCATGTATAGCACATGCATAGACAAGGAAGTATTACCAGAGAAATTTGGGATCAAGCTCTGTAACTTTTCAATCCTTTTAGGGAAGTTGTCTTTTCATAGGGTGAAACTGCCTTTGAGAAGGGGTTCATGGAGATGATTTCCTCCTTAAATTTGTTTTGCTTGTTTGTCTTCAGACTGCATTTTGCCATTTTCCAGTATACAAAGCAGGTGTGAAATGCAGAACTGCCTCACTTGGCTTCAGAACCTGCAGTTTCCTGTTCCTCATTGAAGCAGGGGCTGATGCTGTTGGAGAGAATATCTAAAAAGGGGTGGAGATGCCAAGTGTGAAAGAACTGGCCATGAGTAACTGGTCAGGCAGGAGAACTTAAACCCCTTCCTTGAAGAACTGGTTGTAACATTGATGTGGGAAGAGCCTCAGTTGTTGCTGGAGTCTCAGTCCCACATTCTTGCACAGTGAAAGTTCATATCCAAAAGCTCTTAGTTTTGATTTCATTCTGTGTCTGTCTCCTCTCTCTCAGGTGGAGCTGTGAGGCAGTGGCCTTAATTTCCCTAATGCTGTCTTTCCTTTCACATACCAGGAAAGGCCCTTCCCTTTGGAAAGGGCAAAAAATTTCTCTTTCTGTGTGCTTCTGGACACATGCGTTTTGAGAGGAAGAAATCTCTTCAGAATTAGATCAGGATTTCTTAGGATAGTCTGCTGCTTGAAAGGGTCTCTTCCATAAAGGCAAAACTCTGAGTCCATTTTCTGACCCGTTTTCAGATCTGTTTTATGAGGAAGTCAGGGATCTTCTGCACCAGACTCAAGTGAAACTGCTGCTTAATTATGTGCTATCACACAGGACTCTCTTCCTGTGATGGTTCGTTACTTCTACAAGCGAATTTGATGTAGTGTCAGACCTTTCCTTCCTGCTGAGCTGACAGGCCTAGTGTTGATTCAGGGAGCCACCTTGTTCCTGAGGGGGTTTGCCATGAACCAAAACAAGGACCTCCTCTGGGCTGGGCTGAACACTGTGAGCTCACTCTGGGATGCTGCTTATGCATCTCCCAAGTGATGCCAAAACCAGCTCCAAATTCATCTTAAGTAATAAAAGCTTGTATCATCTAGGAGCAGTTTGGTGTAGATGCTGTGTCTATAAATAGTTTCTCTGTTCTGCTCAATGACTTTGGATTTTGCTTATTCTGTAATGAGTATCTTAGCTGGGAAGCCTTGAGCCTCCATCCGCTGGTTCAGCTTCTTCCTGCCTGAGGCAGGAATGTTCAATAAATACTCTTTACGGCTGCTGTAGTACTAACTTCTTTCTTACAGAAAGGGCAAAAGACTAAAGCAGGAATAGTCAGGTCCAACACAGCTGGAGGAATAGTCCAGTCCGAAGGCCAGTGGCAGGGGTACCAAGGATGGGGGTAACAGGCACTGTGCCATCAGCAGGGTTTGCACTGGGGGTTTTGATCGTGTGTCCAAAGGTGCTGTAAAAGGAAGAGGAGAGGCAGCTGTGTCTGTCATACACTGTTTATTTTTCATGTGGAGCTTTTGGCTGATAAATAGGACTGAAATTGAAGCAACACTTGTGAAAAATAAAACCCAACCATGACTTAGAATTGCAAAACTGCCCTCCCTGTGTCCAGAGACGAGGTTCTGGCTTACTGGAGACAGCACAGAAATGTACCAGCAGGGCAAAGGGTTCAGTTTATTGATATCCTAAATACAAGCAGACACTTGGTACAGTATATGGCTTTGTTGCTGGGTACCCACCTGCGACCCTGAGAAACAGCCTCTGTTAAGAACAGGTCACTGGTGAGTTTTTCTCCAGTTTTTCCCATTTACAAGTTGTGGTGCTGTCTCCACTCAAACCACTGAGCAAGGGCTGCTGAACGTAAGTGCTACGAAACTAAAAGGAACAAAACTCAAATGATAAAAGCCAAGAACAACAAATCCCTGCCTACTTCCATTGCATTTGGACATGGCTCGTCATTTCAACAGCACCAGTAGAGAGCAGACAGTTTCCATGGTGGAGGAGTGGTTTATGATGGGAAGACTTAAGACTTGCAAAGGATCAGAAAAAATAACAAGTGCATCCCAGGTATGAAATTACAGTAACAGGTTGCCTAAGGCTGAGAAAGGTCTTAATTGCATCGTCCCATTGGGCGCACAGCTGGCAGCAGCTGAAGTAGCTGTGGCTCTCCCTTTGCACTTTCCACCTTATTTCCTGCTCATCTCTTTGCAGCTCTGTGAAGGAACTACCTTTATTCCAGGTGATACAGTGTGGCACGAGGTGCTATGTACTTGGTCTTCTGGTCATCTGAGATGTCTGGCAAAATGTTCCCGAAAAAAAATCAGTTATCCCATAGTGGAGGAGGGATGAAAGCTGTAGGGAATGAGCAGAGTGTGGGGCTAATTTCATACCTAGTACCAAGGTCTGTAACTTACCTGCCCAGAAAACTATCTGGAAGGGAGAGAGTGAAAGGAGTTTCCCTACCAACCAGGTCACTCAAGAAGGAAAGGACAGCAGCCTGGGGGAGCACTGCTGTCAGCAAGTACACCCCATGTGCTTGGGCCTCATCTTCCCTCAGTGCTTTTCCAAGAGCCACTTGGAACCCTCCCGCTCCCAGCGCTTCCTGTGCAGGGAACCAGCAAGTGCTGACTGGTGCTGCCTGGAGCAGCCAGCGTGTCCTTGTAGGTTTGCTGTTCCAGGCTGCAGTGGCACAGCAGTAATTTTGCGGCTGTAACCCCCTTCCCTGGGGCTGCCCAGGGCTGTGCCCAGCAGGCTTCCCATGGGACAGGCAAGTGGTGGCAGCCTTTTCCTGCTGGCCCGGCACCAAAGCTGATGCTGGGCTGGAGAACTCAAATGTGCCCGAGGCAGCTGTGCCAGGCAAACCTATCACTGCCATCATTGCTTGCCCAGCCCCACCACAGTGCTGTGGGCTGGGGACTTCCTGTGGCTGTGGGGCTCCCAGGATTGGGGAGCCCCCCATGCACAGAAATCCTCCCAGTCCCTGCAGCCACTTCAGTAGGTGCCAGCTGAGGGACTGACCATGGAGCCAGATGTCAGGCAGGTCTTGTTTCGCCCAGCTGGAAGGAGATCAAGTAGTGCTTTAAGGGGGAGGGAAAGCTCCCCCTGTGTTACTCTGTGTTTCTGCTTGGGGCTGTACAGGTGTCATGGATGGAGAAAGAAAATACTCATGCCTAATCCTGTTTACAAGGCTTTCTTTGTTTTTCCCAACTTTTTCTCCCTTAGGGTAGGAGAATGGCCTCAGGGTCCTCTGCAGGGGCAGGGTCTCTGTGACAAGAAGAGTTTGAGTACTTTGTTGAACTGGCTGAGTACCATGTGACAATAGCAGTACTGTTTGCTCCTCCTTTGGTGATACATAGCTAGGAGCAGCAGGGTTTCCCTAGGAGGCCATGTCCCAAGGCCTTGAGATTCCATGTATGTTTTTTAGAATTAACCATCTTCAAACTATCTATTTCCTACATCACCACAGTCCAGCCAGGGCTGTCCTTTCATTTACTTTCTTGCCTTCAATGTGCAAAGCCAGGGAGCAAACCAGAAGTGATCAGGCAGCTGTTCAGGCACTAAGAACATGGACAGCAATCTGATAATACAAAAAGCCCAACTCTTTATATATACCCCATACAGAGGCTTGGTCAACAAGCAGCACTGAATCTCTTAAATGGATTTCCACCAACCTGCCTGGAGAGCTCTCCATTTCAGTGCATGGTTTGGGCTCTGGCGCAGATGTTATTCAAAAAGAAAAAAAAGTAAAACTTTCTTCCCTGTTTCTCAGTGTATTTGCCGCAGCAGTGCCATTCCTTCACGTGCCAGAAGAGCTCAAGGTCAGCAGGGTCTGGTACAACTGTGTCTTCTCCATCCCCAGGCTGCAGCTGTCACTTGCCTGTGTGCTGGGTGTGGATCAGGAGCCAGCAGGGCTCCTCCTGCCAGCCCCTCTGGTGCAGAGCTCCCACCAGCCTGGCCTGGAGCAGCAGCTGTAAAGCAGCAAGACATGGACAGGACCTGCACACAGGTGTTTCTGTCAGTCCCTGGTGCCGTGTCTGGCAGGCGCTGCAGGCTGGGCCTCCAGCACTGTGAGGGAATGGGGATGGGATAAGCTCTTCCTGAGATCTCCCTTGCTGTGCTCCAGTTGGTTTTTGACATCTCCCAGAGCACAATCTCTGCTGTCAGAGATATCCCTGGTGTTCCTCATGTTTCTCCCCATCCAGCAGTTGAGTTCATAGCTTTTTCTTCTGTCTCATGGTTAAAAAAATATATATTTTATTTTTCATCCTCATCTCCCTCGCTCGTGCTGCTGAGGGAAGCAGAGGCAGCTTTTGGAGAAGAGGGAGGGGAGGTCTTATTGATGACCCAGGGTGGAGATGGAGACCGGGATGGAGAGCGGCCTCGGGTAGGACTGCTGTTTGGGCTCTGCCGGGGAGAAAAAGCCTGGAGCATTCGGCCACTTCGTTCCTGGAACATCTGCTTCTGCAAAAGCAAAGTGAGAAGATGCTCTTTGAGTAGTGCACAGAGTGGATGTGGGCAGGCAGGGGCTGCACTGTGCCTCTCACCTGAGAGAGAGAGAGCAGGGAGCCAGAGCCCTGGAGCACAGCTGGTTTGCTTCTTCTACTGTGCTCATATAACCTGGCTTTTCCATGCAAGTTTCTACCTTAGCTGGGACACCCCCTGTGTGAGAACACTGTGTGTACCGTCCTGAGCAAGCTGGGGGGACTCCCTTTGTATTTTTTGTATGCATTGGTCACTTTCTTAAAGTCTTTTGCCTGAACAGCCAACATTCCTACTTCTCACGGCCTTCCCCTTCTAGCATGCTGGCGTAGACCATGCTTCTTCTGAACCTTTTGGCTTTCCCAGCTTTTCCCTTCTCAAGGGAGACAGCCTGGTGCCTGCCAAATAATGGCAGCCACTTCCCCAGCTACCTGGAGCAGGCACCCATGAACTGGGGGTGGGAATGTCAGAATTTGGGTGTCTGTGTGAAAAGAGAAACACGTGCAGGCTCTATGTTCCGCTTGGAGCTTTATTGCCATTTTTGCTTTGTAAAGCTGAGTGAAGGCCTGCCAGAGCTGGTGGGGTGGAAGAGACCACCTCTACAGTCAAGCAATCTGCTACACTTAAGGCAAGTGCCTCTACTTGTTACAGCAGCTACGTAGCCTTGTGTCAGGCTGCCGGGTTGGGTGACAGGGGCTGTGGCATGTGCTGTGCAAGCTGCTGCAGGCATCAGGTGGAAAATGGCAAATCCGAGTGCCTTGCTGCTCCTCCTGGGGACGGGGAGCAAGACGGTTCAGCCTGGGCTGAAGTACTGGCAGTCGGGTCACAGGTGATGCTCGGCTGGAAAGGAAGATCCGGCCCAGGAAAAGTTAAGTTGCCGCTCCGGTCTGAGAGGAAAATACTTGTGCAGAGTGTGTGCTGGGTTTGCCTGTTTGGGAAGCTGCAGATGTGATCTCAGCTAAGTTTTCTCCCCTTTCCCCTGCAGGGACTCTGCTCTGTGCTGACCTTCCTCCCAGCCAAAGAGCATGTGGCTATCCATCTTGCTCTTCCTCTCCCTCTTGGAAGCTTGGAATTCCCTGCCAGCAGAGAGGCAGATGCTGGTTTTCCCCTCAGGTTTTCCCGTGTTTGCTAATCCTGGGTATTAAAAATCGAGCACAAATACCGAACTTAACTGTTCCTCTGTGAGCTCCCTCTCCCAATGTACATCTTTATCACATTGGCCTTTATTGACTTGGTTTTAGAGCCTGGATGTTGCTGAAGCACTGAATGGCAGAACAGTTCCTGCCTGGATCCACATTTACCAACACCCCACAGTGTGTAACGTACCCCTCCACTACTGCTATGTCCAAAATAGCCAAGACTTCCTAAAATCTCAATAGTTAGCAGATGGTGGTTGCTCCTGATAAAGGGGCCAGAAAGCATTTGGATGGGGGAGGATTTTTGAGGCTGAGAGCTGTGAGGATGTCACCAGGGCTGGCAAAGCCCTAGTGCCTGTTTGCAGTTCAGTGGTAGGGGTGCAAAATTTCTCTTTAGACCACAGAAAATTGAGGTTTTGTTGGCTTCACTTAATCTGTTTCACCCTCTCATTGAAGATAACCACCCTCAAAACCCACTATGTTTGAAATGAAGTATCTTTTTCCTGGCCAATCAAAACACTTTGACTTCCTCCTGAAACTTAAAAAAAGCACAGTAGTGCTTCATGGTGGTATGGTACCAGTGCTGGGGAGATCCAAGTGTCTCAGCTTGGCTGGTATCTCATGTGGTATGAGGTACTTGACTGTACCTTGGGTCATCAAGGCCAGGGATAGAAAGGAGAATCCCACCTTCCTGCTAAGGCCCTCAGCCAGGCTGTAGGACACCTGCTTCCCAGTCCCTGCTTCAGCAAGGAGTTTGTTGCTTAAATAATCTGGTGCATCTTCAGCAGGGTAAGTGCTTGGCCACTCCGAATTGCCTCCTGCATTAGTGCTGGAACCACCAGGTTCCTGGCTAAAACCACAACTGCTGCAGGACGAGGTGGTGGTGCAATTCACCTGCCTCCAGAATGCCTCCTTTCCTCCAGCAGGGTAAGTCATGCCCTTTGCAGGCAAGGTGCTCCTTGGGGTCACTGGGTGCTGAAGAGGTAGAACGAGTGTTAGTGGCTTCCTAGAGGAGCTAGGTTAGACAAGGCCAGATGTGCTCTGGACCTTCAGCAGGGGTGGGAAAATAATTTCAAAGCCTTGATTCAAACAAATTCAGATACACCCAATCAATTTAGGGGTTTTGGCAAACTTGCTTCTAGGAAAAAATATTTTGCCTGTTTCTGAACTTTATTGCCTCTGTGCTGATACTCCTTTGCTTTACAAAACAAGTGCCAGCTAGATGTTACAGAGGACTTCTGCTTTTAAGCTGCTGATTGTTCCAAGGTCGTGTTTAGGGCCAGGCTGCAGACACATGTTGCGGCCTAAACACTGTCCCTGGGTTCTAGTTCCAACCCCTAATCTGAGCCCCTGGTGATGTTGAGAGGCTGCAGCTGTTTGAGTGCAACCATCCCCTGGCAGGGACACCTCACCTGAGGGGACATTTCTGAGGGAGACTGGCACAGAAACCCTGCCCTGTGAGCTTTGCCTTCTTTCTGCTGACCTCAGTTGTACATGTCTGAGAGGAGGTGGAATGGACCCTGCTGCTTCCATCTCTGCTATTAGTCCCTGGGCTGTGCACTGGTTGTCTCTTTGGAAGACTGAAGTTTCATGCCATGTTATTGTTTCTGGCCCCTCTATGACTCTTGCAAAAAAAGTACATACAGGGGATTGCACAGGTGGGCAAAATTACCAATGATTTCTAGACATTCTGGCATTTGAAAACTGACATTTTGACCTTTTTCACAAATGGGCATTTTTTGTGGGTTACATGGCCCTTCTAGAAAATTGATGCTGGCATAAAGCACATTATAATAATTATTTATGAAATAATAATAGCATATTAATGGCATGCAAATTACTGATCTAGGAATCCAGCATGCCCACGATTCCCATACTTTTAATGTCAACATTAAAAGCAACATCTAACTAACAGTGGATAAGGCAAATTAACATTAATAACAGTTTTGACACTAATAGTAAGTTACCATTATTTTAAAAGTCTTTTCTGTTGCCAAGGGTAAAACTGATTTTAAAAAATCATACTACCTCTCAGCTTGCTGTCACTGACGCTTTCCCTGTAACACTGTGACATCTCTGTGATTGCACCAGTTGTCCTATTCTGTGGTAAAACACTAACTCGGGAAACAGGAAATCTTAAAAGACCTTTGCAGATCAGGTTTTCCCTAACTGAATTTAAAAAACGCCATCAGTGTGCAGTGTTGAGTGGGTAGAGTCAGGGAATGGGATCAAGGACTTGAATTCTTTTCCTCTCTCTGCACTGCCAAACTCACCTCCTGTGGATTTCATGTGGTCTGTTAGCATTAGTTTTATTTATTCAGCACCCATGGCCACAGGATCATTCCACATGGGGAACACACACCAAGCTCTATGGGCAATAACTTACAGGAGAAGCTTTATGTGGATGATGCAGGTAAATGAGTGTTTCATCAGAAGAGTTCCCTTCTTGCCCTCCCTAAGGAATATGACACTATCAATGAACAAACTGCTAAATAAGCTGTTTATGTGGCTGGCTGGGGCCTGTGTTATCCAGTGAGCACCTGCCTTTGCATGGGACAGAAGTAGCTCTGAGGTTACAGTCTCTCTTCTGAAGCCTTCACAGCCTAATTTTAGTTTTTTTCTCAACTGAATGGCAGTCGGCACAGCAAGTCATGGCAACACAAAGATGAGAACTCCAGTAACAGGCAGGTAACTGTGTGCTATGGTGGCACTGAATTGTGACACACATCTGAGATGGTGCCTGCACTTAAGAGGGTCTGGCTAAGCCTGGGCTTTCAACCAACACAGCCTGTTGGAAAAAGATTGACTCTCAGGAAGGTCTAAGAAGGTTGAAACAAATAATAAATCTACATTCAAATTAAGCTTTGTTACTGGTTTCAATATAGCAAAGGGAAGTCGTACAAGAAAACAAAGCTTCTTGAGGTTTGGCAAGATACCAGACTGAACTACGGGGACCAGGAGTCTTGGGCAGTGAAGCGTCACCAGCTCATCACTCAGTGCATGACTTTAGTTCGAGCAGTTAAGACCCGGGGGTTTCTCCCCACAAAGATTCTGTTGCAAACTCCCACTTACCTTTCCAAGGCACATGAACACCTTGAGTGCTTAAGCGGGCTCTGTGAAGCCAGCATGTATCAAGGAGACCTTTGCAGGTGCTTTAGTTCCACCTGAGCCTTCCCTGTGGGCAGTTTGATCAGCCACGACACTTGACATGCAAAGTCAATTCTTAGAACTTTCTATCAGTAGTTTTTGTAGTTAGGAAATTGTCATCTTCTACTGCTGGGGACAGAACATGAAGAGAACTACTGAAAACTTTTTCAATGGTTCTGTTTCTCTCTCCACCTCCAGTGTTTATCCCTGATGTTGGTGTGGTTGTATTTAATGCTAACAGGGCCAATAGAGTGTATTAGCCTGTTTGCTTGTGTATTGCTGTTACTGCATTCAGTAGAGCTGCATGTTCAGTATCATACATTCACCAAATACAGACATTATACAAAAAAGCAACAGCCACAAGCAGCACATCCTTCTGCTGCAGTACTGATATACATTAATGACTTCAGCAACCAGGTCTGGCATATCCTATTGTGGTACCTTTTGAAACAAAGACTGCAGGAAAAGTATCTGCTCTTGATCTGTGTTATGGAGGAGAAATAAAAACCACTCACACTTCCTGGGGTGGCAGAATACCTACCCAAGCTCCGTCAGGTCCAAACAGCTCTAAAAAGTTGCCAATAAATTCCCTGGACTTTTCTTCCCATTTCTGAATGAGGTCATGGCTCTTCTCTTCCACCTTGTAAACAAATTCTTTTGACTTTTCCTCCACATTCTTGACTTTTTCTTTCATTTTGTCCACCTGGTTTTGAAAGCGATATTTCTTTTCCTGTTTTAAAAGTGGAGTCAGGGATTAATAAAAACCCTGAAAATAATTAGTCACAGACTCTTGAGGGGAAGAAACAAAAATTACATTAATGTATCCTAATACATATGGCCTTAGTTAACTATTCCCATTAACCATTCCTGCTATATTTTTATAAGTGCAAGTTTAATATTTGTGGAAGGAAGTACAGAAGGTACATATTGAAAAACTTCTGTGATTACTGTTTAATCCACTACCTGAATCCTTCTGTATTTTCAAACTGAATGCACTTTGAAAATTATATGAATCTTGTGAAGGATACAAGTGACAAACTAATAGCTCAGTTTAGCAGTGGGCAAAAGGCAAATGTCACTTGGTTTCTTAGCAAACGCTGCTGACTTGACAGCCTGGATGCTAACTTGGACCAAAATGTCTCTCTGGTTGGATTTCTACAAAGCAGAAGGAAAACTCTCTTCACCTCTGAGCCTGACTAATACAGGAGCTTCTGGCTGCAACAGAGAAGTGTGTAGGCCAGTGGTTTGTGGCCAGCAAACTTCATGGAGAAGAGAGCAAACTCCTAATTGCCAAGTCACACAGAAAAAGAGAGGAACAAAGAAGATAATATTAAAGAACTCTCATGTGTTCAAGCCTCTGGAAAACTTCAGGTTTAAAGGGCTTTTGTCTTGAAATGTTTCTTTGCTCCACAAACATATGGTACACACTGTTCACCAAGGCTGTGCCCTTGAAGGTGTGATGGTCTCTGCAGACACACAGATCACTAGTGGCTTGTAATTCCCTGGTAAATTCATTTAATGGGCACTTCAATTTATTTTCAAAACAAGCACTGTTTAGTGCTGAAGTGGGGTTTACTCTAGCTCACAAATCACTAAAAGAACTGTCTTTGCAGGCCACAAGCACAAAAAAAATCCTCAAGGTCCAAACAACTCTAATAGGTGATCAGACCTTCCTTTAATGAGAAAACCAGTGCTCTTCTGCCTTGGTGAAATCCTGCGGGTTTAATTTTAAAACAGAACAAGTCTCTTCTGCATTTAAATTACTGTAAGCTAAACAAGCAAATGCCAGGAGGGTCTTCAGGATACATCAGTACCTGAAACTCAGGGAACATAACTTATGCAACAGTATTTATATCTTACAGCTGCTAAAGGATAAATCTGAGAACCTCCAAGGCATCAAGCATGCTCTATTTTAATGGTATTTGCATTAGTGATCCTTCAGAGTGGAGTACTTAAAAGCAGGATTTTTTAGAGTTGTAGAGGACTCTAAAAAAAAGCTCAGGGAAGTAAATATTTATGTCCCATGATCTGTGATTTATCTGCCAGTCTGCAGAATAAGAAACAGGAAAACAACACTCTCATGAAATGACACAATTCAGTTGTTCACAAGAGGCTTTCCCAGCTCCACGGAAGGAGGTGGGAATTCCTGCTGTGAGCCATTCCCATCAAAAAAGAGATTTCAGACATGTGAGTTATACTGAGGCCTTAAATTAAGACTTAAAAAAGAAAATGAAGGCAAACTGTAATTTCTGCAAAGTGTTTACTTCTCATTGGAGGGTAAGGGGCAGGTCTGTATGTGAAAGAGGAATAATCTGAGCCATCCTTTCAAATGTCACTCTTCCCCTACCTATTCTGGCTTCTGAGCTATTCAGGATCATTTATGTACCAAATCCCTAAGGTACTTCTTTGTCTTTTGAAAACTATTTTAGCTTTCCCTACTAATCTCACCGCTCTGTGGTTGATTTTGTTAGGAAGAACAAAACTAAGAAAAAAAATCCTATCGCACTGTAGAGAAAGCTTGGATTTGCCTTGTTGGAATGGGAATAAAGAAAGAAATTGTGTGTTGGGTGAATGTCTGCAGTGGTGGGGTAGGCTCCTTCCTCATGTGCCATTGTCACCTACAGCTGAAGGAGGAAGGGGAAGCAGCAGCTCTGTTAAAAGCGTGAAAGCACAAGATGGAAATGAAGCTGCTAATTAACAGGAGCAATTAAAACTACCCTCAGACAAACAGGTTCTTTTCAGCTATTTTAAAAGCAGCAGGAGGAAGATATCCTTTTGTCACCTTTCCTGTACATTCTGGTCCTAGGAGAGAGTGTTTCAGAAGCGAAGGCAGGTCTGTACTCACACTTATAAAACTAACGTTCAGCTCTTTGGCGGTGTATCCTCGCTGGAGGTTGCGCCGGGCGTACACGTCGTAGTCCCGGACGATCCTTGTGATGATATCTGACGTGGAGATACCTTCGGTTCTCTGCGTTGGCACAAACATTCCTGAGCAAAGTGGGAAAAGAAACCCTGCTGAGAAAGCATGGCAGGACCAGGCACTACAGCAGGACAAGGTACTCCAGCAGGTAACTGAAGACAAACACAAAAATGCCTGACCAAAAGGAAAGAGGCTTGCAATTCAGCCTTATTCCTACTTCTTTCCATTGTTTCTCTGTAACACTGGGAAAAACAAGGTTGCTAAACTACTCAATTTTCCTCAAGTCTTCAGAAAGACTAAAACTTGCCCTCTGCCCAGTGTCAGCTGTGATATGAAAGTTACTAGACTGGCAGGGGCTCCTGAGTCAGGAAGGCCAGACTTCAGAGCTGTGGCAATTCACTGAACAGTTCTTTCCATAAGCATAGTCCTTATTTAATGTTACATAAAGGAATGGGGTGGTTTGCTGCTCGCCTGCGTATTTTCACTCTCCCTTCCACTCCTGTGCTGCACTATCTGATGGTCTGTTCTGCTGATTAAAACAGACCAGGCTCTGGCCTTTACCAGAGCCAGGAAGCCCCTTCAGGTAAAAGATGCATTACAGCAACTGGAAAACACCCTGGAGTTACCAGCATTTTGTAGCAGCAGGAAGGTGAAGTGTCACGGTGGTGTGAAAAAACGTGATTATACCATATACTGAGGTGAGCCTGTTTCATGTCTACCTGTCCATGTCAGTGGCTGCCACAGCCTCCGTGCTCTGACAAATCAGTCCCCAGGAAAACTGGCCATTTATCAATACTGCTTGTATTTTCCTCAAAACAGCTGAGATACATTTTGCTTTATAATTGCTTCTCTCTGAGACAGGATCACCTGAACTGTTAATTCAAGTCACAAACAGCAGCAATAGCAGAGTGCTGGCACACCTTGGTTTAGTAGTTATTTAGGGCTACAAAAAATTACTACTATCACTTATATGTAATTGCAACATCAAGCTGCTGATGAGAGAGGGAGCTGGGAGAGAAGACTGGAAATGGTTTTGAAAAAAGGAAAGTAGTGCTTTGTCTTAAACAGTGCTGAAGACACTGGCAAATTAATCCTCACACGTTCGCTTGAAGTAGGCAGGCATTCAGAGTTAATTTCACAGCATTAGAAAAAGACTCAGAGAAGGAATCAAGAAGCTTAGCAGCCTCTTGTGACTAAACGCTATGTGAGATTTTTTTCTTTCTTATCTGTAATTAATACTCTGCCAAAAAATAGATTACTTTAATCATGAGCAGAGATGTTTTTCTGATCGTGCTTTTCAGGCTTGCAGCAGTCACTCAGGAAACTATTTTTAGAAGCAGTGAAACCCACTTTGAGCCAGAAACCTTTATAGATAGGAAATACAAGAATACATGAACAAAATCCAAACCCTACCTTTGTTAAGCCAAAAGTGGAACTCTATGCAAATATTACCTTTACCCACTGACTGTGCTTTCACATGCTTCATTTCTTGGACTGATTCACATTTTCCAAACTAATTGTTCACATATGTGCAGAGGCTTAGTTAGTGCAGTTACACAGCTCACTGTGGCTCATATGCCCTCCCACCTATTGAAGGGAGTGGAGAAATGGGAGCCCATGAGAATCTGCACAAGGAGCTCCACAGTTCTCATCCACTCTTCTCTCCAATCTGATGTGGGAAAACAGGACTACTAAAACTAAGGAAAATGCACAAATGCATCCACAATACTGGTCTACTTGAGCCAAAACTCCAAGGATAAAATGGGAAATTCATTATTGTAACAAAGGTGTCCTGGAGCACTAGGACTGTTACAACACTACATCTCAAACCTCCCCAAGCAAGGTAATGTTATTCCCAGTTTATATGTAACAAAATTCATCCATACAAGACTGAAGATGCTTCTCTGATATCTCACTGTGACAGACACATGACAGACCACAAATCCCTGAAGCTGCAAGTCCACAGTCTATTCTGGAAAGTTTGAATTTCTCACCAGAATGACTGCACTGTGCCAAATGACAGTGGAGAAGGGTGTGCCAGGTTTGGGCACTGTCACACATTAAATCCGGTAATGATGCAATGACCCAAGGGCTGCTGTCATGTTGTCCTGTGCACTCCTTACAGCAGAAAAGCAAAATAGCTGCCTGTCCAGCATGTGTGCTCTGTGTCCCTCAGTGACTCGTCCTTACTAGAGGTGCCTTTTTTCCACTGCCTAGTGCAGTTAAGCTGGCATTGGTTCTGAAACCATAGAACAGTAGCTCCTGAAGGAGATTGTGAGTCTGACACCACAGGGAGGTTCACAAGTGGAAAAAAGATCACAAACTGCTGCTATATAAAGCTTATTCCTTCAGCTCAGGTCAATACCTGGTCTGCCACTGTCATTGTATAGCTTGAGAAGGTCACTTTGCATGACAAATTACCATCATGCAGATTGCTCTGGAAATTTTTTAAACCTTCAATATACATGTTTATGTAGACCAGAAAGAGGCTCGATTTGCCAGGGTTCAAACAGCATCTCCAGGGGGCAAGAGAAGAAAGTTATGATCTGTTCCTTCTGCACTGTTCACGGTGTTTGGAAAGCTACTGCTGGCAAACAGTGGCTTTACCTTATCTCCCCAGATTTAATTCAGCTTCCTTGAACTGCAGAGATACAAACTCCTAATGACTTCAGCATGTTCACATTTAATGTAATATGGGACTCAACCAAACTGCTAAATAGTCATGGCAAATGAATTACACTCCTGTACTGATTTAAACCCTCTGCAGTGTAGTGAAAAGAACTCTCAGAGCAAATAAGAAGTGGATCCTAATGGCTCCTGAAGGGGGTGCCCGTGCCTGCCCATATTCAGGACTGGGATGTGTCAAGGAGTCATTAGTTTATGGTTAACAACAGATGACTGAAGTTGGCTGGGCTGCTGTGGGAATTAAACTCACTTTCATCCATTCAAAGCTTCTAGTCAAGCACCATAAAATTGTTTTAAAAACCCAAATGGGACTCTTTCATGCCAGGTTTCCTTGGGGTTATGGTAGGAATTCTGCCAAGGACATCCTTTGTGCTTTAATACAGTGAATCTTTCTGCTCATGTCAGCAATACCTACCACTGGGGTGTAAGAGTATGTGATATTATCCCTGCTGCTTCTCTGCTTCTCTCCCAGTAGTTGTGGTTAAAAGGCAGTAAAAGAATTTGAGGTGAGTCTGAAAAGGAGGGTGCTAAAAATGTAGAGTTGCCCTTACCTGCCTCCTTTATGTGTTTGTATACGTCATCCGAGCCAGCGGAAGAGTACGGGATGTCATCGTGGGCCACGAAGTCAATCTGCCAGCAAACAGAACAATCACACGCCACCATCACTAAATTCTGGTTCACTGTGGGACTGTTGTGGAGGATCATCTCTTTTCTCTTGACTTCAGCTAACTCACTTTGAACATTCTCATCCTAAAGCCATCACCTAGAATACTGCACAAGACTCAGGCCTGCCACTGCTGTGTTGTGTGATCAATTATGAAAGAACAGAAAGTTCTCCTCCTGAAGCACTGCCACTAACACATTGCTCTGACTGGCTCAGTGTGATGTGCTGCAGAAAACCCAAGACACATGCTCCTGCTTTTATTGCTACTGGAAAAGCAAAGTCAACTGGCAAAGCCTTGGCTTTCAAAACCATGGAGGCAGGATTATTGATTCTGGCTCCTTAGGACTGTGTATATATACATGTGTATCCAGTACTGTCCTGCAATCATTTCATCACCCAGTGATGTGGACATTAAAATACATCCTAATTCTGTTAAGATTGACAGATGTTGCATAGCAAGCAATAGCATGTAAAACACTCTGTCCTGCCTTTTAGAGGACACATGATGTTTTTACATATTGCACCCATTGCCATTAATAAGAAACACGCCTTTAATTCAGGACTTCAGTCTCCACTTTCTTGAAAGTCAGTTTGTGAATAATTCTGCAGGGTTAATTTACCCTTAAAAATCCCAGTACAGAAATCATCATAGCATATTGAAAAGAAAAAAGTCAAGACAAATATAACATTTTCTGGCAGAGGCAACCAATGCTATGTACTAATTTCAGTGACTGGAATGAAATGAATTAGATAATTTGCTCCAACTAATACAATTTCACAGACCTGTTTATTCTCAACTGTCAGTCTGCAAAGGGGAAGGGAGAGATAAGGGGAGAGATGTACCTTATGTTTCTCGAGGAACTCGGGTGTCAGTGTCCAGGGTGCATCTCTGATGACCTCATCCACATAACGACAGTGCCTGAGGGCTTCGTACCGCTCTGTTTCATTCATCACAGTGAAGCCTTTGAATTTATGAGTTAAATCATCACTGCAAACTAAAATATGGAAGTATTAGCAAAATGGCTCCCCACTCAGTAAAATTAGCATGACAGCAGTTGGCAATTCCTAGATAATTCCATCAAGCATCCAATTATTAGGTTAGTGATTTTTGGGTGCTCCAGGCTATCTAAGAGCTGGCAGGTATAACCATGTATTTCTGAGACCCTTCTCTTTCTGGAGCTGCAGCCAGAGGCCAAGTGAGATACTGTAGGACATCTCAGGTGGTACCACATACACATTAAGGTAAATCAATCTCACTATAAGTAGGGATTTCATGGGCTGTGGAATTTCAGGGGTGATGGCCAATGCTTTAAAACCAAACAAAGAGTGCAGTGTGGGCAAACACAGAGTGCTTGCTAACTCCATGTACCACAAAATGGCTAAGGTGGGAAGGCACCACTGGACATCACCTAAACCATCTCCCCTTCTCCCAGCAGAGTCAACTACAGCAGGTTGCTCAGGGCCATATCCAGTCGAGTTTCCAAAGATGGAGACCTGACAGCCTCTCTGGGCCTCCTCTTCCCACTTCTTATTCTTTTTAAACAATGCCCTAAATGATTAATTTGCCAACAAAGCTCAAAATCACAGCAGAACACTTTCTCACTACATAAACACTGATAGAAAACAAATTGCACTAAATTTTATAGGAATCTGTCTCCCAGTTTAGCTTTTCCAGCAGATTTCACAGAATGAAAAATAAGGCTTATAGCACATTCAAATGGGAACTAGAGAAAGGAAGCCCCAGGGAAGGGACTGGGAGAAGCCATATGCTCCAGTGAAATGAGCACAGTTTAAGGTCCAGAAATCCTGCAACTTTAACTCTGGATGTGCCAATACTTTATTATTTTTCTTTTAAAATGAGGGGAAGCAACACCCACATTACCAGACTGTAAAAGTTAGGTATTCTCTTTCTAACCACATAATGTTGTATGAAACACAGTGACCTTCTCCACAACTGTGACTCTGTCCAATATTCCAGCTACAATAGTCATTTGACACCCCACAAGGAATAATGTGATACCCATTCAGAGCTGGGTTGCCAGGGGTTGTCCTTCACCACAAGTCAAACCTGTGCCTTTGGATCTCACTTGTCTGTAAATGTACTTGACAAATGATAAATGCAACATTATTAGTGCTGCAGGGAAGTGTGAGAGCAGACCTACAGCTGCTGCTCCTTTCTAATTTGAAAACATCAACCTATCAGGCAAGGTGCTGGCAAAGATGCAGTCTTTTTTGAGATCTAAAATGGCTGTTCTTGCTGTGATGGTCATTAAGGACCTTTAAAGTAGGAAAAATGTAGGAAGGCTTAGGTAGCCCTGGAGCTTGTGCAAAATTCAAAGCAAGATAATAACATACACATGAATTTCAACTAGCAAAATGCTACTCTATCCTATTATGTCACTTTTGATGCCTGCTGACAAGAAATTTAATGGAGATCGAAGCATTTTCAGTAGAAAGATCCCTTCAGAGACTGTATTTATATTTATTTACAGCCTTTATGCCATCTTAAAGCTACCCACTCCTGGAATAAAAGGTCTACTAAAATTATTGGAAAATGGTAATTTTTGCTTGAATGCCATAGAAAGGTTTGATTTTATTTTTCCATTACTGTTTGTTCATGTACAGTGCAGACAAAATTACCTTTATACTTCCTTTTGATTCTGCCACCCTGCTCTAATGAGTGATTTGGAAAGGTATGCATGTCTATTTTGAAAAAAAAAAAAAGTGATCTTAGGTCCAAACAATTGTTTTCACAAGAAATAGAAGGGGTTGGTTGTAGTGCCCACAAAGACACAACACCTGTGCTTTTGCAGCACAAATTGTATGTGGGTGTGGGAAGGTGCCTCTTTTTTAAATGTGCTAACACACAGTGCTTTGCGGGGAGAAGGTGCTGATGAGTGCTGGCTGCTTTGTCCTTCACTCCAAAAATAAGGGCAAAGTGAAGCTACGCCATGAATTTCAACAGAGCCAGGCTTTTGCCCCAAAGCACCTTCTCTTATCTGGGACACTCCCCAATCCTTTCAAAGCAACAACAAAATGTACATAACTCGCATTTCACAGTCTTGCACCTCCACTCGCTTCTTCTGCAAGTTGCTTGGCTCAGCAGCAAAACAAGAGAGTCCTTAATGTATCCTTCATAACAAAGGGATGTCTCCTTTACCTCCCAAGAAGCTCCATGGGAATTGCCATAATTCATAAACTTGAGTAAACCCCAAACCTATGTTTATAAGGATATTTTGTTTTTCCTGTTTTGGGTCTTTCTCCCCCCTTTCAACTGACTTGGGACAAATATGCAAACGATGCATCTTATAGGGCCTGAAGGTTTCATTCATGTTCAGTGTAATCATTGAGTGAAGGTTGCTGTGAGACATCTCAACCCTAAAGGTGCAGGGAAACTGGAACCAAACTGCACATTCATGGGGCCTCACCAGAGTAGGGCTTGCACAACCAACCAGACAGGAAAGAGACACCCTCCAGTGACTCCTCACGCTCAGGCCAACTGCTCAACAGCAGTTGGACAGGCACACACTGAGAAAAGATAGTCATAGCAAAAAAATATTCTAAGAAAGTAATCTGCCCAAGGACACTTGTGAGCTGAAAACTACATTCAATTCATGACCTACATTTGAGCCTTTAATGACACTGGGCCAGACTCAGCTTCTCTGATGATGCTGAAGGCTCAGTCTGGACCTGGCAGGCAGGGGTCACGGGCTGTGAAATAAATGAGTGGTTGTTCTCATTCACTCATCTCCATCTTTGAACAATTTTGAGCAAATAACTGAAAAAGGTAAATTATTCATATGGAGCTATTTTAAGCTCAGAGCCATGTAGGCACCTGCTTTAACTAGAATGGGAATTGTGCCTGTGCTGCTGAGGGCAGGATTTGACTTTTACTTTAATTGATGCAATTTTAAGATGTAATTCAAGGCAAATCACCTATAGAAAGCCCTCAGAGTGAAAGCAGCATTGCAGTCACAGTGTATGAGCAGCTAGGGGTATGAGCACAGCAATAACTCCCTGATAAAATCCAGTGCAATAAATAATGCTGATCTTACCTCCTACTAATAAGTAGCTATTTGGGAACAGAGTTTTGGCTTGCATAAGAGCTCTAGCATGGCCAGAGTGGAAGAGGTCAAATATTCCATCAGCATACACTCTGACAGGTCTGTCAACTGTGGAGAAAGAAACAAGAACAGTGATTTTTCAGAGCCAAAACAAGTTGCACTTAATTCTCCTGGATTTGTTTGGGGATTTTTTACCAGATCAGATGATTGTGGAGATTTACCCCAGTTCTGATGTTCCAAAGCAACATGGGTGAACTCACGGTGTTTTATACTGCACATTACTTTTTCTTTGTACTCTCTGCTGTTTTCTCTCAGACTTAGCCTATTTATTATCATCCATCATCCCCATATTCTAATTTAGCAGAAATGTCATATTCCTGCCTTATTTGGAGTTTCACCATATGTCTTGTTCTTTCTGCCTTTCTAATCAGTTCTGCCTTATGGATTTTTTCTTATCATCTCCCTTTTTTCCCCCTCTAGCCTGTGACTTGCTTTTTTCCACAGCTTGCTGTTGTAAAAATTTATTGCTTACCTCTTCTACATAAACCTTTCACTTCCCTTTTTTTCCATTTGGGACTTTATGTGAATTCATCCTGCTTTCTCAGCCCAATCACAGATGTCCAGATAAATAAGTGGGCATGGTTGCTTTGCCAAGGGCAAGTGACCTCTAAGGCCACTGAAGGTCTGCTGTGACCAACAGGAACATCAGTGAAAGAAGAGTTTTCCAGCGTGCAGAGGCAGTATGAGAAGAGAATCCAGAAGGCAGATACCATGTAACACAATTTTCATGCTGGCTGGAAGTGGGCTGGCAAGCCTTCCTTCCAACCAATATGCAAGCATTCACAAAAACATCAAAATCTAACTTAAAATGTTTTCTCTTGTTTCTCTATCAGAAGATAACGGTCCTGTAGTTGCTTTTTTTCTCCATTACCTGACAGCACCAGTTATCCGGCTGGCTCTTCTGCTTTTGAGTGGAAGGCACATTAACTGATGTTTGTTTTGGGAGTGCCCACAGTCCTGCAGGCACGGCTCCCTCCACATACCTGGTGTTCCCAGACGGGCTTGTGCAATGGTTAGCTTCTCATGGGGGGCTTGGCACTGACAGCTTGTTTCATCTGCAAATGGAGCAGGTGATGTCAGAGTCTGGAAGAAGGAAAAAACACAAAGAAAGTAAATTTATTGTTTCCACCAACTAGTTATAAAAGAACAACTTACTTAACTGTGGCAGGATGCTGTAACAGGCTTAATGCTGGTTTGCTCTCTGCTTGTTTTTGCTTTTTGGTCATCCCTGAGCATACACAACTCACACAAGGTAAAATGATGAGGAAAATAAAGCTTTCAAACACATTACACAGTGTAATTCTCTGTCTCTGTTAAAGAAGCGTTTTGAGGGGGGTGAAGGCACACAGTTTTTCTGTTTGCAGAATAAAGTCAGTTTTGACAGCCCAAGCAGTTTAACCCTTGATTCGGTCTCAGTGACTCCAAAGGCTCAAGATGGAAAATGTCTTCTGTTACCTGTAAATAACAGCTGAAAAAACTAATTGAGATTTAGAAAGCTACAAATGAGATGCTTCTTAAGAAGCACCCATTCCTTCCACTGGCATCAGTACAGATCATTGGAGTACAGGTTGTTGTAATGTGGTTTCAATTAGTATCTCATATAATTTTGAGAAGCCATTCAAAAAAAAAGGCAAAAATGCAACCTTTAGTCCCACTGAACTAGAGCTGACTGCAACTCCTTTCTGGTCAGACACACACTGTAATGGTACTAAAATACTGTAACTGCAATCAGAGCACCACAAGGGTACTCGCTCTGAAGAGCTTACAATCTAAAGATATATGAGACAGGGTGAGGATGTGTGAAGGCTGACGTGGCATTATCTGTCAGGAAACCTGATTACAGAAATTGAATTTTCTGCCCGTGCCTACGTAGGAAGTTATCAGCCATCAGACTCTCAGATATTTATTATCTACCATATGGTTTGATATGGAAAAACCCCCCATGCTTCTACAGGTTTTGGCTTGAAGTCTTTACGAAATCATAGGTGAGTTTTGGTTTGCTTTGTTTTTGTGAGATGAAGTGGTGGTTCAGACAAGCTGAAGGAAATCTGCCACTTACTTTGCCTCCACCATGATTTAACTGGGACCTCGTGGCTGTGTAGCCGTGGTTTGGTTGGGTTTAGCAGCTGTCACACTTGAGCACCCATGGTTGATCATAACAGAATCTCTTTTTGCCTTTACACTTTTTTTTTTTTTCAGATTTTTGATGCTTAATCACTGAGCATTTAGCATTCTTTAGCATGCCTGACACACTTTAAAATTTGTCATGCCTAATTGCTGCTGCTGTCTGGGCTCAATGGTTTGTTGCATGGAAAGCTCAGAGAACAGCAGCAAAACAGCAACAAAGAGACTCGTATCCAGTTCCTTCCACTGTTTCACTGTTTGTTTTGTTTACTTATTTTTCCATTTTTCTTTTTTTTTCTATAATCTCAAATACTACAGGAGATCATCATCATTAGTATCTTAGTGATGAAAATAACAGCATCTCTGCACAGACAAGGTTAAAAATGGAGAAACCATGACCAAGTCCAAGTTTCTGTCTGGGCTTCATGGATGGGAACTGTTCCTCAGGCCACCCACGCTGCACAGGGTAGAGCATTACACGTAATCATACAGTGCCAGCTCCTGCCTTTATTTTCTAAATACTGTCTTTTTGCTTCTAGCTTTGCTATCGCTGTGTGCTAATCTGTCTTTTTATCTCCAAGCAAGGTCAAGTTACACGGCAGCCCGTACAGCCCGGCTCCTGCTGGGATAAAGAGGAAGGCAGCAATGTTAAAACAATAATGGCTACGGTCTGAGACCTGCAACTGGTAATCAGCTCCTAGCTTGGCAGAGGTTGTTTCCTTGGAGGTTATTTGAAGAAAATAGGCCTGGTTTGCAGGAAGATATCTCTTTTTCCCCCCAGGCAAACACAGTGGTGCTTTTCATCCATGTAACCACCTTTATAACACCAAGATTTTTCTTTCTGTCTTTGCTCAATGGAGAACAACCTCTATTAGCTTCCCGTCAGTGCAGCTTTTGTAAATGCTCATCGTTGAACTCACTTTACAGATCAGGGCTTAAGCCAGACCTGTCAATATTCCCATTACTCTGTGACCTCTCAGTTACTGGATATACATCAAATGCACTGAAAATACATCACATGCATCAGCAATATTCTACCAAAGCCATATGGAGAAATGCATAAATAACATGTGCTGATAGATCAAAGGAAATATAGCAATAGCTTTCCAATGAGTACCCAATGCTATTTTATCTTGACTAGAAAAATTATTGTTAAGCTTAACAAAAACATCTTATGAGTTAAATGAAACCATTTGGTTTGTACATAAGACCATAAGGTAAAATATTTCAAGAAATTATTAAATACCAGAAATAACTTATCTAACCTTTTTCAGCTTGTATATAATTATTTGCATTCTTTCCAGTTTCTTGGCAGTAATAACTAGAATTGTGAGAAGAGAGCAAGTAATTTATATGGCAGCTTTTTAATTTTGGTTAATCCACTTCAGATAGTAGTACTTTCAGAAGTTTGCCACATCTCTGACAATAATCAGATGGTTAGATAAAGATTTTTTGTAAGCGTTCTTCTGTCTTTCTCCGTCAGATTCTTCCCTTCATCACTGCCTTCCTTATATTCTAGGCATTTACATTTAATTAGTCAAGTGAAATTAGCCTTGTATTTTGGACCAAGGTAAGCTTCTGAGACCTGCATCATCCTGTAGCAGGGTGGTCTACAGCCTAAATGTGAATTCAGTTAAGGATTATCTCATTTTGTCTGTTCAGCACCTGCCTCCTTCTCGTATTATTTGCCATGCCTGCAGTGGAAGCGTCAGTAAATTCATCTCAGTCGCCTGTTCCCTGCCTCTCTTTTCTCCCCCAGTCACATTTTCCAGGCTGAAGAGCTTTACCACGTTTACTTGTTCCTTCTATGGAAGCCAGTCCACAACTCTGATTTGTTGTCATCAAGCAGATGAGGGAGACCTTACTTCCACTGAAGCAATCCAAATCCACATCATTACTGTATTATTAACATGTGAGAGAAAGCTTACTGAATGTCACAGATGGAGAAGTCACTGTAGTATTAGGACTTACTAGTGATATTTACTTCAGAAGATGATAAAAAACTCTTGCAATAAAGGTCTGTTTCCTGGGAATGAAGACACTGCGATCAATAATAACTGAATTCACTTCCCCAAAATGAAGGTATGCAAAACCACCACACCCAGTAACCCTTGCAAATCAGAATCCGTTCATTCTGTGAGAAGTTTAAATAAGGTCTTACTTGCTTTCTATGAAATTTGCAAAAGAACTGGATGATGTTCAATAAACTTCAGGACATCAAAAGACAGAGGGCAGGTAACAGGGGGCTTCCAGAAAGTGCCTCACAACTCCATCTGCACCCAGCAATGTCTTTGTAACCCACAGCTCTATTTAATGGGAGAGCAGCCCCGAGGGGAGAGCACAGTGTTGCAGGGGAGCCCTGAGCTGGTTCTGGGGCCAGGTCACTTCCTGCAGAGTGACTGCAGGAAACACAGCAAACGAAGGAGCTATTCCTTTCTTTGTTCTCTTTTCTATTTTGTTTTAATTCACACAGCTACACCACCTCCCTCACCACATGACACAGACAGAAGCATTGTCCTTTTGGGAAAGAGAACAGTTGTATTGTCATCTAAGATTCTGCCACCAACAAAAGTCTACAGAAGTTCAGATCTTGAAGCAGTCCAGCTGCACAGCCAACCCTTGGAAGAGCAGGCTGAGCCCGTGCTCACAGAAGAATTAAGCTGCCAGGGAAATTCTGGGAGGTCTGATGCTGTAATCGCCTTTTGTCTCAGAGGCAGTACTTAAAACAGATAAGTGATTTCACTAGAACAGAGATCACACGGATAAGATCTACTCATATGAGGAATGGGAAGCTTCTCCTGATGGCGGGAAACAATAATTACAGAGCAGGAAACACTGACATCAGTTTTAAGGAACATTTAGGAGAAAAACACTATCAAAACTATTGAAAGTAGCTAAAAATATGTGCCAAATTTCTGAGGTATGAACACTCTTTGCAAGTGGAAAGATCGTGTTAGGGACCACCAATGTCTTCTCTTAGAGCTCTAGGGAATAAACTGTCAAAAATGAAAACCATATTGTCATATGTCATATCTTCAGTAACCTTGACCCAAACAGGTAAATTTATGAGCAATCAAGTTGTAGTTGAATCCCACTGGTGGGTGTCTCCAGGCAAATTTTTCACAAACAGTTCTAATATTAATGCATCTATCAGAGAACGTCTACCTGGTTCTCCTACGGTTCTGCTGACTCAGGAAGGTGGATGTAAACTAAATACAGGGCAAACTAACCTAATAAAAACACCAACTTAGCATTCTGTTTGCAGGCATTCCAAATTATCTTATTATCAGTTGCTCCTTCTGGGCTTTACCTTCAAAAAAATACACTTTTCTCATAATTCGTATTAAGTCAGTAATGATTAAGTGCAAGATGCAACTACACATTGAAGATATTGCAAAAGAAAAGCAGTTTCCACTGCCTTTTCAAGAAACACAATGACATGTATATGTAGAGATTCATAGATTATGAAAGTAGAACAACTATTACATAATCTAGTCTAATATTTGCAAAAGGCGAAAGAATTTCGTGACAAGATTCCTGCATGACAGCTATGACTCTTGACTGAACTGGAACACATTATTTAGAAAACAAAATCCATTCTAGAGGTAGGACAGGCCCCAAGTCATGCAGAGTTCAAGCCAAAGAATTGCCAACGAAGCTCTTCAGTCTCCATGGACACCAGCAGGAAGCAAAATGTGGCCCTTGGCAACTTCCCCACCATTGCTAAGAACCAACCCGGCCGTGGTGCATTGGCAGTTCAAAGCTGAAAGGCAAGTGGTTGCTGCCCCACGAGTAACACGGAGGGTTGGCCACGACCAACAGACCAAAAATGTCCAACCACTGTTCTAATGCCACTGATCAGTCCAGAAACTGCAGATAACATCAGCTCCTATATTTTCAATGTCTGCTATGGGTTTCTTCTTACTTGTACATTACTGTATAGAATCACAGAATCATCGAGGTTGTAAGAAACCTTCAAGATCATCCAGTCCAACCATCAACCCAATGGTAGCACTGTGACCCTTAAACCACATCATCCAGTGCCAGATCCAGATGCCTCTTGAACACCTCCAGGGATGGTGACTCCACCACCCCCCTGGGCAACCTATTCCAGTGCCTGACCACCCCAACAGTGAAGTTTTTTTTCTAATATCTAATATGAATTTCCCCTGTCTCAGCTTAAGACCATTCCTCTAGTCCTCTCACTTCAGGCATGGTGACCAGCTCCCACCTCACTAAAACCTCCTTTCAGATGGTTGTAGAGAACAATGAGGTCCCTCCTCAGCCTTCTTTTCTTCAGACTAAACAAACCCAGCCCTCTCAGCCATCCCTCACAGGATGTTTTCTAGACCCTTCACAACCCTTGCTGCCCTTCTCAGGACACGCTCCAGCACTCTATGCCCTCTTTGAAGTGAGGGCCCCGAAACTGAACACAGTACTCAAGGTGCTGCCTCACCAGTGCTGAGTACGGGAGGACAATCACTGCCCTGGTCCTGCTGGCCACATTATTGGTAGAGGCCAGGATGCCACTGGCTTTCTTGGCCAGCTGGGCACACTCCTGGCTCATGTTCCTCTGGCTGTCAAACAGCACCCCAAGGTGCCTTCACTGCTGGGCAGCTCCTGAGCCACTCCTGCCCCGGCTTGCAGCACTGCCTGGGGCTGCTGTGACACAACTGCAGGACCCAGCACTTGGCAATACTGAACCTCCTGCCGTTTTCCTCAGCCCACTGACTGAGTCTGTCCAGGTCTCCCTGCAGAGCCTTCCTACCCTCTCATCCAAATTTACTGTAGTCTTCAAATTTACATCAGGTTATGTATATACCTGATCTATGGCTAAAAGGACCTACCTCCAGCTTTTACACAGGCTAGGGCTAATCTGCTGAAAGCAACTGGGTGAATTTGGCCTGGTATTCAATTTCTACTTTAGGTTCTACATGAAGATACTTTCTTTACATCTATCAGTTATTTCATGTCATATGTAGGACAGCACTTGTATAAGCCATTACTCAAAACCAGAGTTATGTTGAAGCAAAAAAAAAAAAACCAAACGTTTTTCCCTCCTGCACAGGAGACACGTCCTCTGCAGTTCCTCAGCTACCAGGCAGGAACACCCTGGGAAGATCTGTTTTCCCGCAGGGAGTACATTGGGCTTCCCTACCAGATCCCTGAATCACCCAGTGCCTTTCTCAAGAGTTTTTCACCTCATATTGTCTGCAGGAAAGGAAAGCAGATTATGTGGAAACAAAGGTATAAGGGCACGTTGGGACAGACAGATCTGTCTGTTGTGTTTGTGCCTGATCCTGGATGTGTGGGACTACACAACATGTATTCCTAATGTGTAGTTAGAATTTGGCTCCTAATTCTGCCTTTCTTCCGCTCCACATCCACGCATGTGCTGAGTTCTTTTTACATTTTATACATCTGTTATAACATTGTTTATGTTCTTGAGGAGGGAGCAGAGAGAACTTATTTACAACTGTTTTTCACTCCTCTTTAAAGATATGATACAAACCTTCACAGTTATGACAACAGCACAGTTTAAGAAATTGGCAATATTCTCCTAATAAAAATTACTCCTTTAACAGCGTTGCATAAATGTATTTGGAAGCAAGGAATGCAACACACAGAATGTTATTTTTTCCCTGTGTTTATGTGTCATTTGTGACTTCTGCAAAAATATCTGTAATTCTGCATATCTGAAGAATATGTATTGCCACATGTTTTTGCAGAGACTATGGCATTCCAGAACATGCGCCAACTGCCTGTCCTCTGATGTACTGAAAGGAAATCTGAGCAGATTCTTCCTATCTATGGGCAATTTATTTTTTTTTAGTGCAGCAAAAATTGCTACATGTCCCCAAGCACAAACCCAATCTGGCATGTATTTATGGGTTTGTGCTTTTATGCAGTAGCCAACACTTATGAAAATGAAAATTAATCCAGAACAAAACCCAAAAGCACCAAAAAAATATTTAGTCAAATGGAGTCATCTTGGGTTCCTTAAATGCAAGGCTATTTATATATTTATTTATGTTTAATTCCACATTGAAGCAAACAGATGGCAGACCCCCTAAGTCATAACATCACGTGAGAGAGAAACAGATGCACGGGACATTTCTTAATCACAATAAACCCCCTATATTAATCATTGGTTCCTCTGATTAAAATTGCATATACCTTCCAGTGATATAGGAAAGATGAATATGATAATCTATAAAAGCTCATGGAAATAAAATACTGTAATAATTCTAAAGGCTGCACCAGACCCTCTTAAAACAGTGTTTGCAAATATGAAAGGAGTAAGGCATCCAGGGATGGAAATATAGGAATCCAAGGCATGCACGCTTTTCTTGCAATTATTTTAAATTATGTGCTTAAGAGTTCATTGCATAACAATATGCAACAAGAAAACTGTCTGGAACAGTTTAGTGACTTCTTAAACCATTGTATAGGTCCAGTGAGTGAAAACACTAAACGTTCTCCTCTACTTTTCAATAAATGTTTTCCAAATGTACTTGAATAATTTGAAAAAAATAATTAATGTACTATCATTTCTTCTAAAAAAAAAATCAAGAAAATAAACAAAATGGCTAAAGCAGCTGACACCTAAAATGCTGTGGGAGCTGTGATCTCCGGTTGTACCTGAGTCTCATTCTCCAACGTATTGCAGATTCAGTGGCCCCATGAAACTTAATTCCCAATGAGCTGTAAAAGTCTTTTGCCTCTGAATCTCACAACACTGCACAAGTAAATCTCAGCTTGGGAGCAGGCACTGGCACTGCCAGGGTGAACCTCAAATGGCCCTGACCCTCACAGTGCCTTGGCAGAACATCTTACCTGCCATATGGACAGCCTCTGAGTCTCCCTGCAATGATGGTGAAAAAAACCCCAACAAACCAGCTGGATATTTCCACACAGGGTCCCAGTGCCATTTCCCACACAGGAAATGAGATTTGGCCACAGCTCCAGCTGCCTGAGAGCAGGTGCCCAAGGCGAGCACGGATGTCACGGAACAGCCCAGCATTCCTGGGATCACACTGCCCAGCACAGGGCAAACACAGCAAAAGGCACCTACCCGCTCCTTTACATCATCTTAAAGACAGATTCACTCTACTTTAAATTCAGAAAAACTGCTGATTAATTCCTGCTTGGCCCTCTACCCACCAATGTCCCCATAAGCACAGGCCAAACAAACCACCCACCTGTCTGCTGTCTATCCCTGCAGTTCACCCTGGATAATTCAGGTGGTTTCCTAAAGCAGGTACTGCAATGGAAACACATTTCATTGCCCTGCATTCCCTTGACTGACCTAACCCCAAGAACTTCAGCTGGTTTTGAAAATGAGACATTGATTCTCAGGTCCAAAAATTCCTTTCCCAGATGCTTCCACTGCAGCCTGTGTTGTGTTGCAGAGACACAATATACAAAAAAAAAGAAGCTCTCGGTGTGTTCAAGGGAAAGATGAGACCAAGCAGTAGGTTTTGAAGTTTGTTTTCAAGTAAGTTTTGATGTGTATTTGGTTTTAACTGCAGCACTGCTCTTACAAATAGCCATTGTTTCCTTCTATGGAAGACACTGCCTGCAATTGTCTTCCTGAACAAAGTGGGTTGAAATGTCTGCTCCTTCCAAGGTGAGGACTGGCAATCCTCAAAGCACACATCAATCCTGCAAGGAGCTGCCACATGTGGGACCAAACTCTTGATCCCAAGGGACATAAAAAAAGATACAAAAACAAGCAGATCATTTCACAAGGTTCTGTATTCTCTCTTTGGTATTTCTCTCACTTAAACCAAGAGCCTGCCCTCCTCAGGGTCTTGTTCAGGACTGATGCAGGCCAGGATTCCCAGACTGAGATCCACAGCCCAGCACTGCACCTTAGGCTCAAAAACAGCAATGGGGCAGCAGTAGATGATAAAGTGCCCCAACCCAGCAGTTTGGCCCAGATGAGAAAGGGAGAAATGCAAAATTATACAAACTAGCACTGGAGAAACACTCTTTGGGAGGGGTCTTTTCACCACCATGGATAAAACTTGTGACTCTGATGGGTTTGTTCCTGACCAAGGTGTGTTTGTCACTCAGACATTTTCCTGGCATTAAGACCCGTGGAAGTTGAGAACATGAAGTAGGCAAAAATTAAGTAAGAGATGGAAGGGGGCTGGACTGAAACACAAATGCTCATTAAGAAAACCCAGAGCGTCTTGGGAAAAAACAGTGGCAATTTACATCACAACAGCAGGAGGCAGTGGAAAACATCAGGTTTCAACACACGCTGAAACTCATCTGAGAATTGCCTTCAATGTTCTGCTCTCCTCACCTTTGAAGGACACAGCGGTTTTCTTTAGTCCTAAGGTGACAATTCCCACCAAGCTACCAGACTGCCTAAAATCAGAAGGTCTACTGGCAGACATCCATGAAAAATATTCACAGCTTTAAGGATTTAAAGAAATAATTCCTGTTTTAATGAAAACAATGACAACTATTTCAGAAAGGAACTAACCTCCTTTTCACCTTCTAAAATTTGAGATGATTCTGAAGTTACATTTCCCAAGAAAAATTACTTCCTAAAACTACATTAAGAACCTGAAAGCTCAGAAAATTAATTTTAGAGATATGCAAGAACCAAAGAACAGAATTAAAAAGTCATCTGTAACTATCACAGACTTTACTTGCCACCAGTTTTATCAATCTGAGCTACCAGAGCCATCCCGAGGTCCCAGACAATAAAACAATACTGAAATGTTAATTGAGACACTCTTTCCATGACATTAATGAGTAGGTGATGAGGTTACTGGCCCACCACTGCACATGCTGCCTTCAAAGAATGGGATCAAAGTACTGAAGGTCTCAAAAAGGATCTCCCAGGAACTTGGATTCCAGATCACCTGTCGGGGGGGTTGACTTTAACTCCTCAGGGCTCCTCTTCTCACTGATGACAAAACTCCACTTGCTTTCCTCACTCCTCATGCCCTAATGAGGTTGGTGTGCTGTGTTACGCTTCATCAGCTATTTTTTTTTACCCTGAAGATAACGCAGATCTCATGGCTGCCAAGGTATCACTTCATAAGGACACACTTCCCACAAACCTTTATTCAAAATGTCTCCACTGCCCATTATTGGTACTCAGAGAGATCTAAAACATCATCATGAATTCCTGTTTTATTCATATACTGTAGCTGCCACCTTAATTTCTCCAGAAATTATACTGGAATGCATGATACTGTAAACACTGGCATCATGTTGTCAGCTCTTTCTTTAAAATCTTTTAAAATGTCAGACTACACAGAGTAAAATATTCAAACAGGTTGTTAGAGCTCAGCTCTAACAACCAGAAGACAGAGAAGTCTCAGATAGCCTGGATGAACACACTGCCCTAACTCCACCTGAGCCACCTTTCCCTACTAGAACAGCTCCAAAAGCCTCCCATGAACAAATTAACAGTCTTCGTTAAAGCTGAATCTAATTATAACACGAGCAAGAAGAAAACATTAATTTAGGTCAGCTCCAGTGACTGTTGCTATTTCTTGTCATATCAGAGCAATGTCTCAACTCTAGTGCTGAATTTAATTACTGAAGTTTGATGTTTAAATATGTTTTAATTAGGGCTGTGACTGAATTCTGGTGTCAAACGATCCCGTTTCCAGTATTAAACTGTTGCACACACCCTGACGCTGCCCCTGCGCTTCTGCGTGTCTATTTATGCTTTGTTTTTATTAACTTTCTACCATGCTGGGTAGAGGAGTGAACTTTCCAGACGAGAGCAATATAAGATGTGAATAAGGACCAACGAAACACCCCAATTATTTCAAGAAAGGAGCCGAACTCTTGGGGCACGGTCCGAGGGAGCCCTGAACCAAAGAGTTTTATTTTAAGCATCGCTCTCCGGGCCCTCCCTCGCCCTCCCATCCCCAACCGCGGCTCTCCGGGACTCTCCTCCTCACGCGTCCAACGGGAAACTCTTCGCCGGGCCCTGCAGTCGGGAGCAGCGGGATTTGCCTCTCGGGGGATCCCATTCCCGGCCGCTCCCCCGCGCTCCCTCCCGAGCACCGGCAGCCCCCCGGACCCACACGGGGCGCTCCCACCGCCCGCACCTGCGTTCGTGAAGGACGGAACCGGAGTCCCGCCCAGCCCCGAGTCCCCCCCGCCCGGCACAGCCCAACCCATCCCGGGCGGGCTCCGCGCCCCTTCCCCGCCGCGCGGGGACCCTTCGCGAGGCGCCGCCGCCAGGCCGGCCGCCCCCTC
>VXBA01005601.1:123841-137649 GCA_013399895.1 Serilophus lunatus
GGCTGGGGGGGCGGGGCCCGGCTCTTTGGCACGCGGGCCCTCTGATTGGCTGGTGCGCCGCCGCGCCACCGCGAGCGGCCGCGCCCTCCGCCCTTCCCGCCCCCCTCAGCCCGAGAGCCACGGAATCCCGGGATGGGTCGGACCGGGATGGGCCGGGTCGTCCCGGGAAACGCGGCACAGGACGGCGTCCAGGGAGGGTTCGGGACTCCACAACGCCCCGGGGCAACCTGTCCCGGTGCGCTGTTACCTCACAGCAAAGAAGAACTTCCTCATGTTCAGGGGGAACTTCCTGTGCATCAATTTCTGCTCGTTGTGTCTTCTATTGCTGGGCACCAGCAAGAGCCCGATCCATCCTCTTGACACCCTCCCTTCAGACACTTTTACACATTCATGAGGTCCATTCTCAGCTGTCTCTTCTCGAGGCTGAACAGGCCCGGCTCCCTCAGCCTTTCCTTTTAAAACAGACACTCAGTTCCTTCATCCTCCTCGTCATCCCGCGCTGGACCCGCTCCAGGAGCTCCATGTGTGCCCCAAGGAGCTCAGAACTGGACACAGCCCTCCTCACTAGGGCTGAGGGGCAGGATCCCCTCCCTCAGCCTGCTGGCAATGTCCTTCCCGGCGCACCCCAGGACACCATTGGCATTCCCGGTCGCTGCGTGCTCAAACCCCGGCCGGCGGGGCCGGGCGGTCCCGGGGGGTCCGGCAGGTTCAGCACCGGGACAGCTCCCGCCCGCTGCCCGCCCAGCGCGGGGCTGGGAGCTCCAAAACCCCGGAGCTACAGAAAGCCGTAACAAAAGCTACACAGCTGTAATGGCAGCGGCTCTTCGGAAATGCTCCTGTCACAGCCACAGTTCCCTGTCCCCCTCCCGGCCGCATCTCCAGCCCTGCTGCACGGCTGCTCCAGCTCACACAGCTGCGGCTTCTGAACCGCTGAGCTCAAATCACCAGCCTTCTGACCCTCAAACAGCACGAGAATACGACCAAGATAATAAAAGCCAAAACTTTTCGGATCTGAGAGGCTCCGCTGGCTATTGTTAACCTTGATAGATCCAATAAAGAGGATTCCAGCAGCACTGATCTGCAGTAGGCAACGAGTGTTGTTTTTAAAAATCAGACTTCATCAAGGGACACAAGCATTTAAGTTACAAAGAGAATTGTGCCTCAGGGTCTTTCTTTAGGATTTAAGAGCTTAATTTCAAATCTTTTGCACATCTTCAAAGGAGACCAAGTGTAATACAAAAAGAAATGTATGAACTATATGAAAGGGAAAGGGGTAGGTAGGTGAATAAGACGAGATGCGAAAGAAAAAAAAGAGCATGTGAAAAGAAAGAGATGGCAGTCTAGAGAAAAGGAATATACATGTCAGAAGAGGTGACTGAGCAAGGAAAAGAGGTAGCCAAACGAAGTGAATCTCACAGATGAATCTTTTCCTTATAACTAAGCTCCTTTTTCAGTGATTCTGCAAGGACTACTCACACATTACAGAAAGCATACTCAAGGGAAATGATTAAACTATGATTAATGCAGCACTTGGCCTGAAATTTGTAGCTCATTTTCTTAGGGAAAGTATTTGCAGGAGTGTTATGCTGTTAGAAAAATATTTGGACAGCAGAGATGAGCAGTGTTAGGACTGGAGCAGACAGAGGCAGCAGGCAGCCCTTTTATGAAGCCAACCACATACACCAGCCCTTCAGAGACCAGTGCTGGAGTAGCACCAGGTATGGACATACCCAGGGTCAGTGTCCAGCCCCCCACAACCAGGCAGGTGCATGGGAACAGAGATGAATGGGAAATGGACTGTCTTGCAGCTGACTGATTGCCAATAAACTGGAAACATTAATTCCTGTGTCTACTATTTCTTTTGAGTACAAAAAGGTGAAATTCACCTTTGCTTTCATGCTGGGAGTTTGCTGTTGACTCCAGCTGCACTTTGATTCATCTTTTATAGAGATAAGTTTTTGCATATCCATATAAAACTAAAGAATGATGTCACTCTTGCAGTAGTGCTATCACCTGTCTAAGTTGGGCCAGAATTTCAGAATGGAAATGGAACACTTTTCATGCTGTTTATTTCATTTCCACCTCTGGGAAAGACTTTGTATTTTTGTTCGGTTTGAAGAGAATTATAAAGAAATGTTGTGTACCGCATTAAGAGAGAAAGTTGAAATAATAGCAGAGAGGAGGTTGTAGGGTCTCTCTTGTCTGTCCAAATGGAATTTGTCTGATGATCTTATTAACCAATATATTTGATATCTTGAATAAGGTATTTTAAACTGCATCTTCTTCTAGCTGAAGGGGCAAAAAGAGCTTTCAAAAGGCTGGAGCGTGTCTTCTTTACTCTTTAAAATAAATAAATACAGATTAGGTTTGATGGGAAAGACTCAGCAGATGGTCTTTTGTGAATCCTTACAAGTCAGCCAGCTTTTAAAAGAACAGTGGAGCAAGAGTCATGGGTGGGAAGGTTCATGCATCTAATTTCTGTAACTAACATCCCGTGCCAGGCTGATCATGATCTCCTGGGCACCCTCCTGCCATTTCTTCACAAGTAATAGGACGCACAGTCACTGTCTTTAATGACTGAGCTCTTGGCAACAGCTGCTTGGATGGAACAGACATCTGATGCAGAAAAATCCTGTCCCAGGGTGTATAAATTAACATTACATGCAAACAAGCAAGGAAACCATAGTCCCAATCCTCCTAACACTAATTTCAAGATCTGAATTGAACAGACAGCAAACAGGGAAAAATCTCAGCTGTTAGGAAGGTTCCACCTGATGTATGGTGGGTACTTTTTTCTGTACAGATCTTCTGTTCTCAAATTGGAACAATTAATTCTCAAAGTATGAAAAATATAACAGAAGTAGTATGTTTAGGTGTTCCATTTAAATCCCCTCCTTTCTCAAACTTGAAATATGATCCCTCTCTGAGCTTCATGGGTAGCTTAACATTACAAATATTCTGTGTAGATTCTTCTATATCTCCAAGTCCTATTTTTTAAATAATCCTCTCCTTTTTTTTTCCTCTTTCTATTTATTTAATGTTTTTTTAAATCTTTTAATGAAGCATTGGTCAGTGCCTACAACCGTAATTAAACTTATTTCTTCTCCTTGTAGACACAAACATCTATAAAACCTCTCCCATACCTTTACATATGTTAAACTGCCTCTAGCAGACTAGCACTGGTAGGCTCTCAAGACTGAAATCTGAACATGAATTAATGTGTGCACTTCCCTTAGAGGCTTTCCTCCCTATAATTACATAGATTGAGATAAGCAAGAAGCTTACTTCATCAAATCTACTATATCCAAGTTCATAGCTGAACATGGTACAATAAATGTACACCAACTGCATACTTAAGGCAAAATCTCTAGAAGGAGGAACCTGGAAATTCTGAATAAATCCATTAAAGACCTCAAATTGTTCAAGCAGAGAAATGATATGCATTTCACAACTACTTGGGGAGTGCTGTCTGCTCCTTCTGATGGCAAAGCAGTGACAGCCTGGGATCTGCAGCAGAGTGCAAAGACATAACCAAGCCTCTTGCTAACAAGGTATTTTGCCTTAGATGCTCACAGCTGTCCAGAGATCTTATTACTACAGAGAAGTCTGTAAATACTCAACAAAGTCTCCAGGCTAAGGACATTTGCCTTTCTAAAGCAAAGATACTCCATCCTTTGTAAAAGCAGGGACTGGAATACACTATGTTTTTATGTATGTATCCATTAATCTGTGTATGTTTGTCTCCATGTATCTAGCAATCTATGTCGTGCTAATTCTAGACATGCTAGAATTAAGTCAAAAACAGCAGAAAAAGATACCTTATTGCTGAGATGATCAATTAGTTGAATCATATATTTTTAGGCTGAGATTAAAATCCCACACCAGTAGATATTTTTTTTCCCACCTGCATACATGGGAAAAAACAGGGGAGAATGAAAGACACAAATTAAAATACACCCTATAGGTTCTCACCACCTCCAACAACAACAACCACTTTTTGCTTCCATGTGCCTGATACTATAGGTTTAATTAATCTTTAAATTGTAATTCATCATTTCAGTGGAATTCATAGTGCTTACAAACTACCAGCTTTTTTACCAGAATAAATAAAAACTATTTATTATTGATGAAAGGATTTGATAAAACTGTATACAGATTAAATCCACAAAATTCAACTGCAATGACAGTCAGTAAATTATGAAAAGAAAAAACACAGGGTTTGGTGTAACATAATCTTATAGCTGGCTCTTTCCATAATTCCATAGTGGAAGTGTGATGTTTAATAAAATCTGTATTCCCAGCATGCTTGTATACAATCAAATTAATCTGTCTTCGTGTAAGAGCAACTAAAAATGTCATGTTAATTCCAGTATACTTTATATGTAAATCACCTGAAATCCACAAATTCCTGAAAATAGTGGCTTTTGGTGATGCCATTCACCTGTGCTTTGAGTAAGGTGGGGATACCCACTTTGGAGTGGGTTCTGTTCTTAGTCTTTAATGAATTACTTTTATGACCAATTCTGAAGAAAATGGTGAGAAATTATGTTTGGGTTTTGACCAAGAGGGTATCTGTCTTCATTTTATTTTTCCAGAGTCAGAAAGTTGGTCACTTAATGTAGTAAATGCTAAGCCTGTTTGTCCTGTTACTAGTTTGTCCTCGTTAATTTTAGCAATCAAGCTTTAAATTCCTGGGTAAGGGTTGTTAGGGAAAGATGAGGAATTTCTGGTAGTGGGACTTTCCTAATGAAGGCTCAGAGGTTGGGAAGCACTTGGACTAGCTAACCTCTCTTGGTCATTCCCTTCCCGCAATGCAAATTATCTCATCAATCCACTCTTAACGTTCTTCACTCTTATCAGAAAGTTTTTCTGTGAATGTCTAACCTGAAGCCCCGTTGGTCTCTTCTGCTTTTTGTATGACTACTGTGCTAAAGATTTTGAAACAATAGTTTGAGGAGAGAGCTGACGTTCAGCAGGCAGGTTGGTATTTTTGTCACATCTCTCATGACTTTTCTAGACTAAACTACGTCACTTACAGTAATTTCTTATAGGTCATATGTTACAAATCTTCTCATTATCCTTCCTGTGCTACTTTGGGTTCTCTGTACATTTCTTGCAGTGGTTCCAACATGGGAATACAGCTGCAACTTTATCAGGAAATACAATGCTAAATATTACAGATCTCTCTACCTTACATACCTCAGTTTAAACTTTGTCTAAATGATTCATATTCTCTGCTCTCCTCATTGTTACAGATTAAATATAATTTAAGAAAAATCGCTTTCCTATTTACATCTAAACAATGTTTTATCCCTCCTCTTTTTCTGCTTCTCCAGTTTCCAGATACACACTCCAATTCCCTTAAAGCCACAAAAAGCTAAGACTGCCTTTCTTGCACATCTTTATATTGCACTCACTTCTATCCATTTTCTATCTATCTGATGCCCTCTGTTTCCGCCAGCTCAATTTCAAATTTTTTGGACAGATCATCAGTATTCTGTCACACTATCTTTTCCAGTATTACAACTCTCCAATAGTTTTTTCTCTTCATGGTTCTTGTCAAACTTTGTCTTTACATTTATCAATTTTTCATGCAAGTGCCTTCACAGCTCTTTTCCCATAGTATTACAAATGCAAGCCTGCCAAATAAAACATAAAAAAATCATACTGTAAACTACATTCAAGTGATTGCTGAGGCTTCACAATTAATATTTTTGGTACCAAAATATTAATAACTAGAGGTTTTCGTGGGTAAAGATGCACACTTTATTTAAAATAAAAGACCTATTTATGCGTTATAAAATTATTATCTGATAGTTTAGCTTTTGCTAGTTATTAAGAGTGAAAGTAAGATCTTACTTCTGTTTCCTACAACTTTGCCACCTTTTAAACCTTTGATCTGACACATTCTGAAGAAGAGTATCTTCTACAAACTGAGCAGTTATGGCCCAGCACAATGCAGCTGTTTAAGGAAAAGGTATTAATAACACCCTGCAGGTATTTTTGGTACTTATTATTTGAAAGATTCAAGAGCTTTCATGATTGGGAGAATTAATACTTGTTTGGAGGTTTGGTACTCATGATAGTGGTGCGCTGTTTTCTATATTCAAGAAAATTGGGCAAATTTGGTTTGGGATACAAGTCATTTCTATGTGTCAGGACCCTGAGGGCACTTGAAGACCTTCATGGCCCTGAGCAGCCTCATCTGTGGGCTACACTCTACACCTTCTGTCCATGGGCTCAGGGGCTCTATTTAAGCTTTATCACCACTGTCACCTTCTCCCTGAAGACCCTCTCCCTCTATCTGGACTGACTTCCTCACTCTCAGCCCTGCTTCGTATCTGTAGGTCTGTCTGGTGATTCCTGGACCTGATCCCTGTACCTCTGCTGAGGTACAGAATAACTAAATGGCTTGACCTTGGGGCTGCTTCATTACCGTGACACTGCCTTATGATCAGGACTCTTGGCTGCAGTGGGACACCCTCTCCTGTTCTGCTCTCTCCTCGCCTGAGTACTGTGGGAGTGGGTCCTGGATGGTGAAGACTCCAACCTGCTGGCAGTGTGATTCCACCTCGTGTCGCCTTTTCTTAAGGCACAACACCCTGAAAACGTGCACATTGGTATGCTGAGCATTTTCTTGGTGTGAGGTGGGGGGAGATACAGCCCCACAAACTTCTTAGTTTTACAGAACTGCCTATATTTAATCTTGGAACTTGAGAACTCTGAAGGCTTATTCCTGTAACAGTTTCTTCCACTTCCCCCAAACTGAGGCAGATCAAGGCACCAAATCTGATTGGAAAAACCTTTTCTCTCAGGTTCACAGGGACTTTCCCACTAGTGTTCACAGGAAAAATCAGATGCTGGACTTGAAAGGAATGAAAAATTTGTGACTTGCTAGTGTTGGAAAGCAAGATCAGATGCCAGTGGAACAGGGACACACAAGTGGACGCCATCACCAGACCTGTCCCTGATTGGTGTTTCTGGTAAGTCCAAAATCTCCTTTGATGACCTGGAATCTCACCTGGGCCTCCCAGCTCACCTTGCCTGGGTGGCAAGGTCCCTACCTCACCAATGTCTCTCTGCCCTTATGGAGTAGCTGCATCCTGCCGGATCAGGCTTTCCTAAGGCTCAGTCAAGCACAGGGCCTGTCTCATGGCTGTGTGGGGTTTTCTCTGCTGATTGCTCTTGAGCCATCAGCCTGACCGGGCTCTGGTGTCCCCATCATGCTGGTCCCCTGCCCAGCCCCAGCTCCTGAGTGAACCTGAGGGAACCCTCCTCCCAGAGCCCACCCGGCAGCCTCTTGGGGCTGGTCACAGCATTCCCGACACCTGCAAGTCCCCTCTGCTGTGGGCCTTTCCCAGACTTCTGTCTAACAACCCACAATAACCAAATCATTCTACAGCGACCCCCTTCTGAACCCAGAGCTCTCAGGTGTGAGGACACTCCTTCTCTGTGGGGAGTGGGGGCTGCTGCCAGGGCCCTGAGGGCACTGACAGCCCTGAGCAGCCTCGCCTGGGCCTCTGCTCTCTGCTCAAGGGCTCTGAGTTGTGGCCTGTGCTCTTGGTCCTTCCCAGAGCTGGGCTGTGGAATGCTGATCTCCATCCAGCTCAGCCACAGCTGTGCCCCACCTCTGTAGACTGATAATGGACCTGCCTTTTCACTATGGACTTGTTTGATTTCCCAGCTTGAGTCTGACACTGGTTATCACTATTGGGCCTGATCCTCACCCAAATCACATAGAATCACAGAATCAATTTGGTTGGAAAAGACCTCTGAGATCTTTTCAAACCTAACTGATTCTCAATTAGGTTGTTGAGTCCAAACTGTCACCGAACACCACCTTGTCAACTAAACCATGGCACTAAGTGCCACACCCAGTCCTTCCTCAAACCTTCAGGGACAATAACTCCACCACCTACCTGGGCAGTCAATTCCAATGTCTAACCACAGTTTCTGTGAAGAATTTCTTCCTAATGTCCAACTTAAACCTCCCTGATGCAGCTTGAGACTGTGTCCTCTTGTTCTGTCACTGGTTGCCTGGGAGAAGAGACCAACACCCAACAGGCTACAACCTCCTTTCAGGGAGTTGTAGAGGGCAATAAGGTCTCCCCTGAGCCTCCTCTTCTCCAGGCTGAACAACCCCAGCTCCCTCAGCCACTATTTGTAAGACTTGTGCTCCAGATCCTTCACCAGCTTCACTCTCTTTCTCTGCACTCAGCACCTCAATGTCCTTCCCGAACTGAGGGGCCCAGAACTGGACACTGTATTCAAGGCGTGGCCTTGACCGACTTTGTGGCTTGACCCTGGACCTCCCAGCACGGAGGAGAGCCATGAAGATGATCAGAGGGCTGGAACATCTCTCCTATAAGGATGGGCTGAACAAGTTGGAAGCTCCAGGAAGCCAGAGAAGGTTCCAGGGAGGCCTTAGAGCAGCCTTCCAGTAGCTAAAAGGGGCCTACAGGAAAGCTAGAGAGGGACTTTTTACAAGAGCATGTAGTGATAGGACAAGAGGGAATGGCTTTAATATGAAAGAGGGTAGATTTAGATTAGATACAAGGAAGAAATTCTTTACTGTGAGGGTGGTGAGGCACTGGAACAGTTTGTCCAGAGAGGCTGTGGATGCTGCTCACTGGAAATGTTCAAGGCCAGGCTGGATGGGGCTTTGTGCAACATGGTCTAGTGGAAGGTGTCCTTGACAGGGTGGGATGGAACTCTATGACCTTTAAGGTCCACTTAAACCCAAACTATTCTATGACTTGCTCAGGAATCACTGGGCTGCATCTGACCCAGGTTACCATCACTGAACTTGACCCTGAGTCATGTTTCTGGTTTGTCCTGAGACCACTCTCATCACCATGGACTTGTCCAGGCTGATCCTGATTCCCATCTCCAGGTTGCCCTGCTCACAACTCTTGGGCTGGGGAAAAAGGCCCCACCTGTCCTGCCAGGCTCCCCTATGCAGGAAGCAGTTGGCCCTTGCTGCTCCCCGAGAGTGTGAGAACAGCCTTCACCAGCTCCAGTGCAGCATCAGAGTTGTCAGGATTATAACTAGACTTTGCAGCACCTCATAACACTGTCCCCCTTTCTGCCAAAGGGAGATGAAATGGTGAACGCTGAGAGCCATGGAAGCACACTTGATCTTCAGCCAGGTCTTGAAATATAACAGCCTCTCTGCAATAATATTCTGCTTATACATTAATTGTTCATTTTGTGCAGTTGTAAAGAGAGGGCGCTGAAAGTAGTTAAAACAGAGACTTCCATGCTGTGGCAATAACTGTATGCTCTTGAATAGCATTGGCATCAGACTTAATTCTTAGACATTATAATTATGTGAGGGCTCATTTTCTGTGAGTTTGCTCTCACTTGTCTTCCTTATTTAATGTACATTATAATATTTAGTACTTTTCTTCCAGGCTTGAATAGGAATATTGTATTAGGCAAGCAGGCGCTGAGATTCCGCTCTCTGTTCCAGTTAGTGTAATTCCACCAATTCTGGTGGAGTTACTAGGATGTGCTGTAATTTAACTGCAATCAGAATTGAATTGTGTTCGTTTAAGATACGAGAAAAGTATCTCTGGATGTTCATTCCACCTCCTTTCTTGTCATAATGGAAGTCAGTGTGTATTCCAGTTTCTACTTCATGTTTGTATTTCAGAGCTTTAACATCCTAGTAATGACTTCATCCTGCTGCTAGCGGGTAACTCAGGTGGGAAATTAAAAAGGGCTGTGCAATGAACAAAAGGTATTTACAGGCCTGGTAAGTGAGGAATCTACTCTTTAAACATAAATGTCTGCATTGTCTTCATCAATAAACAAATAGAAGTATGAAGAAATAGATGCTTCTCCATCAGTTAACTACATGTTTTGAAAACAAAGGCCTCTTGTTAAATAATAATTTGAGATTTTTTAATTTATGAGACATTTATGTGCTCCTTTAGAAGTTTAGTCCCCCAAACAATTAAGTAATTCAGGTTGAAATGTCACATGAATAGCATAATTTAGTAAGTAGCTGCCGAAGTGGTCAGAGCTGCATCATTTTAGATGCAAAAACTTTCAGTTAATGTAGTGATAAAGTGCATTAATTCAGAGCAACGTTAAAGATTAACAGTAAGACAGTGAAATGCTCCATACACGCAGGCCATATACACTCATACCCTCAATATGCACTCACAATTCTCCACAAAGAAGGTCTGCATGTAACAACAATATAATGTTTAAGCATTTTGAAGTAGACATAGTACAGGTGAGTTTGGTACCTCACTATAACCCATGATTCATTTGCATTGTTTTTATAGCACTCCTCTTAGTTTCATCAGACTTTTTCCATCATCAAAAAAAACCCCCAGTCATAAGCTTAATGTGTAATATCTGAACCTCAGAGTTTTAACTCTTTGTCCTACTGCTTTTGCAGCATATCAAGCATGCCCTAAACATAAAAAAGAAGATAAAACTAATCCTCAGTAATTATTCTGTCCATTTAACTTAGTTTTGATACCCAACTCCACTTGTACTTTCCTCTGTTAATACATACTACTGTTTAAATTATCTTGGAATACTTGCAATGAATTTACAGCATTTTCTATCAATAACGTACATATTTAAATTAAGAAAACAAAAGGGATAATACATATTTGTCACCTTTGGTTGAAATCTGGGAGTTTCTTGAGCTTCCTCTTCAGTCCTGTGCTTTTGGCTGCCCACCATCTTCTTACTGTTCTCCTCTTGCACTTTTCTCTGCAGCTATCACACCTGCCTAGAGAGAACCCTGGTAGCTCTGAACTGCACAGAACTCCCACTTCTTGTACTTAAATTGAGCAAAGATCATGCCAAGTTGTTCTTGTATGAAAGTCCCAAGGGAAGTTAAAGATCAGCTCAAAGTAATCTGCTGTGATAAAGACATTTAGCAGAGGAAGCCCCAAATCTTGCTGCGTTTTCTTTCTCAAAGCAAGCCCATCCCTTGTCTCCCCCCTCCTTTCCCCCCCCCCTNGTTCTTGTTATGGCCAGAGATGAATGTCAGGGCTGAACCAGCAACCATGAAAAAGTCTTTTGTTTGATCTGTGCTGTCCCACAGTGGAGCTATGGCAACAACTTCAGTTTGGGAAATTAACTGTATCACTGTGTACTGGCTCAAACCACAGCATCACCTGAATGACAAACATGCCACTGTTTGTATAACAGCTGACAAAGAGCATTGTTTAATTTTAATCAAAAGCATTGAAATCCAGTCAATTACAAAATCCAAAGCATGTGAAAGCTAGGTATATGTGAAATGCAGCAGCACTCTATTCAAACTGAAGAATTTAATTATATTGTTATTTTACGAATGCTCCTCTATTGTACCTTCTGTAACTTCTGAGTTTGAGTCCCACATCCTGCTTGGTGATGGGATCTTGTTTTGTGCACATGCTTAAAAAAGGAAGTAATCCAGAGAGTGGTACTGAGCAGGAGGCTGACTGCAGGGGTCATGGTTTCACCTGGCAGGTAGTGAAACACCACACAGCAACCTGCCCCCTGAGTGGGATGTGGGGAAAAAACATGGAAAACATAAGTTAAGATAAAGACAGTTTAATAGGGCAGAAAAGGAAGGGAAAAAAAGAATAACAATAATCAGCATACGCAAAACAAGTGATGCACAATGCAATTGCTCACCACTCACCAAGTGATGCTCAGCCAGCTCCTGAGCAGCAGCCTCTGGCCAGCTTTCCCTCTAGTTTGTATATTTGGCCATGATGCCATATGGAATGGAATATCCCTTTGGCCATCTGGGGTCAAGTGTCTCAGCTGTGTCCCCTCCCAGCTTCTTGTGTCCCCCAGCCTCCACGCTGTGTGAGAAACTGAAAAGCCCTTGACTTTGTTTCTGAGCAGTGTAGGTACAAGAAAAACATCAGGGTGTTGTCAGCATTATTCTCACCCTAATTCCAAAATACAGCCCTGTACTAGCTCCTAGGAAGAAAACTACATCTATGCCAGCAGAAACCAGGACAGTAGATCAGACAGGCATTTTTCCTGTAGCTGTCAGTGTTTCCAAGGATGCAGGCTTGCTACAGCTGAGCTGCCCTAATAACCAGCTACTATTGAGAGAGGGAGGGTCTTGTTCTGCCTGGAAACTGGCATTCTGGCTGTCAGAGTTCCCAGTCTCACCTGGTACCAGGGACCTGCCACAGATGGTTGGAGTGATTGTGCTTCCACCTAAGCCTAGATCCAGCAGTGGGCCAGTACTAGGAACTGGGTACATAAGTCAGGAGGATTGGTAGGTTTTTTTCTTTCTTTCTTACCAATGCAAAGGAGTCCTTGTGGAGAAGGAAAATAACTTTAAGTTTCAGAACCATATGAATCCTCTCTTTTACACAGTAGAAAACGATAAGGATATTCAGGCCAAATAATAGTAGTTCACACTCCTGTAACAGCATAAGGGGGGTCCTATGGTACCACCTGTCTTTGCAAGACACTGGAGTCAGGGCCTACATATTTTCATGAGCAGTAAATGCTTCTCCACAAAATACTGCAAATGATTGTGGTAGTTTTTTTGGTAATGGCTGGCCAACACTGAAGCTCTTGGACATAGGATAGAGGTTAATCTGTAGTGAAAAGAGTACAAACTCCAGCAGTTTCCCTGAGCTTCTGAATGTACAGGCAGACTGATCTAAGTACTATTAGAGGAGAGGACTTTTAAAGTTTTAATTGTCTTAACAGAGGATTTTAAAAACTTTCCCATCTACTCTTGAAACTCAAGTATTCCCTTTTCTGGACATAGTTCTTGCTCCTCAGCTTAAGGCTGGTGTGTAATACCCCTGACAAATGTGAGTGAAACACATCACCTCTGCAGAGGTGAACAGAACATACCTCCACAAAGTCAGGGGTATGCAAGGGCAAAGCTCTAGTGCATCTTTTTCTCAGAGCACTCCACACACTTGGCCTCTTAAGAAATCCAGTCTGAATGTATATTTTTTTGTGTCTAGCAAAGAAGGAAAAAAAAAATTAGGGAAATAGGAGGCATCCACCATTACATAATTATATATGTAGCACTAAAATACATATATAACTTATATATACATATATGTAGCACTATTATATAAATTATATATTTAAACTATATGTAATTATGGGATTTATCTACCTACATATATAACTACCTTGTCACTAAGCTGACCAACCACTACCCGTCTCTGAGCAGACCAGTAATTTACCGAAGGAGTTCCTGAAACCTGTGACAGAGGATAATGCCTCTTCTCAATATGCAAGAAGGAAACCATGGTTCTTCTGCACGCCAGTCTGTCACCATCACTGTTCGCGCTTCCGTGGTTACCTGTCAATGGGAACTGTGTGAGAAATCTGGGAAATGCCCGTTTTTCCCAGCAGGAACTGACCTACCGGCAGCAACGTGGCTGCGGGCGGTCCTTCACCCTCACGCTGGTCTGGGTCCAGATTTTATGCGACTGAAATGAAGCAGCGCCTCCCGCCAGCTCAGGAGTTGTCTCGGTACGCGATATTTACACAGATTTATACCCCGCCATTTGGACACGGCTTTGCCCCAAGTGCGGCACCGAGCCGGAATGTGCAGTGGGCTCCTCCAGCAGCACACGGGGCCCCGCTCCGACCCCTCGGGCGCAACTCGCGGGACGGGACGGGACCGGCCGCTGCCCCCGCCCCCCCCAGACGCCCTCGGGACGAACGAGCGCCGAAAAAGCCACGGCTCCAGCGGCGGGTCGAGACCGGGCCACGCCACGGCAACTGCCCGCCAGCTCAAGCCTCGCCCAGGAAACGGCTCCGCCTCTCCCGGGGCTCCTTCCCGCCCCCTTCCCGCTTCC
>VXBA01005601.1:137863-257863 GCA_013399895.1 Serilophus lunatus
GATGGGATGGGATAGGATGGAGGGGGGAGACAGTGCTCCGAGAGGGTTCCCGCGTCCTCCCCGCCCTGGGCGGGATCGGCGAGGCCGTGCCAGCACTGCCCCGGGGTGGGGAGCGAGGGGAGGGGGGTCGCACCAAGGCGGGGCACGGCCCTGGGTCCCGCGGGACGAGGGGCTGTGCCCGGAGGGGCACTCGCAGCCCCGGGGTGCGCTGGCGATGCGGGGGCGGGCAGAGAGGGGGGTCCCGGCTGGGGCTGGAAACGCGTTTGCCCGAGGCGGTGGCTGACAGCAAACGCCAAGAATTGGCAGAAAATAAGCGCCCCCGGAGCGTTGTGCCTTTGGACGTGGGGCACCAGGCTGTGTAACTGCCCCTTTTTAGCCCAGCCCAGCCCAACCCTCAGCGATACAAGCCCGTCCGTCCTGCCTCAGCCTGGGTGCAGCTCTGTTCGCAGCGGGATCTCCTGCTCCCGGCGGAGGGGGACTGTCCTGTCCCTCTGGATACCTGGCCAGCCCTGGCTCTCCTCTGCCGGAGCCTCACCGGGTATTCAGCTGCTCACACAAAACACACAGTCTTGTCCCTGGGCTGCCTTCTTGGCTTTTACATGAGTTGGACTAGGACCTTTCTTTCTCTGTGGTCACATAAACGTTCCTCCAAGAACAGGACAGGGATAAAGGTCGGGAGAAGTGCAGGGCACCCTGCTGAGGGAAGCGTTTTTAAGGGGAGGAAGTGTAGGAGGAAATGGGGTGTCACTCTTACGCTGTCAGCAAATTAGCGGTTCATCTCAATCTGACCGCACTCTTAAACACCCTGAAACCACCTAAAAAAGCATTTCTGCTTTGTAGCAGTGTAGGCCCTCGCTTAAGTGTGGCTCTTCCTAAGTTGTCATGGAGACATGCAAAATAAAAGGAGCTGGAAGTTCCAAGGAATGAGCGGGGGGGGTACCTTTCAGATAAAGGTTAATGAGATTTGAGAAGTGCTTTGGAAATAGGTGGTAGCTTTGTGCTGAGTATGAACTGGCACAAAGTTTTTGATCTCCCTGTCTCTCAGGCCATGTCTTCCTTAGAGTTGCAGAATTGGCTTATAAAGAGCCATCTGTGACTGTGCTTTTAGCCAAGTAAGTCTCTGTCTTGATTTCAAGCAGAACTGCAGCCATCTATCAACTGTATCACTGAACACGGAGTACCAGAGATGACAGCAGCTCGGTGCTAAACTTATTTCTCTTGTGTTTAATTAATTGCAGCTATGAATGAGTCTGAAAGTTTTGCAGCATCACGTTCTAGACGTGAGAGGAAGAATAGAAGAGGGCAGCAAGAAGCACTTGAACGTCTGAAAAAAGCCAAAGCTGGTGAAAAATTAAAATATGAGGTGAAAATTCCTCATCTTTTGTTCTTAATTAAAAGTGAATGTGAGCTGAGATGCTTAACCACTGATTATAGATGTGTAGAAGTTATAGGAAATGAAGTAAGCTTTTCAGATAGATAAATTATGTTTTTAATGGTGTATATTTTTCAGAATATAGCTGTAGTATCATTTTTTTCTTTCTGTTTTCAAAACTAAACCAGTTTTATTAACTACAAGTCAAACATGCTTGTTGTTGCCTGAGAACTAAGCCACAGGGAAGGACCAATTTTTAAAATTAATTGCATAATTAATGTTATGCTAGGAAGTAATTTTTTATCTTCAAATTATTTTAAATTTTAAATTAACTTCAGAGCTTTACATGACTGAAATCAATTAATATCAGTGTGCTGTGTTTCCACAAAGAGACCAAAATTCAAACGTTTAACTGGTAGAACTGAAATCTGGCAGTGTAGCATTGCTACTGTCCAGTTGTTATGCCAGCAGGAAGTGACACCCACGTTAGGGTGGATAAATGTAAAGAAACCTGAAGTCCTTAGATCATTAACATGCAAATTGAGGCACAGAAAAGCACCTTCAGCACCATGCTTGGGTGCATCAAATAACCCTCCTTTTCACTGAGCTCAACTTGATGTTTGAGAATAGAGCCAAGATCAGAAGTCTCCATTGCTAGGATTTTTATTTTTTGATTTTGTTTTGGTAATATGAGCAATAAAGAAATAAATTTCAAATGAAATCTCTGCTAGTGTTTTGATAGATTTGGAATTTCAGTGTGCTGCGATAATTTAAAAGATGGATAACTTGTGTTTTATCACTGCCAAAAAAGAAACTTTTATCAATGACCATGCTTACTAACAGTGTAGCACTGTCGGAAAACATGTATTTCTTGGGAACTTTTATTTTTTAACTGATAAGCAGTATTAATAATGAATGGTATGGAATCTGCTAATCCTCAGTGTACCTTAACTGTAGGTTGAGGAGTTCTCAGGTGTTTATGATGAAATAGATGAGGATGAATACTCCAAGATGGTCAGAGACCGTCAGGATGATGACTGGATTGTTGATGATGGTAAGTTAAGGTTCATTTGGAGAGTTATTTTGGTTATAGTGTTATAACTCAATTAGGCTTCGTAATGTCTATGATTTGTGTTAGGAGACAAGAAAAAACCCATCTTCTTATTGAAATTAATCTTTGCATTGTTCCCATAGTAGTGTATTAGGATGGTAGTGAAAATAATTTGCAATGGGCACCTGTTCTTGAAATTTTATTTCCAGTTGTCAGGGTTATAATTTTACCAATAAAAGTACTGTAATTGATGATTTCTAATTAAACACATAACAATATATTTAGTCTAATAGAAGATACAGCTGGAAGTGCTGTAGTCTTTTGCATTTGTAACTTTTGATCTGTATTAAGGGTGAAAAGTGTTTAAGTATGTAAAAATTTTGATTATTGAGGAATAGCAGAAGACAGAACTTAAGCTGTACATTTTAACAATTTGGTTTTCTACAGATGGGATAGGTTATGTCGAAGATGGAAGGGAAATCTTTGATGAAGATCTGGATGATGATGCTCTTAGTTCCAATAAGAAAGGTAAGATGAACATGCACTGCAGAATGTCTTCCAGGGGTCTTCTAAATGCTACCAAAAATGGATAGCTTCTTGCATCAGCATGTGGTGAATATGGCCAAATGACATGTTACTTGAAGCTCTGCCATTCTGTGCCTGTGGATTTTGTTCAGTCCCCGTGATGCAGAAGATGGAGATTCACAAATAGAGGTCAAATCACTGTTCAATACCTCAGCACTACCAGGCCATTCTCCTTGTGCTCTTCTGTGGAATATATGTTCACTTATAGAATGAGTGCTTCTAGAGGTGGTCTTGGTTTTCAAAGCTGATGCCTAAAAGGTTTATGGCCTCTCTTGGCCAGTAAAATTCTTGCATGCTTTTAGGAATGAGGTATCAGATGATTTTCCCAACTTTTATGAAGCTGTGGAAACTGAGAAGCTGAGTCTGACAATGAGAGTCCAAGCCTAGTGCCAAACTCCTGGACAACGATTTGTTTTCCCCTGGAGATGATTCCATGGAAAGCATCTCGGTCCTTTTTATGGAGCTTGCACTTGAATGTGCGATGAGCATCTGGGATATGACTAGAAAAGATAGGATGCTGATAGAGTTTTGCTGGGGTTTTTTGTGTGCCTGATAGCTCCTAAAAAGCTGAAGATGATTAGGTTTCATTTCAGCCAGCAGTGTAAAGGTGGAGGAAGTAGGCTACCTTGGCTGTCTATTCTTGCTAATAGCTGAACCCTTAAAAGTTGAGCTTTTCTGATGTAAAATTCACAATTTTTTTTTTCTGTAGCAAAAGGTGGCAAAACATCTACGGTTGATAAAAAGAGCATGAAAAAATCTGTGGTGTCAAAGCCAAACACAATTAAATCTATGTTTATAGCCAGTGCTGGGAAGAAAAACACAGATGTAAGTTTTCACATTTTTGAATTTAAATATTTCTGACTTGTTTGCCGTGTTTTAGTGGGAGTGGAATAAACCATGGGCTCATTTCAGTTTCTTGTGTCAGGCAAGACATAAACTTCTACTGCAATGTCTCGTGTGTGGAGCGTTACTGAAAAGGCTGTCTGTGTTTTGTGGAAACCCTTTAGTCATTTGCTGCTGGCCTCTTGATTAAGTTTGCACATATAACTGAGAACTGTTTGACTAATCTTATCTTACAGAAATCTGTGGACCTGTCAAAGGATGATTTACTAGGTGATATTCTTCAAGATCTTAATGCTGAAGTAAGTATATTAATAAAGATGGAAACATCTTAACCCATTCTTGGTTTTTTTTTGGCATGGAACGTACCAACAAAATACAGTTCTTAAAACTGGACCTTCTGATACTGATTTCATCCATAGCACATGTGCTTGGTGTATTGCACACATGTTTGCAGTCTAGCTGTTGTTTTCATCATGCAGAAGTTGCATGACTGTATTGGCTTGATAGGGCAAAACTACTATGACCTAATTAGATGTGGTATGGAGATGATGTAGAGCCTGTGTTAATGCAGCCTTCTAGGTTTTAGTCAGGCTGGAGTGAAACAGGACTTAGGATCTGAATCATGTGCACTGTGTATCTGTGTCACCACACTCCAGCCGGTACTGTAGGGTGTTTCCATCTGGTGTGTTTGGGTTGACAGCAGGAGCTGAGGGAGGACTGTTTTCAGCAGATGATGGAGCCTGAACTTCTGTCTGCCTCCTGCTTCCCACGATTTGCTACAGAGAGCAGGTTCCTTTGAGTCAGGAGTTCAGGATGGCTGCTGTGACAGAGTTGGATTGTGTCAAATGAGGCTGTTCCTCATCATTAACGACTTTTCAAGGCCTTAATGCCCCTTCAGCAGAATTTCTTAAAACCAGAAGGATTTCTCACATGTAAGCCATGAAACTACTGTAGTGGTGATATACTGAGGTGGAATAGTTTGTATCGTAGTGAGGTTAATGTGTTTTTTCAGAGCAGTAAGGGGTATAGGGTGTCGCAATGTAAAGTTCTCTTGTTTTTGTGGTCTTGTTACTTTTCCCCTCCCTATGACATCCAATTGAGAGTTATAATATCTTAGGCTATCAAACCCTCAAATCATTAAGCAAATGCATTTTAAGGCTGTCAAATTTTGTGGGATATGGACTACAGAAAGTAATGCTAATAATTACATTATAGCTTCTAGTTACTTCAATAGTAGTTAGCTATTGATTTTTTGTTTGTTTTGTTGTTTTCTAAAATTTCTTTTGTTATTAGCTGTTGGTAAATACCTGTACAGGTAAATAAGTTAAGATGTGTTTTCCTCTAGTGCTGAAAGAGCACTTTTGTCTTTCTTAAAGGATGTATGCTCAGTAATACTGCTTCAGCAGGCATGAAAAACGTACCACAAGTTGTTTTGATACTTGTATGTTAAAGGCATGGTTAGATATTGAAACTCTCATTCCTGGAAAACTTTTTCACTTATGAATGGCAGTTTTTCCTCAGACTAGCAAAAAAATCTAGTCTGTCCTCATGGGCTGATGGCTCAGATAACTTAATGGTTTTACATAGCTGAGTTTTATATCAGGAGGTGTGTTTTCTTGGTGAATGACAAATTCCAGTGGGCCTCTTTCTCTTTAATGGAAAATGTTACTAACCAAGGCAAAAGAAAACATTAAACAACACCTTTTCCTTTTGTCTTACTTTCTCTGTTCTTCCAATATTCAGACAGTTCAGCTAAGTCCTCCACCAGTTATAATGCTGAAAAGGAAAAGATCTGCTGGAGTACCACTGAATCCCTTCTCTCTGCAGTCCCAAACTTCTAAGGTAAATGAAAAACAAAAATCCCTACCATTAGTAAGTACTAGCATATATTTTGGTTGATTTGAATAGCTTTTAGAAATTGACTTTCTCATTAGCTTCCTTAGCAATGTTACACTGTAACTTCATGTGCTTTTCCACATCCCCTTTCATGTTAACACATAAACAGAATACAATTATTTTTGTATCTTTAGTATAATAGTAGTACATAGCTGCTGTATTTGACAGGTGAAACTGTTTTTACAATGTTAGATGCATCACAGAAACGTGAGCTTCTGCTCTGTCTCTAAAGTGTAGAAAAGATCCTTGTGGCAAGGAGAGGAGGATGGGAGGTGAAATAAGCAGAAGGAGGAGAATTTTTGCCTGTAATCTGCAGAAATGGAAAACAAATGGAAAACTAAAGCTGTGAATAGAAGTTTGCTGTAATGGAAGATTTTGGAGTGAAAAGAGGGATGGGCTGCGAAGGATGGAAGGCTAACATTTTGTTGGGAGTTCTGGTAAATCAGGAGGACTTTATAGCTGGAAGTACAATGAGAGATTTGGTAAGGGTCAGTAGAGGGAAAATGGAGTAGTGTAGAAATACCTGATTTGTGAACCTTGTGTAATAGTGACGTCAACACTGGAAATAGTCACCAGCACTACTCAACAATTGTGTCCAAAGCTAGAAGCATTTGGGGAAAAAAAAAGAGGAGATACAATAAGAGAGGATCTCAGTCTTTAAGGTACAAAACAGTGATCACTTTTGTAGAAAACATCGAAAAGGAAATTCAGTAGCCTGACAGGCTATTCACGTGGTCCTAGGAGGAGGGATTGGAGATGTTGGAGAATCAAACAAATGGAGAGACCTGTTTTTGGTCATGATGGGCATCATTTTGTACACCTCTTCCATAAAAAGAGGTTCTGTAGTTGCTGCTGTGGTGGTATCCTGTCTGAAAAACAAACTGTGCTTATTTACCTCAGAGTTTAGGGTTTCAGAGTTTGCTGAAATTCTGAATTTCTTTGTTTTCCTCATTTGCTCTGTCTGTAGCACATAGAAATCCTACAGAGAAGCTCTCTGCTCTAAACCCATGGTGTCCTGTAACCATCTTCAATCCATTGTTGATATGAACAGATATAAATTGCCATATTAGCCTTTCCCAGTGGTTCCAGGCTCCATCCCTGCCTAGCATAGTGTCACATACTCAGTGGACACAAAGAGAGGTTTTAATTTAGGAGTGAAGTGGTGCTATGTAGAAATACAGTGAGAGTAACCACAAACTTCATTGAATGTCAGCCATGACGCGTTGCAAAATGGTCTAAAAAATTTTAGTAGACTCACATCACAGCAGAAATGATTGTATAAAATTCAAAGTTTGCTCTTGAGGAGTTTTAGCAATCTTCTTAAAATATGTGGAACTTTGCCTCCAGCCCTGCTTACTACTTCTGGAGATAGCAAGTGCAAGGGTTTTTATTCTTTTTTGTTCTTAGAAGATTTTTTCTCTAACTCATGGCTGAAATATTTTTCAGGTAATCACCCCTGTATCAAAGAAAGCTCCTGCTCATCTCAGAAAGGAAACTCTTCCTCCAGCTTCATTTCATGCTAAACATACCAATTGCACAGCAAAATCTGTCAGAGTGTCTGAAAATGAGGATACCAAATACGTGCAAAAGCCTACAGAAAATGAGGGAATAGTGAAGCCAGTAGGAGAGAAAGCTCCTGAAGGTATCAAAAAGAAATGAAAACCTAGTCTTGGAAACTCTTTAAATACAGCATATAAGTCTTAAAACTCTTCTTAATTTATACTAACTGGATGCTTGGATAGCTTAAGTGGGATTTTTTGTTTGTATATTAATACCATATATTATGTTATGCTTATAGTGTGTTATCTGTGCATTCTGCTGTAGTGGACAATGTGTAATTTTAATGATTCAAACCTTTAGTTCTATCTGCAACAGTTGCAAGTGATGATCAGGAAATGATAGATTTTGATGAGGAGGACTTTGATGAACCTATGGAAGCAGAGCATGTGGAAACTGTACCTGAGACAGCTGAAAGCTTGAAAAGAGACAATGACATTGAAAAGAATGAGGCAGAGCAGCTGGAATCAGAGAAGAAAGAGACATCTGCCTTGTAAGAATCTCCTTTTTTTTTTTATTCCAACAAGAAGGCTTCCAATATCCATAAGCCTTAGATTTATCTTCATATTTGTCTTTGCCAAGGGGATAATTGTGATGCAGACAGAATGATGATAGTGCTATGCAATGTGGGTTCTTTTGTAGTGATGTTAATGGTAACATGCTGATAGCTACTTAACTGAAAAATAGTTCATGTTTTTGGGATTTACTATGTGACAATACATATTTCAGTACATTGAGGAGGCTCAATGTGAGTGTTGAACAGTGAACTTTGATGCCAGGGAGCAAAAACGAGGAAAGGCTAATGATTGTGAAAGTATCATAATGTTAGTTGTAGATAAAAGTATTGTTGCTAAAAGTAATGGTGAGCAGCCATGTCTTTGGAAATGGAAAAAGGTGTTTCTTCCCTTTTCTTTTTTTTTTAAATTGTTTGGAAAATCTTGAATCATATGTTTTCTTACCACAATATTTCAAACTGTAAGATATTTGTGTGATGACAAAGACCTAAAGGTTCAATGACTGAAAAGTAGTTTTGCTGAAATGACCTGTTGTTCCCAGGAAACAACTTTTATAGATGGATGGATATTTTTGTTACGTAAAGACTTGAATGACCAAGGCTGAAATACCATGTGACTGGTTTTTAAAGCTTCTGTGTGATGCATCAAGAACCATACTTGTGTATGGGTTTCTGCCTTTGTCACTCCATCCTTCTTTTCAGATGAAACCTGAGGAAACCCAACTGTTGGGAATGCTCCTTGGTAGTAGAAAGAGCAGCAAAAGCTGTGAGAATACAGCTAAAAACAAGCAAAATGGTGGTTATAGCAAAGGCACAATTTTACTTGTTTCTTCTTCTGCAAAACCTGCAGAAGTTATTCTCTCTCAGGTGTCTCATGCTGGGACAGAATTGATGAGGATGAAGCTGATCTAATAGCAGCAGAAGTTCAGCTGGACCCCAATCTCCTTCCCCTTGCGAAGGGGGAAAATGATGATCAAGTCTTAAGATTCTATTGGCTGGATGCTTATGAAGATCAGTTCAGTCAACCAGGTAACTGTTCAGTTAAAGGCAGAAAATGCCATTCTGGTTCTTGTTATTTAACTGGGATTTTCGGACTTACCTAAATTATGTTTAGATACCCTATGTCTCTGTGCTCTGTCATCTCTTGTTTTTCTGCAACGCTGTCCTTAGGGCAGGGCATTATGACTGGCAAAAGGAAGAATCTCTTCTCTTGGCCTGATGTAGTGGTAGGGAGGTAAAAGAGCCACCCACAGTGTTGGTGCCTGTAGGCCTTAAGATTTTGTGCACTGCAGGAGCAAACTGAAGTTGTTGATTTCTTGCTCAGTGCTGCAACAATTGAACGTGCTTTCTTGTTTCTGGAAATTTAACTTAAAATTCAGATTATAGATTAATACAAAGTCCATACAATAGCAGTTGCATGATTTTATATAAAGGAAAGGTATGGCTGTCAAGGGAGGAAAATGGGCTGAAAAATACAAGCTCTGTCTGTGTCTTCTGATTCAAACTATCTAAATCTTAAAGATAGTATTTGGATTAACATTTCTAAGGTACTTTGTGCAGTTGACATGTGAATCCTGGCCCTCATCATCTTCAAAACTGCACCATTCTGATCTGAGCTCAGACCAAAGAATTTGTATTCACATCTGTTCTGGGCACTTCCCATCCATCCTCTCATTTCATCAGCAGCTTTAGTATCTTGGGTTTCTAATTTGTGCTCCATGTGGGTTTACTGGAAGGTTCTTCCTTATGTTGTTGAAGGTTTTTTTGGGTTGATGCTGTAAACATTGAGTCAGATAGGTTTGTTAACACCTTTTGTTGTGAATTGAGATGCCAAACTTAAACGTGAGACTGTGCTGGGCTGAACAGCTTGATGATGAGAGTGGCAATAATCATAGATATCTTGATGAAATCAATGGCTCTAATATAAAATTGCTACTTTTAAAGATCCCTCTATTGTTATTTTTACTTTTTTTTTGTTTTATAACTCGTTGGTTGCTGAATGGAACATAATTATGAAAGGATTTCTGTTCCTTACATGCAAGGAGTGTTTTTTTTCTCATTATGACTTTTTCAAGATTGAATAATAAAGACTGCACCTGTTTTCAATTACTAATGTAGAAGGGAAAATTTTGATACTGCTTTTTGTTTAACATGTTCGTGATCTTTGTTTATGCCTCATTTGCTGTGATGTCAAATGCATTGCCTGAAGAGTAAATACTACAACATAATCATAAGACTTTCAAACTTAATGATTTTTGGAGGCTTACTTTCCATAACTCCCATTACAGTCTTAGGCAGAGAACTTGAGAATTGTAATCCTACGAACATTTTAAATAAATAATGAATGAAACTTTCCCTCTTTTTCCCCTCTGGAAGACATTTTCCCTGTGCCTTGACTTTGTGTATCTTTGGGTTCAATGGTTCTTTTCACAGGCTTTGATGTATAAGATTTACTCCTATTTTTTCTTTCTTTCCATAGTCAGTCTTGTAGAGCATAGGACTAGATATCTCTTGTCTGTTGTTTTTTTTGTTTTTTTTTTTCATTTTACCTGAAGTGTCTCTGAAAACTCTTTGACATTAGCACTGCTTTTACTGTGTGTGTGGGTGGTGGTGTGTGTGTCAGTGTTCAGTTGGGTGATCTCAAAAGGTTCCTTCCATCCTAAAACACTCTGAGGCTGTGAAATCTGGGCATTAAGACCACTTACTTGTCCATGCTAGAGTTGATTGAAGTTTGCCTTTGCAATCCAGGCAGCTTTTAATCCTGCCTTTGACTGGCTCATGTATCCTTCTTGCTACCTCACCTGCTTCTATGTGCCTCTCTGACAGGTTAAATACTCCATGCTCTTAATATTGCTGGCTCTTCAAGCAACCAACTACTGTTTCATAGTCTCTCTCATAGTTCCATCTTTTTGTATGATACAAACCTATCTGAGGTGGGGTTGTTTTTTTTTTTTAATCCCTTAACAAAAAAATGAAAGATTGCTGAGGACAAGAACTCCATCTTTCCTGTCACTTAAATCTGCAATTTCTGCTCTTTCTAGATACTTCTATTCAAACTGTCTAAATCTTGAAGATTGCCTCTGTATTAAAATATCTTAAGATACTTTGTGCAGCTGAATCTTGTATCCTTGCTCTCATCATCTTCAAAACTGCAGCATTCTCTGTCCTTGACAAAAGTAGTCTTGTTCACATCTATTCCAAGCACTCAGAAAATGATTTTTCATAGCCTGTCACTTTGGCTCTGTCATCCATCATAGTGCATCTTCACTGATTGATCTAATGGAGTATGAAAGGTGCCTTTATGTCTGATAGAACTCATGGCAAAGATAAATTATAACTCTTAACCAAGGGCTTGTTTGTGCATTGTAAGGCCAAGGAGAACTGCAGGTTCCAAAATCTTCTATGCATTAAACACTGTCTCTGAGACAATCTCAGTGCTGATATTTCTGATTTCATCAGTAGCAGAGTACTGTAGGAAGAGTGTCTTCCATGTAATCAAATTCCAGGTTATTTGGAGTTTGAAGGGAACTCTGGTGAAACCAGGTTTCTGAGTTGTACTTGGAAGTTTTTTATACTTTTAATTCAAAAGCTACATGTGAAAATCATGTGGCTTTGTACTGTGTTATTTTAGAGTTTGACATCACTTGATGAGCAGTTTGCAGCATTTTGTGCTAATGCCAAGTCCTCTGAGCTCAGAGATGTGCATGTACAATAATGACATGGTCCAAAGTGAAGTTAGTTTCCACTAGTCCTGCTCTATATAAGCTTTTTGAGTGTCTCCCTTGGTTACAACAGCTGTCTTGGCATCTAGGATTTCTTGCCACGCCATACATCTTTTGGTGTCCTCATTTGTAAAAATAGTCACTTGAAAACTTTTTACAGTTGGTCAGCTTCTAGTTGTTGTCTTCAGAATGTATTTGTGCAGGTTTTACTGGTAACAGTCTTAATCTCACAGTACTGAAGTGTAGGGAAGTGTTGTATTGGTCTAGCTGAAGAATGAAAAATTGTATATAATACATTACAGGATTGATTGACAGCACAGGCATTCTGATAATCTTCAGCTTTTACTGACATCTCTCCTTCCTCCCTCTCTCTCCCTGGGGGTTATCAAACTAATGTAGATTGAAATGGAATATCAGAACAGAATTGTGAGACTGGCTGTGTGATGCCATTTTGAATTTTACATATCAGGTGTTACTATAGCAATGGAAGTAGAGACATGAAGAATGATACAGGTGTCTGTTTGTAAAGGTGGTGCTTAAAACAATTTAGAATGTGCTGATACATTGGAAAGATTTGTTGTTCAAGGACCTAAACCAGAAATGGTTGTGTTTCTATGCGAGAATACATTGTAAGTTGCTTTTAGCAACATTAAGAATTATGAAGAATTGCATATTGAATTCTTTGCCCTTCTTCCTTAGGTGTGGTATTTTTGTTTGGCAAAGTTTGGATTGAATCTGCAAACACTTATGTCAGCTGTTGTGTGACAGTGAAAAATATTGAGAGAACTGTTTACCTACTGCCACGTGAAACAGTAAGTATGACTTGTAAGCGTGTCAAGCATAAGTACCTTTCATTCTGTTTATGGCATGTTATGAGTTCTAGCAGTGTGTTTATGGGAACTGTTGAAGCCAATGTGGTAAACTTAAAAACTCTGTCCATGATGTGTCACATGTGAGGTGCAGGGTAGAGCATTGTGGCTTCCCCTGACCCTAACAACTGCAGTTAAATCGTTAACTTTACACTTGCTGTTTAGCAAATAAAATCATCTTGAAGTATTACTGGAAAACTCAGTGCTTTTTAAACATTCTGTTTCAAAGAATTTCTAAATTTAGGGTTTCTTGGCTGATTGCATTGTAGTTTTTCCTTAAGGAAGAGATTCATAATAGCAAAGCAAAGTTCAACCTACTAGTGATGTTTGCTGGATTTCTTGTTAATTTGTAAAACCTGACTTCTGTTGTTCAGGAGATTGAACTGTCTACTGGCAAAGAGACGGAGACTCCGGTAACTATAATGAGTGTTTTCAAAGAATTTAATGACAGCATTTCACCCAAGTATAAGATCATGAAGTTCAAGTCCAAGGTTTGTTGACAAGCACCCTATTTGACCATTTTCTGTTGTTCTGCTTTGTAAGGTGGGAAGGCTGTTGAAACACTGTGCAGTGAGGGAGGTTATGCTGAAATGCATAACCTGCTTGTAAAAGCCATCCAAGTATCTTCCCAAATATCTGTACTCTTTTAAGAATGGTAAATTTGCAACATGATTTTTCCACTAGAAGTTTAAACATAATGCTTTTGAAAATACTCATTTATTTCCTTCTTTAAAACTGGGTTGAATGTCAGACTATCTTGCTGAGCTGTTTTTGAGAATAAAGAACAGATGAAAGTTCTGACACCTAAAGCCTGGGTATCAGCTCATGCTGTCAGAGTTTGCTGTCAGAGTTGAAAATGAGAGATTGTGTTGTCCAGCAGACAAGTCAGTACGCTGACTGTCTTTGTTTTTGGCCAAATATCTTGTTGAACTTTATCTCTTGGAATGTCTCATCCTTCTTCTCACCCTTGCAGATTTATCTTTTTAGAGTGCATGCTGTTCAAAGCATGGATGGTCATGGTGTGGCTGTGCATGAGGGAACAAGTTGTGAGGGCTGTCATTCAGTCTTAAAAGTTAAGCTGTTCTGGGCTTAGAGCTATGGGCAATAGTCTTAACAGTGTTATTTTGGTGTCCTGTCTTTGACCAACAAATCTTTAAAATAACATTGGAAAACCAAAATATTGCTATAGTGAAAACTTTGAACATAATATAATACTTATAATAAGTTTGCAGGAAAAGAGCTGATACTGCTGATGGTGTTGCAGATTTGGACTGAATTAGTTTGCCAGTGTGAGAAGGCTTTATTGTCCATCCACACAGAGCATTTTGTCTTTTGTTGGGGGTGGGCAGAGGTGGGAAGCTGGGGTGGGGAAAGGTGGCAAACATGCAAATTAGGGGAAAAGATGTGAGGGAAATGCTCAGAAACTTTCTTTGTATTTGAAGTAGTATGTCTGGTAAAGCTGATTTTCATTACTTGCAACTTTTCCCAGCCTGGCAATTTTGTGACTTCATGGGATTCACTAGGGTAATTCTGAAGGTTTAAGTTGTTAAAGTGAAAATGGGAGCAGTGTTTCTCAAACAGCAAAGTCATACAGGGCAATACACCTTTTAAGCAACTTGCAGCTTAATGTGTTATTTACAGGATTCAGGAGAAGTGCATGTGTCATTAGTACTCTGTAAAACTTTTTGTTCTAGCTTATATTCTCTCTCAAAACTGATGTAAATTTAGCTTTTTCAGTTTTCTGTTAATTCTCTTGTTGATTATAATTTAGTCACATGTGGTATTGGAAAGGAATGAATTTAACAGTAGATAAAAAAAGAGTTTCTGATAGTTCATTGTTCAAAGATCCTTTCAGGAATGAGAAAGAAAACTCATAGAAAAACAGTTCATTAAATGAGAGGATGCAAACACTTGTACTCTAGAAATGAAAGGAAGGATGCAGATGTGCTAATAGGATCTCAGAAAACCTCCCTGTGTTAAATAGTGTGCTAAGGAAGAATAAAGTGAATGAGGTAATAGGGTAATATAGTTTAACCTTCAAAGATGAGGTTTAAAAATCAGAGTAAATCTGTCAATGTTTGCTGAGTTTACACAGGGCTCAGGGTGAAAGACCCAACAGTCTTGTCTGGATACATGACTACAGTGCATGCATCTGGGCTGTAACACAGGAGGGATCCCTAGCAGGAACAGGGAATCAGGAGCACTGAGACACTGTTCACATTTCCACTTGAATATTACAACGCTCAGTCACCCTTATGAGGAAAAATTAACTCCAGCAACTGCAGGTACAAAATGTGGTAATTGGAAAGATGAGACAAAAAGGGAACCTGCTGTACCAGAGAGATCTGTGAAAAAGCATTAATTTTTTTTTAGCCAGTAAAGTGAAGAATAATGATAAGACCTGTTTGCTCTTTAACAACATTAAAAGGGGATGAGCAGCAAGAAAGCTATTTAAAGGAGAGTTTTAGCAGAAGAGCAAATTTGTAATTTTTAATTCATGAATAAATTAGGTGGAATAGTTGGGAGTGCAGAGAAGCTCTGAAATAACCTACCAGCATTGTTTCAGAACAGTAAGAATTCAAATTATGCTTGAATTCTTCAGACTCCTCAGTAAACTGAATTTTACTACGAGAGTAAAAGCTATCCAGCTTGATTTTGCATGTGTAATTTTCTGCTAATTTTGATAGTTACTGCCTTCTGGAAAGGTTTAATGAGATCTGGAGCTATAGTAGGAGGGTATGGCACTAGTAATAGGAGGGATAAGATTAAAGAAAAGATAATAGAGCAGAGCTGTTGGTGGGGTCTTTGGAGGATTATTCAAGGCAAGTATTATGGTAACTCAGATATTCCAGATGATACAAAATTGATTGTGAACAAGTGGCACCAATTCTGTCCAGGCTTACATATCTGCAGCAGGGAGGCTTTGTGGAAGATAATTGTGGAAATAATGGAATTGTCCTATTACTCTGTCTTCCTTTTCTTCTGTTCTCTGAAATACTTGAATTTGCCTGATTATATACTTTATTAATCTGTTTTTCATGTGAAGTTGTCATCTTTCTTTTCATTCCAGTCATACCACCAGAGATGATTTCTTGTTACAAAGCCTTTGCATCTGTGTTTCCACAGGGACGTGCAGGGCTCCCAAATTGAAATGGTTTGTGGCACTGACCTAAATGAATGCTCAAAAAAAGTGACCTCTACACAGTTATGTCATTATATATATATTAAGAGCTGATATGCTTTAGAAGAACTCCCCTGCTCTATGATGTTTAGGCAGTGGTTCACTCCTGTGGTTTTGAGGGTTGGTGTTTTGAAAGATTTTGAAAAAGCTAATGGCCACATTGATCATGTGAGGGGAGCACTTGAGAGCAATTCAGAGTAACATGAAGTCTCAGTCTTTTCATAGTGCTGTGAAACTACTCTTCTCCCATCATTAGCTGGAAATCAGAAAGGTTACTGAGATACCTGCCATGCACCCAGAGTTCTTTTATTCAGAATGCCCCTTTTTGTGATGATGTTTGCACACTGAGACAAGTTGTTCTCTGTGCACCTTGGCCTTGCCAGCACCCAACTTTGTCCCTGTGAACAGATACACTTATCCATATCATTTCCTCCTGCACCTGCTGCTAATTGTAGCTTCAATGGGTTGCACTGCTGCCAAGTTAGCAAGTCTTCACAAATCAATTTGAAAGCAGCCTTACTCCACTTAGGAACTTAGCAGCTAATCACTGCTGCTCATTTCTGCTCTCTGAAGGGCCACTTGAAGGGCAGATTACTCTGCAGCAAAGCATTCATTCACTGCAGTTATGACCAGACGCTCCTGTAATTGAGCTGAGCTCTGTGGAATAACGCAGATGAATCACTGCAGCACAGACTATTTTTATACTGTGTTCAGCTTGCGTTTGCAACAAGAACTGGTTTGAAGCCTGAGAGGTTTTTTTATTGAATTAAAAAGAGAGGGGCACCAGTGGTATATGCTAAAAGCAGTGCTTTGTCATCTACTGTGTTACAGCTGTGATCAGCTGGTGTGAGGTGCTGCTTTGGCTCAGCAGTTCACATCTACATTTGCATGCTAATTTGTAATACTGATCTGGCTTCATTGTGGTGCCCTTGTACCAAGTTATGTTACACTTCTGCTTCCATGTAACTGTGGATGCCATAGTAGTGTCTGGATTTGCTTGCTTCCTATTTATAGCAGAGGGCCCTCTCCTCTCCTACCCAGGCTTTGCAGCCTTACAACTGCAGTAGTACATGAGTAACAAGCTTAAGTGCTTTGTAGTGCCCTGAGGGAGCTATTGCTGATGCTACTAATTTTAGGAAAAAAGCCCAACCATCCAACCCCAAAGCCAAATAACTCCAGTTATTTGCCTAACTATGCGCATATATTTTGTTAATTTGTTTTATTCCCATATATATGGTGATTTTGTTTTATTCAGCTTTCTCTGGAGGTATATTTTGCTGAGTCTTGTCTATAAAGTGTTGAATGTAGTGTGTTGTCCAGTGAAAAATGTCATTTTTAATTCAAGGTGCCTCTAGAAATTCTTGTCGTAAAGTAATGTACTAGCATAGTTATGGCATACCATAATAATACGTATCAGTGGTGCAGATGGTTTGTAAAGTACATACTACAAGGTAGAGTGTGGCATTTTGGCAGGTACCATGGCATTGTTGCACAGGATATTGTAATTATTTGGAAAATGAAGGTAGTTATTCTTAGAAACTGACAAGCTGTGTGTGTTGTGGAAAATTGTTAACTGTTTTTGAAGAAAGCAGAAGTGATACTTAACTTTCAGTAAAGTTGTACTGAACCACTTTAACTGTCTTTGTTAGAGATATGTAAACAAACGTGACTACTTTCTAGTTAAACCCAAGTCAGTCACTGAAAATGAAATATATGATACTGTCACAGAAGGGATTCTGCTCTAAGCATGTAAAAAACAGGTGGCAGATGGTTGGGAAATCATCTCTCTTGGGTTCCTCTTTGAAGTGCTGGTACACTAAAGCATGCAGTATAAAAAGAGGAGCTGTGTGCAGTTACAGGGGTACAATCTGATTGGGATCACAGACATGGTTGAGACAGGCTGAGATGGCAAGGAGGGGGAGTCCCTTTTGTGTGTCAGAGCAATGGGAATGCATAGAGCCCTGCCTGAAGGAGGGCACAGAGCTGGTCAGGAGCTTGTGGGTCTGGATTAGAGGATGGGCTAATGGAGGTGATATCATGGTGGAGAAAGAAAAGCCCAAGCCCACATGGAGTTGAATCTGGTGAGAGACAAAGAGCAGCAGGAAAGGCTTTTATAGGCCCAGGCAGACTTGGAGAAAGCTGCTGCTGAAAGGGACAGAAGATATGGTGACACAGATTGTGGAAACCGCCAAGATACTCACTGTCGTCTTCACCTTGGTCTTTGCTGCTAAGTCCAACTAGGGAGCATTTGGTGTGAATTTACAAAGGGGAAATTGGGCTTCACCAAGCTGCCAGTCTTCTGTGAAGAAATGGACTGGCTTGGTGGACAAGGAGAGGGCAGTGACTTGTTTATCTCGACTTCAATAAGGCTTTCACTGCTGCCTTCTGTAGCATCCTCATGTGGTCTGGGTAACTGCACATCAGGGTGGACTAAAACCAGCTGCACTGCTGGGCTCAAAGTGTTGCCATCAATGGCACAAAGTCCAGGTGGAGGCCAGTCCTTCATGGTGCACCCCAAGGGTTGATACTGGATCCAGTCCTGCTTAGCACATGTATTAATGATTGGGGTGGGTGATGGCAGAGCACACATTCAGCAAGTCTGCAGACAGATCAAAACCAGGAGAAATAGATGATATACCATATGATTGTGCTGCCATTCAAAGGAACTTTGGCAGGCTCTTTGACATTCCTGATCGCATACAGGAATCTCATCAAGTTCAAAAAAAGGGAAAAAGTCCTGTACCAGGACTGGAATAACCTTAGGCAACAGAAATGTGGGTGGCTGACTGGCTGGAAGGCGGTTCTGGAGGGAAGGGTTGTTGTTGATCTTGGTAGGCATGAGGTTGGAGAAGAGTCAACAATGTACCCTTGGGGTAGAGATGGCCTCGGGCACTGCCAGCCAGTGTCAGGAGTTGGACCTTTCCCCTTCTGCAGCCCTGGTGAACACTTGTGGAGTGTTGTGTTCAGCTCTTTCCAGTGTGAGAAATACGTGTGTTTGCAGACCAAGTCCAGAATAGGACCACAGAGATAATAACAGGGCCTGGAGCATCTGTTATGTGAGGAGAGGCTGAAAGACCTGGGACTGTTGAGCCTGGAGAAGAGGAGGTTCAGGGTGAGGGATTGATGAAGTAAATCTTACCATTTTTTATAATCATATGATGAGAGTGAGTAAAGATGACTCTGGCAGACTCTTGTTGTTGCCCAGTGGAGGAAGCAATAGGTACATGAAGTTTACCAGAACATAAACCACTGCTTTCCTGTGAGGGAAATGAAGCACTGGCACGGGTTGCCCAGAGAGGCTGTGGAGTCCTGGTCCTTGGAGATATTCAAAAGCTGGCTGGAGAGAGCCCTGAGCAACCCACTGTAATTGACCCAGCTCTGAGCAGGCTGGACTTGACAATCGATGGAGATCCCTTTCTAGCTCAGGTTTACTTTCTTCAGCTGATTATAATGAGTTGCAGAATTGATAATATATGATGAAGCCCATGATACATGAAATGTATATTTTAGCTGGCCTTTATTTCTTAAGCTTTCCCTTTTGACAAAATTAATTTTTTGATTGGGAGATACTGAAAATATAATATGTTTGTTTTACATAGAAAGTGGAAAAATACTATGCCTTTGAGATTCCAGATGTGCCAGCAAAATCTGAATATTTAGAAGTTAAATATTCGGTGAGTATAATTAATCTGACTATTAAAGGACCATAACTTGCTTTCTTACCTAATTAAGAATTTTATGGTTTTACTAAATTAAAAAAAAAAAGTCAGGATTTGATTTTTAGTAGCTAGTGGATGTACCTCTTTTCAGTGTCGTGTTGTAATAATAACAAAAAAATAGAGGTTAATACCTAAGCTTGTAACTTTTTTTTGTTACCATTTGTGTTGCTTAGTTTTTAACAGAACAGTTCATTACCAGGTAGCCCATAACATGGTGATTTGTTAGTGCTTACTCTATTTATGTAAATGAAACATGATGGAAAGAAAAATTCTTCCTACAACCATTGCATTTTCTGCCACCTTCTTCCTCAATTATAATTTTCTTAGTGATTTTCCACAATCTATATTCCAAACTTTCCCACTTTATCTTTTATCATCTGTTGATATCTAGAATATAGCCAATAACTCTGCTCATACAGCTCTTATAAATAGCTGCTGGGTGAGAAAGACTTTTGTTAAGACCTGTAAAAGTAAACAGCAAAGATGGAAAAAAAAAATCCCATGATAATATAAGTAGCTATTTATTGTTAGCAAAAGTACTCGATTTGGTTTCAAGCATGAGAGACTCAGTCTTGACTTTAACCTGTTGGGTTAGTTGCTGGGACAGTGTCTTTTTAAACCACTTTTTAAAATTTTCTTTTAGGTTCCAAAGCAGCATCCCATAGAGACTTGCTAGCTGTCTCAAATTCTTTAGCTGTGCAGGAACACTTTATCCAGTCATTATATATCAGACAAGATTAAAGCTGTAACTGTCTAATTAAGTTTACAGCATGAGCAGTTTCTGTATTAAAATTGTCATTAAACATGGTTGCAGTTTTTTCTGGTGTTTTATATTTCTGTCCTGTATCTGGTATGGATGAACAACGTCAGTGTGTTTTTTCATTGTTGTCCTGATTTTTAAGTTGAGCTTGTAGTGTAATTTCTTCAATTACTGTAAGGTATTACAGTCTAGGGCTTTGCTTGTGGGAAATGACAATGATTTCAGATGTGTGAATATGATGTGTGTCAACCTCAAAGACTTCTATGGGGTGAAATGACTCCCTGCTCTCTGTTGTTTGTTAGGCTGAACACCCTCGGCTTCCCCAAGATCTGAAAGGACAAACATTTTCCCATGTGTTTGGAACTAACACCTCTAGCCTGGAACTTCTCTTGATGAGTCAGAAGATCAAAGGACCATGCTGGCTGGAAATAAAAAATCCACGTATGGTGGTTTGCATGTGAAGTACCTGGTTGCTGGAAAGCACATATAATTATAGATCTGGGGAGGAAGAGATTTCAGCTTTACTGATAAATTATCATTTTGTACATTAACCTTGCAAATTTTTTGTTTAATTTTCATTATCTAGTACAAATTGGAACTTACTCTCCTTTTTTTGAGTGACAACTATAGGTATAAAGATGTGCACTGTGCAGATGAGGTTATAACTGAATGGCAGTGAGAGGAACTTGTGCAGTGCCCAGCAGGTGTTCTTTGATGCATACCCTAATGCCATGTATACTAAGCTAAACTTAGTTGGCTAGAAAATGGCTTAATTTGTCAGAAATGCAACCTTTGTTCCTCACTGCGTGGAGTGAGTTACCTCAGCATTTTTTGTGAATAGTCACTTTTTTTAGAGCAAGCAAAGAATTACCAAAAAAATCACAAGGGGATAATGTATGGTGAACATGTCTTTTCTTCATCTAGCTATACAATTTTTTAGCTTTGGTACACTTTAAATAGCTTTCTGTGATCTCTCTTACATTTTAGGATGCCTTACACTAACAGGGTAGGATGAACTCTTACATATCTTTTTTTCCATAATAGTATTTCTGAAGTACTATGTCTAAACCAAATAATTACGTAGTGCATTTCAGTCAGTCATAGGTTCTTGTTCTCATTCAATCAAAATTCTTTGATTAGCACTGTGGCTGCTTTTTCTACAGCATTTGAGAAATTGTTTAAGCATTTTTTCATTTAATTTGTATTAATTTTTATGAAGCCTTCTCTCTTTGAATGGACTGCAAGATTAAATGTAAGCTAAGAGGTGGTATGATAAGTGCAATTATGCTCAGTTGGCTTCCACCTTTCTCTACTATGACTCTGTAAAGCTGCCTCAAGTATTTTTTGCATCGCACGTCTTCCTGACCTTGATCCAAATCTTCCCTCAATAACTTGCTGTTAAAGAGCTCCTGCTGACAGGGAGGTACCAAAAATTGGGCAGGATTAGTGTGGGTCTTGGACTATTCCCCAAGGGTGAAACGTTGCAAGGATATGCTCTGTGCCACATTGCCATGAGAGAAGCCTTCTCTGTGGCTCCTGGAAGAATCAAGGTGGTTTGTGTTGTTTCCTCAGAGCCTTCAAATCAGTCGGTCAGCTGGTGTAAAGTGGAGGCTGTGGCCATGAAGCCTGGCTTGGTGAATGTGGTTAAAGATCTTTCTCCTCCTCCTCCCCTGGTGGTCATGTCCTTCAGCATGAAAACCACTCAGAACCCTAAGACTCACCAGAATGAGGTAAGTAATCTGCTCTCATTTTGGTTTGGCTTGGTTTTGTTCTTCAGCATCCACTGAAAAGTTTTCTAAGGCTTGAAAGAGCTTCATCTGATAAAAAAATAATAAAATATTTAATTAATTATTTCTGTTGAACATAGTTTATCTGCTTTGGGCTTTTCAAAGAAATTTTTACTGAGGTCTCACTAGCACATGAACTGTGCATTAGGGGACCTGTTTGGTGGGAATATTTACTGTGTCAGTGGATCCCACATATGCTTTCAAGTCTTCTGTTTTGTCTTTTGTGGCTCATAATTATAAATAAGACTGTTAACAGCTGTTAATAGATATTATTTATTATATTTTTTTAATTTTTATTTATTTTGGAAGGGTTAATCATGGATTTTAAGTAAAGTGACTGAGCTTTCCTTCTGATAAAACTCTTTTTAAAATGATAATTTCTTCTTGGTTTCACAGCACTTACTATTCTTCTATGAGGCCTTTTCTCAGAAAGGAGGAGACATGTAGTTGGCCACTCTGTTGTGGACTGCAGACCACAACATGTACTAAGGCACATTTATTTATTTTTGTTGTTAGCCTAGGATGAGATCTTGTGCTCACTAGTAGGATTGTGGCTAATTGGATCAAAGAATAGGTTGCCAAATTTTTCAAGCAGAACTATTATTCTTGGTGAAGTTAAATTTTTTTGGGGAGAAGTATGAAAGATTGCTTGTTTCTAGCCAAAATAATGAAACATAAACAAGGTACCAATGGGATTCTGCTTGCCAGGGTATTTTAAAGCCTGTCTGCTCTGTCTTCTGTTGGGTTTTCTGGAGGAGTTTCAGGGGAGCCAGGACATCCTGCCAGCAAAAAGAAGAATCACGAGTAATGCTAATGGCTTCCAAACACAAAATCCTCTTGGCTTTCTGGCAGTGTTGACTGCTTGCTTAGGAGCAGCCCTTGCCAAGGCAAGGCTTCTCTGCCCTGCTCACATCTGCCCTGCACTCCACAGGGAATCCTGTGAATTGTGTGGGTAAATTGTGGGGTCTGGTCAGACGCAGAATAAAAAGTGCTAAAGGCATAGTTTCCCTCAATGAATTATTTTTCCTCTAGAATTTATAAATAATAACTTAGGAGTAAGTGCTGCTTTATTTTCCTTGAGAACAATTGAGACCTTACCTTTTTAACTTTTGTAGCTGGAGTTAATTTAGAAAAGATCTGTTGTAGAAACAAGAGAAAAGAGATAGGGAAACTTTAAAAAAAACAAGGGGGAAAGAAATGAATATTGATAGTAGTCAGTGTTTACGAAGTTGTGTGTTCTGTGTCTCCTTGGTATAGATTGTGGCTCTTGCTGCTCTGGTTCATCAGAAATTCCCTTTGGATAAGGCTCCACCTCAGCCTCCTTTTCAGACACATTTCTGTGGTATGTACTTGAAACAGTTAATGAGTAGAAAAAGAATTAATTCTGAGATTTTTCTTTTTTTGACGTGTTTTGTGGTGGGGTATTTATTTATTTTTAAATTTTTACCACATTGTGTCACCCCAGCCAAAATGGCTTGGAGTAGATGAGTGGCAAAGTTTTGACTCCCATGTGGTCTTTCCTCCATGTTTTTAACTTCACTGGTTACTGACTTTTTATTGAAAAAAATCTTAGTTGGAGATGATGCAGAGTAACCCTGCTGTATGCAGTTTGCTATAATTTTCATTGGTTTTACTTCATCATATGTTCCTTTCACTTTCTCTGCCTGTTAATTTAGACCATTTATTTACTGTCAATTACTTTTCAATTCTTCTGAACAGGATGAAAAAAAAGAGGCACACTTATTTATATAGAAGTTTTCTTAGGAAAATAAAAATCTCGCAGCAGTGTCATTGTAGTAACACCAGCTCAGCCCTGAGATTCAGACCCTGATTGGAAGTGTTGAATGCTCGTGAGAGGAAGTTCTTCAGAAGCTGTGGATCATAGTTTTAATCTCCAATGATAACCTCCAGTATGACTGATGAAAGTTGTTTAATGCTTTACTAATTGCTTGGTTACCTTAAAGGTTAGAGATCAGTTTTCCTTAGCTGACATTGTTGTGAGTGGATACTTAGGGAGAGAGTACAGTTAAGGACTTGCATGTAAAAACAAATATCACTTCTTTTACAGCTGTTTCCAAACCCAACGATTGCATTTTTCCTTATGACTTCAAAGAAGCTATTAAAAAGAAGGTAATTTCATTTTTTTAGCCTTCTGATTGCAGTACCTTATAGAATATAAACTTCATGGAGCTTTTGATTAGTTGTGAAGGGAAATATTCAAAAGAATGGCATTATTATTTAATTAGTTTTCCACTCTGCAAAATTAAATCCAGGTATTTATTCTGTGTTGCTTGTAAAAACAGAGATGTGTGCTCTGTGTGATTCAGTACTGCTGCTAATCGTGCTCTTAAAGTGTGTGTGGGGGGTGGGGTGGTGGACAGGAGAGTTGGAAAGGTTTTGCAAAGAGGCTAAAATTGTGATTCATTTTCATTATACCTGATTTTGTACTCGCAGTAAACTGGGAGGATTTGTTTCTTCTTTTTTTGGAGAGTAAAATCTGTCAAAATTTAGAAGACATACTGTCTGTAGGGCAGTGGGAGAGCTGACAGAATAATACAGTAACCTGTTTTTATTTTGCCTCTATTTCTGTGTGATCTTAAGCCTGTGAGTGAAGCATTTTCCTGGTGTGCTTGATTCTTAGGAGGCTCTTAAAATATCACTAGACACCTGCATACAAAAGTAGAATGGAAAAAAGCCTCTGAGAAAAGCTTTCTATGTCTATGGGAGCGAGAAAAAAAAATCCCTGAATTATAGAAGGACAGGGAGAACTCTCTGATGGTTTATTATTGTCTTGTAACTAGTAGGGGATAGATGTTTCCATTTTAAACTTATTGGGTCATTGAAATCAGGTGCTCTCTTGCTCCTTTTAGAATGCAAAAATAGAAATTGCTGCAACAGAGAGAACACTGCTGGGATTTTTCCTTGCAAAGATTCACAAAATTGACCCAGATGTTGTTGTGGTGAGTAGTTCTGAGACTCTGAGAGTTAAATTAAAGCATATTGTCAGTTGGTTCAAGTTTGTTCTTTTTGTCCCCTTTTTTAATGTTTGTCTTAGACTGCTTTATGAATTGAGTTTGCTAATAAGACAGCAGGTATATTTTGGTACAAAGAGGATACAGAATTTTCCCTGGCAGCATTTTATACATCCTATTATTTCCCATAACAGCAAAAATAGGCAGTATTTCCACAGTACCTGAAACAAGTTTGGTTTTTTCTTTACTCAGAAAGACAAAACACAAAACTCTGATTTTCTAGAAAAATGGGAACTCCTGGTATGATACAAAGTCTGTTTCAGTTCAGATGTTCATATAATTTGTGTTACCATTTAGACTGTGTTTAGACTGTAAATCAAAATAACCTTTACAAATCCACAGGATCTGACCCAAGTTTTGTAATAAGCATTCTTATGTTTTCTACTGTATAGCTGAGGCTTTATTATAATTACTTTTTCTTTTTGATGATATTTAATTAATGTACAGTCCTGACTTTAAAAAATTTTAAAGAGAGTTGGTTATAAATCTGAGTTTCTTATATACAACTTGTTATTTTACTGTAAGTAAATACCTATAATTAAGTAGTGGGAATAGAATGAAATGAGCAGTTGGATTCCTGATGTTTTCAGCTCACTGCAACTGGTATCCAATATTTGCCCTATGACCTAAGATTCCTAGTGGTTATGGGAAGGAATCAGGGAACCAGGGCAGTCAGTGGTTTAAAATTGAAGATGCCAACAGTAGGGGCACGAGAGCTCCTATCCTGAAAACAGCAGAGCTGTGTTAGTGCAGTTTAATTTGCACCTGGTTTAATTAGTGCTGTTGAAATGCTGCTGCTCATTTAAAGGAGTTGTTGCTTCTATAGAGCAGTCCTGCACTATACAGAGGTACCTGATAGAGTGGACCTGCAGTTTGCTTTCAGCTGAGGCTCCAGACCAGTCTCATCCATGTCCTTAACATTGTTTAAAATATTGTTGGAGTATTTTGATATGTAAATATTGGTTAGAATGTCTTCCTGTCCAGATTTAACAGCTGTGCCTGTTCTAGTATCAAAGGAAAAAAATTACTCTTGTGTCTTTCTGGGATGGAGAGAAAAGGAATTAGTCTTAGCTTAAGTTTATATACTCTATGAGGAATGTTGTGGGTTTTTTCTAGAAAGCTTTAAATCCTCATCTCTAGTGTCAAAGCATAAAGCTGAATCATGTGTGTTATGAGCCAGTTGTAGAGCTGATTTTGGTATTCTACTGAACAGTTAGTGTTAAGACTAATGAGTACTGTTGATGAACGTTCTCTTAGAAAGTGCTTTCTACAAGAGAAATAATGCCATCAATTAGTTGGAAAAAACCACAAAGGGCAAAGGAATACTGAGTGTGTGAAAGTAAGTCTTTCAATTTGCATTTGTTGTAACCTTTTTTGTTATTTTTTCTGCTTCAAGGGTCATAATATTTATGGATTTGATCTGGAAGTGCTGCTTCAAAGAATTAATTTGTCCAAAGTCCCTCACTGGTCCAAGATAGGTCGACTGAGGAGGTCTAATATGCCAAAGCTTGGGGTAATAAGATTGGTTAAATCTTTTAAGCCCCTTTATGTTGTATGTGATTAAAAATGAATTAATTTTTCTGAGGAATTGTAAATGTGACACTGATGTATTTTGACTGTTGGTCATGCTGAATTTCATGTGTCCCAGATCAGAAATTATGAGTGTTTATATGACTTTTATTACAGTAATAGGCTAAACTGATTTTCAAGTTAGGCTAATTTAGTTTACTTATCTCAACTAGATGATGGTAATGACAGATTAATTGCAATAGTCTTCACTGTAACAGTCTTTGCTGTAACTGTAAAATGAGAAAATGCAATTTGGATTGATGGGTGATTCATCCCATAGAGAGCTGCTAAGTTAATAATTCTGTAGTTCTTAGTACATATTTGTTGAGAGGACAATATGTGAGGCTTGGAGTATTGAAGTGCTGAACATGGCTGTGTTCTTGCCTGTTCCTGTCATTCTTTTAGGCCAAGATGACTATTTTGGTGTGATCTGTGACTTCTTCATCCTGTTGTCGGTACAAAAAGTATCCTTGAAGGAAAGACAAATTCCACATCCATGTTCTTGTTGGGGCTGTTCTAATTATTGAAGAAAACCCTCCACATGTCAGTTTGAGAATTAAAATCTAACTAGTAATGAGAATTAAGTATCTATTTCTTAATATCCACATATGCTGAAAGGTACCCTAGATTCCTTTAGGGCATAATTACAAGTCTAAGGTATTAGTTGTATTTAGCAGAGTATTAGTGACCAACTGACTTGAGTCATATATTACAGATAGATGTTTTTTTATTAATGTTTGTATGTTTGATTTTGTTGGGGTTTTTCCTCTCCTTGTGTGATACCATTCAGGGCCGAGGAGGGTTTGGTGAAAGGAGTGCTGCCTGTGGTCGAATGATCTGTGATGTAGAAATTTCTGCTAAAGAATTAATTCGTTGCAAAAGTTACCATTTGTCCGAACTGGTCCGTCAGATTTTGAAAACGGAGAGGGGAACAATTCTACCGGAGGAAATTCGAAATATGTACAGGTATGTTGCTGATTGGGGTTTTTAATCCTCACTGGAAAGCAGCAGAACTGGTTCCCTGGCATAAAATTTAATGCTTGCTTACTTGATTTGTCATGGAGATGCTGACTTACCATACTGCTGTTTGAAAAGTTAAATACTATCTCAACATTATAAAATAATGTTTTGAGCAGCTTGTGTGTGGTGGCTTATTTGGTGTGAAGCAAACTGATTTGTGAGAGCATAGATTTGTAGATGCACTAATAGGATATTCAAGCTTGAGTTTTGGGGTGGTTTTCCAATGGCAAGTGATGTGCCACGTGCTCCATACAGCATATAGGTCTACACTGCTACAGAATACAAAGCAGAATGATTTACTTTGCTAGGCCATGCCCCTTCTTTTCCCAGTGATTCTCCTCGCTTACTGTACATGCTGGAAAACACCTGGACAGATGCCAAGTTCATTCTCCAGATCATGTGTGAGCTGAATGTTCTGCCACTGGCTCTTCAGATAACAAACATCTCTGGGAATGTCATGGTAAATTTTCATTTCTTTCCACCCCTTTCACTGTCCTCCCCAAACAGTTCCATGTTTTCTGTATTTGATTTGTTAAGCTTATAAACACTGAGAACACATGATGCTGTAAACTTTTTGCTGAGATGTGTAGTAGTGTTCAATGTTCTAATCAAGTAGAATTTAAAACGTTCTGAAAAATAACCATGTCTGAGTTCTGTGCATGGTCATGATACAGAATAATAATAATGCTAGGTGAAATTAAATAGTTCAGGGACATTGCCTGGTCTACTTTACTATGTTGCTGTTTTCTGTGCTTTGAGTTCTTATTTTGCCCCTCTCTTTAGTCGAGGACAATGATGGGTGGACGGTCTGAACGTAATGAGTTCCTGCTGCTTCATGCATTTCATGAAAAGGACTACATAGTGCCAGACAAACAAGCTTTTAAAAAGCCTCCACAGAAGCTGGTGGGTCTATTTTTCTATTTTGAAGAATTTTTATTAAAAACCTCCAATATTCTTCTGTCTTTGCTTATTACTGCTCTGTGAGAGCACAAGGAATCCCAGAAATGGGATAGATATAACTTAATGTTACAGCATATGCTTAATTAAATTTTTTTTGTTGACTTGATAATGAGTGGGACAGTGTAACACATTTCCCATTGTGTCACAGATTTGTGGAAGCTCAGTTGTTCTGTTTAAAATTAAAATAAGCTAAGTGCTTGTCTGTGAAGGGAAACAGTAAAGAAGGTAATCCGTGTTTCCTAAGAGATACACTTAAAATTATTTTGATGATGAACAGTATTTCATAATTTATTATATGGGTAAAATATCCAAGGGTATTAAATCCTTTGTGTAATACCAGTGTAAATAATATTTATATAAATATCTATATGTTTGTTAGTGAACAAATTAAAATTTGAGAAAGTATTTGTGTTGCACTATATTTTCCTTCTTAGGTTTACTTCTAAATCAGTTCGACAGCAAACTCCAATGTATTAAGTTGATTAGTGTTGTTGTATCAAAGTAGTGCTGGAGTTTTTAAGTGATCCAGAATAGAACTGAACAACTGGGAGAATACTTACTACAAGATAACAAATAACAGAAGAATACTCTTTAGGGCAGTAACAATCTTTTTATTTGTTTTACTGAAGCCCAACCATTCTGTTTTCAAAAACAATGTTTCAACTGGGAAATTGTACCTGACTTCTGGGTTATGAATTGATTTTGTTCCCAGTGTTGACTTTTGCAGCCAGCTGGAAAATGCATACTACTTCCATTTTGAAAGATGAAAATACCTTAAGGTCTTTGTAATGTTTTGTTAGCAATTTGTTCCTTTTGGAGTTGGTTTGAATGCTGTTTTGACATATAGAGAACTTTAATAAGGATCATGATGAAAACACCATATTTTGTGTGTATTTTAAAAAGAACTCTATGCACTGGCTCCCAAATTTGTATTTGATATGCCAAAAATAACTCCTCTAACATTATAGAAATCTTAGAGACTAGATAATGACTTTTTTAAATGCCAAATGTAGGTGGATGAAGATGAAGATTTTGAAGATCAGAATAAATCAAAGATAGGGAAAAAGAAAGCAGCATATGCTGGGGGCTTAGTCTTGGAACCCAAAGTCGGTAAGATGTGGCACTTTTCTTTTTTCTGTGAAGTTAGAGACAGGTAGGTTATGTTAATGCAGAGAGATTGCAATGGGGAATCTGTGTATCTTATGGGAGGTTGGTGCAGTGGTTGCAGGGGGGTGTTGTTGCATACAACAACATTCCCAATGCTGATTGTGGAGTTGCTTCTTTCGAGGAATTAGGACTGTGTATCTATGTATCATTTTCTAATGGACACACAAGTTTTCTTTCAGTTTCTCCTCTATGTGGGGAAAACTGTACAAGTGTCCTACAGTAACACAGAAGGTATCTGTTCAACTCTGGTGAGTTAATGGGGTTGGATCGTTCCACTTCTGACAGCTTTCTGTAATGGGTAACGGTGCACCTCTACAGCTGCTTTAAGGGATTTAGATTGTGGCATTGTGGTACAATGTATTGCTGTCACTTACATGTTAATTGTGGAGTTGTGTGAAGTCCTCTGGAAGACTGAGTAATTATGACTTTGTTTTAAACTCTATTTTAGGTTTTTATGACAAGTTTATTTTGCTTCTCGACTTCAACAGCTTGTACCCATCGATTATCCAGGAGTTCAACATCTGCTTTACCACAGTGCAGCGACTCTCATCAGAAGCACAGAAAAGGGCAGAGGTTTGTGCACTTTAACTTGTGATTTAAGTTATGCTTTCTTAACTTCAGTGTGTTTTCTGTGAATCAGATCTTTAAGAAATTGTTCTTTTGCACTGTTTATTTTTTTTTCTCCCCTCTCATGCCCAAAAAGTGATTCTTCATTAAAGATGCATCATACAAAGCTTTGGGTTGGAACTTTGAATATTTTGTCTTTCACCCTCCTTTCTGTACTAATCTTAGAGAATCTTGATAAATTCTCTCACATCTAATCTTGTTAACCTCATGAGATAAGATTTTTACTGAGGCTCTGTGGCCTTTTTCAGCCATGTATCCTCCTAGCAATTTCTGAGCCATTTGACCGGTTTCATCCTAACTTGGTAGAGGCTTCATAAAGCTAAGTTGCCACAGAATCCATGCAAACATACCTGGATGAGGGAGACAAAAGTCTTATTCTTCTGTCTACGAGAAAGAATATAGTAGGAGCTCAAGCCTTAGCAGACATCAGAAAACCTATGTACGTCTTGGAGAGTGATATTGTGACTGTGTCAGCTGTGGGACCAGCTTCATGAAAATTCATGCTGTTTAATAAAGCATTAAACTGCATTGAACACAACTGAAAAATGTCCTGAAGATGTAGTTCTACATACTGTTTTCTAAGCAGCTGTGTTGGCTCTGGCTTACCCATGGCTGGAGATTCTCATTTCCTCAGCTGTGCTGGAACAGTTGTTGGTGGAGCTGTGTTGTAAACTGAAGCAGTGAGCTGATCAGGTCTAAAGGTTAAACCTGAGGCTTTTATTTTTAACTGGTATCAGCTCACAGGTTGGAATTTGTTAGTCCCATAACAACTGGAATATCAGTACCATAGCAGAAATGAGGAGACAAGTATACAGAATTCTGTCAGTAAGTTCCTCCAAGCTCTCTGTGGATTTTCCCTGCTTTCTGAAGTGTGCTTCAAGCTCAAGCAGCTCATTTTGATTTCTATCACTGTGTGATATTTAATCAGTCTTTGGTGTAATATCTTGTCACAGTTATTCCCAGACTGCTTTACTAAACTTGCCAACTTCATAATGTCTTTATTGCCCTTTTTGGTACATTTCTGTCTCTTTCATTGTGCTTGAAATTTTTTTCTATTTTTGCTGATCCACCATTTCTTCAGTACATGTGTTTTCTGGTAAATTGTTGTTTTGCTGTAGTTAGGAGTTGCTAGGGGTGGAGTTGTTTTGTTGCTACAGATCAGAACAACACTTTCATCAGTTATATCATTCAAAGTATTGGTTCCACAGGACATGTGCTCTGTTTGACAGCTCTGAACACCAAAAGTACTTATGGAATAATAAAAAAGAGATGGAATTTTTCAGCATAGAAAGAATTGCTTCTTTATATTTTTCTATCTTACCTACCCATCCATCCATCCCTAAGAGTTGAGAGTGTATGTGTTGTTTATCTGGATTTATATATACACACATGTGTGTATGTAGATGTGTACATAAATATATAAAGTCACACACACTAAAAAAGCCCCAAACCTTCCTGCTACTGGTCCATTCCTCTGTTGAGTTTCTCCCAGAGTGAAACAAACTTAGGCCTTGTCCCCCAGCAGGGATGAAATACCATAGTTAAACACTACAAAAAACCTCTCATGCTTGTTCTAAACTGTGTTTTGGGGGCTCTGCAGGAATAGACATGAGATACATGGTTTTGGGTTTTTTTCCCCTAAGCTTTTGACTCAAAAAAATGTCATTAAAAAATTTTCATTAAAATCTAGTCTTCAAGAAAATGATAAACTGTGGTGATCATTTGACAGGTTGAAGAAGAGGAAGAAATTCCTGAGCTTCCAGATCCATCTGTGGAAATGGGAATTTTGCCTAAAGAAATCAGGAAACTGGTGGAGAGAAGACGACAAGTTAAGCAGTTAATGAAACAGCCAGATTTAAATCCTGACCTATATTTACAGGTGTGTTTTATAGAACTCCTTTGATTTTTCCTCCTGTTCCTTTTAAGTATCCTGATCAGCCTTGCAGAATAGGGATGATTAGTGGCGAGCAGTGATTGTAATGTGCTTTATTTGTAGCCTATCATTGCTTCAGACTGTATAAAATGCTGTGAATGTAATTGTGAGCATTAACTTCTGTTCTCTGATGGCTGCAGTTGATCATTTTTGCTGGTTGTGTTTCTTTGCAGTATGATATCAGACAGAAAGCTTTGAAACTCACTGCTAACAGTATGTATGGCTGCCTGGGATTTTCCTACAGCAGATTTTATGCCAAGCCTTTGGCTGCTTTGGTGACACATAAGGGGAGAGAGGTAAGTCATTGAACAGGTTCTGCACACACGTAAAAAATCTGAATTTGAGCCACCTGCTTTTTTTCATTGGAGAATGATTTTGTCTTCAAGCTACTTTTGGTTCCAGAACTGTAAGTTTTTCTTTATTGTACTGTAGAAGTTGAAAGAAAACGAAACTGGTGTCTAGAAAAAGATTCAGATAAATGTCTCGAGAATTATGACAAGTTGATGCTCTAACTATTTTGAATTAAACTGTTTGGTTTCAATGAGCCAAATTATGGTGACCAAAAAAAAAAAAAATCAAGGCTGCTTTCACATTTGCCATGCATTTCCAGTTCTGCTCAATGAGTTAGTCCTTGATCCAGTGGTATGCTTCAGCTTTGGGTTAGCTTGTCTGTAGCCACTGTTCTATGCCCTGGTATGTGGAGTTCCTGAAACCCTAAAGTTTGTGATGGGACTAATTAATCACATAGGGGCAGTGGATTATGTATCAGAGTTTATTTTCAGAAACTATTTTGTTCAATAAAATGAAATTTTTCATTTGCCTCAGATATTAAGAGTTGCTCTTGACTTTCTAGGCAAAACTAATCTTGCTCTTGATTAGGAAGGCAGCTCAGTGCAGGCTACATCAATTTGATCCTAGTGGAAAAAATAATGATTAAAGATCCACATCATGTTTTAAGACACTGCATACCAGCAGTATGTTTTTTCATGATGTTTCATATTAATTCTTTATAGAAGAGAATGCCAAGCAGGAGTCTGGAAAAGTGCTAAGAACAGATGTGTCAGGATGGCTGATCACCCTTTTAGTTGATCAGGGAGATGGACGAGGTCACACCTGTCCTGAGAGGCAAATTCCCCCTGTGATGTGAGAGCACAGCTCTCCTTGCTGTGAACTACTCAATGCACTGAAGGTCTATTGACAATCCCCAACTTATGTGTACAGAGATGTTTTATTTCTGGTAATACATCTATGTTTTTACAAGTCTTCCTATCTAAACAGTTCTCTAGACTTAACCCACATTTGCTGTATTCCCAATTTGTGTAACTTGCATGTTTAACCTTAAACACACATTCTGGTAACTGTTAAAGGAAGCATTACCTTTTTAATTCACATGACTGCACAGCACATTTACAAAGTAGTCTTTGTAAGTTTTTGATGTATTTGTCAATGAGGTTGGCATGCAAAGCAGCTGAGTATTATAGCTTTATATTTTTTAGTGGTATTTTAAAAGTAATGGATTTAATTTTTTTTTAGTGATATTTTTTTTTTGGTGATCTCCAGTCATATGGTGCTCCTGTCACAAACTGGGTTTCATATGGATACTTAAGCTTTTGACCTTTGTTAAGGCCAGGAAATACTTTGTTTGCACATATGGTTTATTCTCTTTTGCCTGTAATGTATCATTATTAGGTGATGGTGCATGAAATTCTGGTGTTCCTGCTTTATGTTCCAAAGAGATGGTGAAATGAGGAAATTCTAAATGGATGACACAGGATTTACTAGGAAGCACTTAAATTTTGTCTTACACATTTTATTTTTGGTTGGAAAGGATTTCTTACCTCTTAAATTCTGGTGGTGCTAGACTTGGGCTAGCTTCTGCCAAACCTTTTCACACATTTGAATCTCCTGGTCTGTAGTTGCTTTGAGTATGGGGAATAACTTAATACTATAGCACAGTGTTGCCTGAAATCTTGTTATACCCAGTGCAGGCTTGAAGTTCCTCTATGAAATGGGGCTGTTGGGAGCACAGCAAAGAGATCCAGTGAAAGTCTAGGAACTGGTCCATCTGGCAGCCCTAGTGCTGAGCTCAGTGGGATGTCACTACCTGTAGGCAAGTCTTTCCTGTGCAGTAGAGCACCTGATGTAGAGCTAAAATTATCTTTTTTCCACCCCCATTCTTTGGGGTAGATTAGTATTCATTAGTCTGGATACTGTGGACATAACAAACTTGAAAATTTGACTATTTTGTGCTTCTGTGTAATTATGATAGGTTCTGGTTCCTGGTCAGCAGCAAGTTGAATCTGAGTCAGCAGTGCCCTGGCAGCCAGGAGGGCCAAGTGTGCCCTGAGGGGCATCGGGCAAAGCATCAGCCGCCGGTCAAGGGAGGGGATTGTTCCACTCTGCTCTGCACAGGGACAGCCTCACCTTGAACGTTGTGGCAGTTTTGAGCACCACAATAAAAGAAAGATATTAAGCATCCAAGGGAGATTAACAAGGATGGTGAAGGGCCTTGAGGGGAAGCCGTATGAGGAGTGGATGAGGCCACTTGGTCTGCTCAGCCTGGAGGAGACTGAGGGAAAACCTCATTGCAGTTACAACTTCTTGTGGTGGGGAGAGGAGAGGCAGGGACTGATCTCTTCTGTGGTGATAGTGACAGGACACAAGGGAACAGCATGAAGTTGCGTCGGGGGAGGTTTAGGTTGGAGATGCTTTACCCAGAGGGTGGTTGGGCACTGGCACAGACTCCCCAGGGAAGTGGCCACAGCACCAAGCCTGGCAGAGTTCAAGAATTGTTTGGACAACGCTCTCGGGCCCATGGTGTGACTCTTGGGGATGGGGCTGTGCAGGGCCGAGGGTTGGGCTCGACCATCCCTGCGTGTCCCTTCCAACGGGCACGTCCTGTGACCCCGTCAGCTCCGGCCACATGCCGGCAGGACCCCGCGGTTTGGCCCGTCCTTCAGGGAATGCGGCTGGATGTGGGTGCTGCGGTAACCCCGGGTAGGTTTCGCTAGATGGCGATAGAGACCTTGAGATCCTTAATTGATTAAGGCTCATTTTTGTCGCGGAGTGTTGAAATTAAACGTTGGCTGTCAGGTTTTCTGAATGGGTCTTCCTTGTTGTGGGTAATATTTAGCAGGGGCATACAAATGTGAATTTGTCAATTTAATATGTAGTCTGTCACAGGTAGACTGTTAAGTTTTGATGTATTTTGGAAGAAAAAGCAAAAATTTGAGGTGAGACCGAGTTAAAACTATAGCTGAGGTCTGTCTTGACATTTTAGAAAATGGAACTATTTTGTTGTTTTGATTGTAAGAAATACATCAGTTCTCATTCGTGCAGCAAAATAAAGGAAAATTCTTTCTATGTTTGTAATCCAAATTGTGCGTTGTTGGTCAGGAATGTGTTAGAGGGATTCCTGGATTTTTCCCCCCTCAGTCCCTCAGTCCCTAAGTGTTTGCCTGGGTATTGCTCTTGGTGTAACTACAGCAGTTGCTTGCATGGAAAAGTAGTAGGAAAATATTTCATGTATTTTTAGCTGTCCTTTAATGTAATTTAACAACTGGAAACAAGATGAGTCGGTGTTGTACAACCAGCCAGCTCTGCACTAGCAGGCAGTGTAAGGTCATGCTGTTCTAGCCTTTTTAAAGGACAAGCCTTTTGATGAAATGCCAGTTGTCTGGTTTCCTAAATGCAGGATGCCGTCTGCTTCAGGATTCTCCTACAGGACAGCCAAGTTGTTTAGAGAATTTAACTGTAGGCAACTTGGTTGCTAATGGTTGTCGCTCAAAGCTGAGGCCTTTTCCAGGTACTTGCTTTTTTTCCACATTGTTTTTCATTGTTGCATATTTTTGCCCAAGCAAACTTGTGTTTGAAAGGAAAAGAACACATCTGCTGTTTTCAGCAGTGCTAGAAGGTAGACCTTAGTGTTACAGTATGCAAAATAGAAGGGGGAAAGAGGCAGTTGGGTTAATTCCAACTTTCTAGTTTGAATCCTTTAGATACATTCTCAATTAATAATTAGTTTAAGGCACTGGCAGTCAAAAGGAAAGAATAAAAGCATGTTATTGCTGCAGTCTGGGAAAAGAATGGATGAGGGAGGAGAAAAATGAAGAGGAGAAAGATGAGCTCATTTGAAAAAAATTAAGGGCAGGTAAGCAGGTTAATGGCCATCAGTTGTAATTACGTTCTGTAAAGATATCCAGGCATTTCTCTTTTTTTGGATTTTTTTTTAAAGTCTTGTTCATCCAGGGAAATTGATCATCAGCTGTTTTCTCTTAATTGCACCCAAAGCACTGGTTATACAGTCTACAGGAGTTGCCATGTGAATGGGGCAGTTGGCACACTCCTCGTTCCTTCTGTGTTGCAGTGTGGGAGAAAGGGGATTGTGAAAAGGGGAAAAGGAGCCTCCAAAAGTCTCATACAAGCATGCTGCCAATATTTAAGCAGGGAAAGCAACATCAATACAACAGGTTTGGAAGACATGGAACTTGATGGCAAAAGGCTAGGCAAAGAGTTTCTAATTGCTTTTAAATAAAAAAATGGCAAACTGAAATCTTACAAGACATAATGCTAAATGGAAACTGTTGGGGTCAAACCACTTGTCACTTGTGAAATTTATCATTATATATGCAACTGTGAAAAAGCTATATATGTTATTCTGCATGCTAATATCTCAAATGAGTTAGAATAGACAAGGAAGGCTGCTTACAATCTGAAAATGCAAACTGAGTAGTAGAAAAATTATGGAGCATCTTAACATTCCTTGAAATACTATTATTGTTAGTCGAGTGCATGAGATGACATCTGGTCTGATAAGGAGTTGTGCATCTTCAAGGAGAGGAAATGAAATGTATCAATTAAGAAGAATGGCCAGAATATTTTGGGTGAGGAGGAAATCAGTGAGAAAGAAAAAACTTACTTTATTTTGGGTGGCATGTTGGTGGGTTTTTTTCGTCTGGACAAAAAGGTTTTATTTAATGGATATTCACTGACAAATTTCAGGAAGATTGATCAGAATGAGATTGATTGTACAGCTAGTCAGGTGACTGAAGACCTCTTTTTTTACTGCCTATTTTAAGATTGTGCTATTACAAGAGGTGTGGGGCCTCTCACTTCCTGACTGCTGATTCCTGTGGATGGGTTGCAGCAATTGCATGGCCCCACGGTGAGTTGGATCAGCTTGGTGATCCGAGTAGAAAACTAATCCCAGAGGAAAACCAAATTGGTTTCAGTTGGATCAATGACTCAGGGACTCCCTGCATGCTCTTGGAGCTGGTGGTAAGGAGAAAGTTGGACAGTGGGGGCTGACCCAATATGAGAGGTAAGGAGTCAGGCATGACCAGCCATTTTTCAGCCTGTACCTGGCTGTGAAACTATAGGGTTAGTGTTAATAGGACAAACATGGGAGGGAGTTTTTGATTCTTGTCTTTCATCTGTACTTTTGGCTTTTTCTTGTGGTTTTCTATCTTGTATTTTTTTTCCTGTCTTGCCAGAAGACACAGATTTTGCTTGAGTCATATCTTAATTTGACTCACTAGGTAATTACACGGTATTTGTCACCCAGAATTGTGGTAAAACTGAAAACCAAGGTCTTGGGAGACTTAAAGAGCAAGGTCTCTGGAACATTCTCCCTACCTGAAATGTAACAGTACATCCCCTTTTAGAAACCATATGTTTTGGGTAGAGGGCTGATCTCAGGATCAGGAGAGGTAGAAGTGTGTGTCCACATCTGGTGGTTACAGGAAAGACTCTCAAGTGTGCAATAAAATACAGGAGAATGCACTTGAATCCTGCAACCCCCAAAGTCTGCCACATTTTGGTTTCTGAGGAAATCCTTTAAACCTATCTAGAATACTGTAGGGATTAGCAGAGATGCTTTCATAGTTCTCTTCAGATACTGGCATAGAGGTACCTCATAAAAGAGGTATAGTGATAGAGAAGCTTCATCACGAAGGTGAGAACTTTTGTGGCATCACACCATCATTTGTAAGCTTAGTTTCTGTTTTCAAACAAATTTGCTTTCCAAAGCCCACTGTAAAGGTTAGAAGAATACAAATGCTTACTGATGTTTCAGTGTTTTTCTCCAGCCTGTATATTTTGTTAGCACTACACCTCTTCGCAGTACACATTTTCTTAGTTCATTAGTGGCTTACCATAAAATACTTTGGGTTTTGAGACTTCAGCAGAGGTTGTTCTCTTGGGTGTTATTGCCTCACTCGCTTGCGTCATCCATTTATTCTTAAACTGGATGTTGGCCAGTTACAGACACCATGGGTTTGGATATCTAGATGGTAATGAAGTTTTCAAAATAAAAAATACTTTAAATAGGAGTTAAAAATAATTTTTATTTTCAAGCACTATTCTTAAGAGGATGGAAAAACATTCTGACTGAAGTGTCTGTCTCCCATAAGACTTAAATAAATATTCATACTGTCCTTCAAAGGCATGACACCTTGATCTTGTAATCAGGAATTTTCATATATTTCCTGGGAACGTTGCCCACTGTGCAAAAGCTCACTGTTTCACCGCAGATTGTATTAGATGCTTTTTGCTCCATCCCCAGTGACATGATCTGTTCTTTTTCCTCTTGGATGAATACTCATTTGAACCTACTAGGTCTGCTGTTTCCAGGTGATGGTTTAAGGATGGTGATGATCCTACTTTGACATACAGGGAGAGGCTGAATGCTGGGTTTCTTCAATCTATGGAAAAAGCATTTGAGGATGGACTTAATTGTGGTCTTCAAGAACCTAATGGGGGCTGTCATGAAGAAGCCAGACTCTTCCCAGAGGTGCACAGCCTGGCACCAGGCAGGTCTAGCCCTGTCTTTGGCAAGAGATTGGGTTAGGTAATGTCCAGAGATCCCTTTGAACCCAGATTGGTTTATGACCCTCAGTTCAGAAGTTCCCTTAATTTACACTGAGATTTATCACCAAGGTCAGCTAGATCCAACAGATGGAATCTGCTATTTGAAGTGGAGAATATTGTAAGGCTGAAGCTGTTTTGGCAGTGATACTTGTCTTATCAGGCTGTTTCCATTTCAGAGCTAAAAAAGAAATGTTTGTGCAATTTGAATGCAGGTTTTGCTGTATAGATCAGGTCGTGTGGTCTCTTGCATGTATGTCCTTTCACTGAGCCTGTGCCAAAATTCATTGGCTTAATTTAGAAGAGAAGCATGAACAGCTTATGCTATTTTCAGCACCGAAATACACTTACGAGACAGATGAAACTGTTTGTTCAAGACCTTTATTTATCTGTGGAAGATGGACTGTCTGTACTGCTGCAGGTACAATACCTTGTAAGGATATAGGAGACCTTGGTGGGCAACATCAGAAATCCCTGCTGACACAAAGGACTCTTGAGAAGCAGATGTAGTTTGACAAGCTGAGGCATACCTGGTGCAGATCTCTGGCAGTAAGCAAGGAAGCCTGTAAATCAGGTTTACAGCCTAAGCTAAATTGTTCAGACTTCCTTCATAGCAGAAAGAGGGCAGTGTCAAAACTAGATGAAGTAAATCCCCCAAATTTAGATCATGATTGCTGATTGAGAGACATGTGAAAGCTTAAATGATGCTTGTTCTTGTGGTTTGCTTTCCTTCCAGCGGTTATACATAAGGAGATGTTGCTGGTGTCTGCACTGTCTTTAACTTCAGAATACCTCCTTCATCAAATACGGGTAAAATTTCAGGGATTAGGATTAAATTATGTGTGTTGATAGCTGCTGTACAACTTGATACTTGTGTTTGCTGATTTGAACCACAAATAAATATGCTTCAGGAAGTCCTATTTCATCACCTGTATTTGTAAAAAAAAAAAATAAATTTAAAAAATACCATTTACCTTAATCTTTCATGTTAATTCTTGCATGTTTCTGTATGTTATAACTGACAACCTTTAAATAGAGCAACAAGTAATTTTGTAGTTTGTTGGAGATGGGAGGTGTTTCCTACTTGTGTCACCAAAATGCTTTACTTACCAAGCAGTGCTCATCAAAAGTGTGGATTGACAGAATGTCATTTGAAGCTTACTGCAGGGATTAGTCTCTGGCAATCATATCTCTGTAAGCTTGTGCTAGTCTTGGTCATTACAGGAGACTGGAGAAAAATTTAAAATTTGGATGGTGATGGTTGATAAGCCTTGGTTTAAAAATTAAAAAAAAAAAGTTAATGCTTCCTTTGTAACTACTTGCCTTGTTCTGAAACAGACCAGAAATTGTCATGTTTAAACTATTGGAAGTTATCAGAAAGCAGGACAATGTAAGAATCTGCTTTGACAAAATTCAGGCTAACTTATTCTGAAATGCCTGAGTAAGGATAGACAAGTCTTTGAGGTACAAATACTTTTTTTGGTTTGACCCAAGGGAAGTGAATCTGCAGAAGAGTTGCTGGGGAGAAGGACAGCTGTGTTAAAGTAATGGCTCTCTACATGGGCTGTTTTGCCTTTCAGTTTGGTTCTCTGACTTGTTCTGTGTGCAGCATTGTTTTCTTAAGCAATACCACAGTTTGCACACCAATAATTTATTTTCTGTTTTCCCTGACTTTAAGGCAAAGAATGTTTTCAATGTTAACTTCCGTTTTTTTCCTCAATATTTGGTTTTTTTTTCCTGGGATATCAAGCTGTCACAAACTCTGTTGTACTGTAATTTGGAATTGGCAGATGGAGGACTGACATAAAACCATAGGAATGTCTCAGTCCTGTGCTTGAATGTATTGCAGCCTTCTGGTTGGTTTTGCTCTGGTTTAGGATTTTGTTGAATCTAGAACTTCCTTGGCTGTACCCTTTGATTTTTGAACAACCCAGATGTAAGTCAATGACAGCTGATGTTTTGGTTTTCATGTGACGACCTTAGTTTCCTCCCTTTCTCCTCTCCATCTTCCTCAGAACTCAATACCATCAGTGTCTTTGAACTTAGATAAATGCCATTTTTGTATTTGCTCAGAAAACTAGAGTTTTCTTTAAATTGTAATAGCACCTCTGCCTGATATTTTAATATGTATCATACCTGGATTTTTTGGTTCAATGCATAGCTTTATATTTCTCAACTTCGAGTTAGAAGTAGTCATCCTGGAGATAAAGAAAAATCAATGAGAACCCCTGCAGAAAGCTTTGATTAGAGAAAAGCTTTGGATCTGACTCTTACATGCAATTGTCCATCAGGTGGCCAGTCATTTTTGCATGTACTACTGTGTACCACAGATGGTAGGGATGGAAAAAGGTCTATTACATCATGTTGTTCATCTTCCAAAGTATGTATATAGTTACTTCAGCAGAGACACAACTCTTGATGATGTTTTTTTTGTGGATTTTTGTTGTTCCTGTTGAAGGCTGTTGTCCTTCAAGAAGTCACTTCTAATTTTAATTTTGCTGTGATTTTTGATCTGATTGCTTTTTTGATCACTAATTTTTTAATAGATTTGGAAGACGAGCCTGCCTTCAGTAGAAATGTGTTAATTGACAGGTGTCCTGAAGTTTTACATTCTTGGCAGTGGTCCAGGATGACGGAGCAGTAATGATTTAGAAACTGCTCTTGCTTCCTGGTGAAAGGACTGGAGGAACTCTGTGAAGTTATTAACTACTACTCTCTTCTAACAGATTGTGAGAAGATCATTATGGCATCTAATTAGCTGAGATTGCCTCCTTTATGCAGAATGTTTGGGGTTTTTTTAAATTCCTTTACATGCTGTCTTATGACTTGCACTATTATTTTTTTCTCTTCTCTTTAATGTTCTGGATGGTTACTCTGAGGATTTTAGTAAGGGATCATGTTCCTCTCTGTGTGGTGTAATTAGCACAGCTATTTAAATGTTATCTGGAACCCATTTACCCTATCTGTCAGTTGCTGCTTAGTTCAGTGGAAATGCTTTTATGTAAATCACAGAACAATAATTCTGACTTGTAACAAGATTGGACTGAATTTAGGGAATTGAAGCATTTCATCCTGGAATAAAAATGTCTTGCTGAATCAAGGGTAGAAGATTATGAAAGCTGCCACTTTTAAGAAGTGTATTATGCTAACATATGTATATGTATAAATTGAATTAGCTGTGACACTCCTACAGTGAGAAACATCCCACTGATCCTAAAAAATTTAAGGAAAAGCTGACACACATGAAATTTTCCTCCCAATTTGCATGTTAGCTCTTCAGCTGGTCTTAGAATATTTGAAGTTGATGCCTGATGGAGTGTGGGGCAGATGCCTTCTCTTTACTTCCTAGTAATTTCTTAATGAAGGTGGTTCCTTCTGTGTTTCAGAGATATTTGCCTTTTATGAGGATCCAATGGCATTTATCATGATTTTTATTACTCTTAGTCTTCTGTGGAAGATAACCACAAAAATGATTTTTCTTTTCTTCCATTCAAATAAAAGCAACCTTCCCTTCCCTCCCACCCTCCTTTAGTGTATTGACCTTTTGCCATCCCGTATTTTAGGGGTAGATCTTGAACTTAAAGAAAATAATTGCAAAAGTTTCTTACCTTTCATATATGAGCAAGCCATGTAGTTTTGCGTTCTGTTTAGAAAAAAAGATGGGCTCCTGACATGCTGACCAAGGAGAGATTAATTAATTATGGCTTTTGTTTGTGTGTCTCAGTTTTCAGCCTGGAGTGTAAGCTTATGTCACTTTGCTCTGTTATAAATACTGTGTTAAATTACAGCAATTTTTTTAAAGAAACTGTTTGATTTTTTGCCAGGGATTCCTGAGCCATCTAGTAATAGTTTCAGGGATCCTATTCCTTCTCTGAAAATCAGTGCCAATTTAGGACTGTGCAGCTGTCCCAGTTTCCTTTTTATTAATTTTCACTCCAGGAATAAATTTTTGTTGTCTGATGTTTATTCTATTAATGTTATTTAAAGTCAGTTACTTCCTTCCACACATAGATCTTGCTTTAGGGTTTTTTCCCCTTTTTTTTTGTTCTTAAAATGGAAGAAGAAATAGATCTGACAGAGGAGATATGATGGTATAACAGTATGAAGTGGCATTTATTTGACTATTCCAGAAACGGCCCTTCTGTTATTCCATACAGTACTGCATAGCTTTTGGCTCAGCTGGTCTGTATAATAGGGGAGAGCCTCCCTGCTAAGCCAAGCAACTCCTCTTTGCTTTGAAGAGCATGTAAGGCATGTGTGGCAGTAGATTATCACAATTATCAAGTATCAGTACTAACTTAGTATTTGTCCCTGGCCTTTTCCATCTTAACTTGAGGAAAGTGACTGTCTGTCAGCCCCTCTCTGAGAGGAACTGTGGTTAATCATTTGTTCATGGTTTGTGTTGTATATAAACCATCACAGACTTGTTATATGCTCTTGAGCATAAAGGGGTTTTTTTGCAATTTTATAAAAAATGATGCTCCTTTCACCATTTAATCTCTTTTGACAGTGTTGGAGGCAGGTACAGTTAATGCTAGTCATATTTTTATGGTGCAGTAAATCTTTTTAACTTTAAAAGAACACAAACAATTTTTTGCCTGCTTTGGATAACATAGAGTTGTAGGGGTTTCTCTTTAATTTTTGTTATTTGTGTCATGGCCAATAGCTGCTTTAGGAATATGGTTATCCACCAGTAAAAGACCAGTTGTACTTGTTTCCTGGAAGGAAGATTTGGTGCTCTCTGGGGTTCTGAGTTGTTGCAGTGAAGGTTGGGTTAAATAGAGCTTACCAATATGCATATTCAAAATGAAAACGAACTCCTTTACTCCTTTCTTGCTTTTAACTGCTTTTTAAATGCAGAGCACAGGTCCTTACATGCTAAGTTAGCTGTACTTAGTGTTTGGGGGGAAAAAAAGAGTAGTGTGAGCTGCAAATACATTTTCCTATAAGGCAAGTAACTGGTTTCCTTTTAATTATATTATTTCTGTTTTCCCGTTTTCCATGGCTTCTTCCCAAACAAGTGCTTGAATTATGCTGTTAGGTGGGTGTGTCCTGAGCTGAGGATGAGGATGGAACAAAGAGAGAAGTGGGATTGTTGATAGTTCAAGAGGAGATTAATTGTCCAAAAATACTAGCAACTTCTCTGATAAGTGCAGAGTCTGGAAGCCAGAATGTGAACATGAAAACGATTTTTACCTCATGTTGTGTTCAGTCAGTGCCAAGAAGTTAAATGTCAAGAATAAAACAATCTGGAGAAGGTAGCTATGGGTCTTTAAGTCTCAAAAAGTTACCTGGAAATGCTAGATGCTCAGAACTGGTTAAGAGAAATGCTGTGTCATCCTAGAAGGACAAGTGACCTGGTCTGCAATTTCACCGAGTCTAAAATATACAAGAAATCAAATAAGACTGAGTCTTATGCACATGCAATTAAAATAGCAAAAATTTATTGAATTCTGTAAGCCAAATGTGAGAGTCAGTGTCTGGATTTAAACAAATTCCTTTTTACTGTGAAGTAAGAAGAAAGATTTTCATATGGAAAAGGGCTTCGGCTGCTTTGCTGAGCTGCATCTGACACTGGACTTTCTGGAAAAGAAATGTAGGTGGACTGTACATGAAGGCTCAGCATTAGGGTGAGAATCACTGCGTAACTAGGTTTGGGTTTTGATTCTGTGTTTGGGGTGTTTTTCCTTCATTCTTTTTCCTGCAGAAGAGAGCAGCTGGGTAAGATCTGTGGGAGTCGTGCTTCCAACTCTGCTCCTTTTTTGCTGATGCCTTGTGTTGAACTCTTCCTGGAGGATGAGATGTCTCTTGGCACATTTGTTGCCATCTGCTGTTTGTCTCTGTTGATAAGGCTTAGTTAGCACTTCTCCTAGGAAAGTGCATGACATAGTTTCAAAAACTGCTCCATTTACCTGTTGCTGTGGGACTAGGCAGGCCCTGTTGTAAATGTTTTCCAGCTGGTACATATCATTACTGTTTCAGATGACATGAAAAATGATAATTGAAGCTGCAAGCCTATTACGTAGTAAGCTTTAATTAGTTAAACTGCTTCGTATTCGTTTACTGTTGGTGCTAATGCTCTTGAAATTAATTGGCACTAAAGGGGGTTCAAAGTTTATATGCAATCATTGCTGTAATAATGTGCTATATTACTGGGGAACTTGGCTTATTAGGTGATTTTGTTCTCAATTATTGCTGCAAGTCAACAAGGCCAGAGTAATTATGTCACAAACAATAGCCTTGCTCCCAAGACAGATGCAGCCAGACCCTTCCCTGAAGTTCTGCTGTGTTCTAGCAAATAGGCAAAGGAAGGGGATCTACATATGTCACCAAGCAGCAGATGGGGAAGATTTTTAGAAAGTGGGATAGCACACTTTCAGATCTTCTGTTATGCTAATAAAGTTTTTGTGTGAGAACGATAGCAATGTCAATCTATCAATGACATCAACCCCTGGCATGTGCAGGGCCATCAAAGCAAACACAAAATGCCATTGTAGGCATAGCTAGACAGTATAAGCCAGTTGCTACTAGAATGAAGGTCATCTCTCATTTCTTGAGGATAGACTAAATACCTTGCATACACATTGATTAAACTTTTCTTTTGAACAGAAGTTGTGATTTTGTTAAAATGGAAAATTCAGTCATGGGAATTTGTAGACTACATAGGAATTTCACCCCTAAATTGTTAATGTGTTGTGTGCCACTGGTGTACTGTAATGTGGCTTATATCGGTCTACAAGCACCTGATTCAAGAAATAATAAATTTACTGATTAATATTACCAGGTAAATATAAGGCATTATTAATTAATAAACATTTAATTCCACATTTAAATATTAAATATTTAATTCCACACCTTTAAGATGGTAGAGTTTATATCAGAAATTAATTATAAGAGGACTGTCATAAGTGGAAAAAGGAAAAACTGCAATGGTAAAACTGGAAAAGAAGCGTGACTGAGCAGTGCCAATGTGCCCCTCTTGTTGGCCACTCCCCAGAAAGCCTTCAGGAGAAGGTTCAGATGAATCCAGACTTTCAAGTGTCTTGATCTGAGTTCTGATACTATTTTAAGTCCCTCTTTAGAGCTGGCATGTAAATCTTTATTTAGGACCATCTTTCAGGAGCTGCACACAGCGGGTCAGGTGTTTATTCCATCCCAGGAAACTGCTGTTTCCAGGAATGAAAAGGCAAACCACCAGATCTACTTAACTTTTGTTATTTTCTTAAAGTAGAATTGAGAAGGAGTTTTACGGATTAAGGAGTGCATTTGTGGACGAACACATCTTACGTGTGAATTGTAAAGACATCACTGTGTTTGAAGTGAAAAAGTTGGATAACTACTCTGAGTGGTGGGCTGCTTCGTGTTGTTTTGTTGAAAGCATCTGTGGAATTTTACACTGGATGATTCTTTGTAGCCATAGTAGTTTTGTAATTTTTGAGTAGTGTCAGTCTACAAGTCAGAATCTTGCATATGTGGAGACCTTATGAACGCTGACACGCATTCAGTGGATCAACTTTATAGGAGGAGTTCTGAAGACAGGAGTTAATTTTGGGCAAACCTACTGCTTAGGGATTTTTGTTGTTGTGCTGTTCTTTAGTGTTTACAATTATGACATGCAGTTCTGTCTTCTAAGGGGTTGCAGTTGCCCAGAATCAAAAAGATGAGGAGTGCAGAAAAAGCAATCCTCATGATAGTCTCATAACCGTTACTCTTCGGGCAAGGGGTTACAAATGTAGGTACTCTGGAATTGCAGAGCACTGCAGCTTAATTCATATGCAACCTGTGAGGATGTGGAGGAAGCTGAGTGGTTGTTTCATTTGATTCACACTTCTCAGTAAGGAAGGAAAAATAAGAATACTTTGTTTAATCATTACACTGTAGATGTGATGCTTCTGAAGGTAGCTATTAAGTGTGCTTCTCTGATACTATTGAGGGCTCCTGAGCAGTAGATTCATTTTGATATTTTAGCCTTGAAACCAAGGTTCTATGTTTGAATCTACTAAAATTGTTGGTGTCATGTGTCTAATAACCCATCTACTTGAGTAATGATAAAGCCTCCTACTTAGTCTGCCTACCTCAAGGGAATAATTGAGCAGCCATTGTGACAATACTCCTCTGAGCCAACAAAATACAATTTTCCACAGGAGTTCCCTTGAAACAAATAATTTTTAAGGCAGTAGTGATAGGTGCTCTGAAAGGAGGCTCAATGAGGAATAAATATCTATCTCAAATTGTCTGTTAGAAAAACCTCACAATAACCCAACTTCACCTTATTACCTTAATTAAAAGGTAGCCAGATATCCTTATGAGTAGGATTATATGATGTGTGTTTTCAGGGGTCTGGGCTTGATGACTTGTCCTAGTCCTGGGTTTCTATGTAGACCTTTTTGCCATGTAGCAGACTGCAGGCTGCTTCAGGTTTGCTCCATAAAGGCTTGGAGCAGTTTGTGTTGTTTGGGTTTCCTGCTGTGAGTGAGACAAGTCAGAGGAGCCAAGAATCAAAATTTGGTAAATGTCTGATATCCCAAATGTATGTAAATCAATCTGGCATCTGTAATTCATCTCTTCCTCCTTCTTCCTCCTCACTGTCTTGGAAATCCTCTTACATGATCAGTTATGTGTGTTGGTGCAGATTTAGTTGCTGCAGTTGGCAGCATAAATGGTTTCAGCTCTTCTCGTACTTTGTGGCAAAGGAATTGTGTAGAGGTGGTGGTGCATTTCCCATCATTTGTGTTAAATCAGGATCCTATGCCTTGCTTCTTAAAGTGATGCTGTCACTCAGCCTGAAGTTACAGGCTTGAAGTAGAGACTATTTAGTAAAATTTTACGGCCCATGTGTGTTAGAGGAAGGTCAATAAGGAATCACTGCAGTCTTCTGCCACACTGAAATATTGTAATTTATGTGACAGCTGTTTTGGGTAGAATTTTAATGAATTGGATGCCTTTCATAAAGGTGATTCTACATAGTTAAAAGAAGTTGTGTGGCCAGAGAGGAGCAGTGTATTGCCCATCTGGCACAGCATGAAAATACTTGTGCTTAAAAACTGATATTCAGTAATTAATTTGGACTTTTCATTATTTCCTTTGTTTAATGTGCGGGAGGGGGTTTGTTTATGTAGTGCATGTTTATAAAAGATTTCCTGTAATTCCTAGTCAGATGTGCACAGTCTGGAAGCTTGAGTTTGTTTTGCTCTGGTTGTTTTGCTTGTTTGTTTATTTTTCTGGTCTCTGGATAGTACCTCATGTCATGAGTTTTTGAAGGGATTAAATAAATTTTTCTAAACAGAAAAATTCTTAATGTAGTAAACAGTAAACCTTTACATTTAGGAATTCCCGCAAGTTTTCAGTGTTTTAATGCTTCTTGCAAGTTGCCTGTTTTTCAGGCTCTTGACTGAAATAGGAGTTTGTGACCAAAAGGTACTTTGGGTCTGTTTAAGTACGCTTTCCTGTATAAGCTGGGGAACATTTTTGAGATATACATTGGAGACTTGAGAGATTTTGCTATTGGGATGGTCTAGGGTTTTTTGTATAGCAGATATGCCCTTGTGAGGAAGATGAACTCCAAGGAGACTCTGATGCTGGTGGCCAAATGCTGTGCCATGACCAGGACTACACTGTCCCACTGCAGAGGGCACAGCTCCTCTGGACGTGTCTTCTCGATGGTTGGTCAGAGACATTTGCTGATGTGCAACAAAGCATTATTACACCAGTGCCTGAACCCATAGGAAGGTCCCGTTAGTTAAAAGCAAAGAGTGGCCTGGGTGGATTGCATCTCTCTATTCAAGTATCAAGAGAGGCCTGAATGCCTGAGCACAGCTCAGAAAAAAAGAAAACAAAGGGGCCTCTTACACCAAGTGTCATGTGGTTAATGCGTAGAAAAAAAGGCGTTCTGATTATATTTGTTTTACTCCTTCCACTTTTCTCCTTTTCTTGTTTTCTTGGTTTTTAGGCTCTCCAGTTGAAAACCACATTGCTTTAGATAAAAGTGGTAGCCTGTAGTTAAAGTTACCAAAGCTGTTGTGTAAAATTCAGCTCTCAAACCTGAATTAAAGCACCAAGTTTGAGGGGTGGGATAGGTGAGGACGGGATGCTGGAGGGCAGGAGGGGAGGACAGCTTGCTGTTGAACCCCAGGGTGATACAGGTGTCAGCCAGGAGTGCATGCTTGCCTGCTGCAGACTGGCTTTTAAGAGTATAAAAGTGGCATATGTTGCCCAGACTCTGGCGTTCTTTCTGGCTTAACCAAGTGGAGGGGCTGAGTTTTGCCTGCAGAACAAGCACCTGCTTTTTCCTTGGGAGGGAGGAAACGGGGATGTTCTGGGTCTGTCAGGATGCTCTGGCTGTGTGTGGTAGTTTGCAGTTGCTGAGTTGTACCCAGCAGCATGTCCTGTGCCAGTGCTCCATGTATGGTTTTTCTGCACTGCTCTTCCAGCCCAACTGAGGAGTTTGATGGCAGCTCCCTAATGAATGTGCTGCTTGTTGGTGCAGGAACAGAAAGCTGAGGTGACTTGCACCACTACATGGGAGATCAAATAATGTCTTTCTTTGATGTATTTCACTGTAGGCAAGTTTTTGGTTAATATTCCGAGTACTTGCACCATCCATCTGTGTGTGGACATTTGAGCTGTATGTTACCACTTAGCCTGTTGTTTTGAGGTGTGATTTCCTCGCTTTCTCCCTAATATACTCTAGACAGGCTGGAGTGTCCTTGAACCTGCTCTCCCCTTTCTAAAGCAAAGAATGAGAAGCCTTTAAGCAGCTTAAGTGTCGGCGTGTCACAGCTGACAGGAAACTGATCTGCTGCTTGGCCCTGCTGTGCTGCAGCCTGGCTTCCCAGTGGCATGTGCCTGGGCTGTGCAAGCCTTGCAAGGGCCAGGGAGTTCGTGTGAAGGGCTCCCCTGTGCCCCAGCAAAGTGAAGTTTGGATGTAGAATGGTCAGAAATCACTGTCTGTCCCAAAATGTTGCGGCTGTTTGCCACAACTGTCTGTCCTGTCAAAACAGTGGCTTGTCACAGGGCTAAAGGTTGATGAAAACTGTTGCTAACTTGAGATGATTGATACTGGAAAAACTAATTAGTGAGCAGGGGCACTTAATGTGATCACCTGTAGTGATTTCTATTACGGGTTTTGAAGAATATTTCTGAGCTTCTTTAGCAGCTTCTTTCTTCTCAATTGTAGTAGGGATGTGTTCCCAGTGGACTGCTTCCAAGGGTAAATTCACAAGCAACGCTTGCATTTACTTGTGAAGGATTCCTGTGTGATCTGCGAAGGCTGATGGGGAGATGCCTGATTTGCTTAGAGAAGGAAATGTCAGATGCCCTGGTAAAGCTTTCAAATGAAATACCTTGTGACAGAGTTGGAAGCTCGTCAGCAGTGCTCTGACACAGGAGGTGTTCTCTGTAGTTGTGGAGGTAGCAGAGGAGTGTTAAAAGGGTATTCTGGTAACATTACTTTGGCTTATTCAATTGCTGATGACAAGACAATGTGTTTCCACTTTGGTCCATGCTGCTAAAGTGTAATATAATTATTTGTATTAGACACCAACCACCTGTTAATATCGTTCTTCTAAAGGTCATTGTGTGGTGCCTTGCTGTCTGAATTTAACAGCCCTATATCAGGTTTGTTGGTCACTCTTTTGTGTGACACTGGACAAGTGTTTGTGGGGAAAGAATGTGAACCCGATACCCTGATGGCCAAGGCTGAGGAGAGGACCAGGGACAGGTTCTGCTGCTGCTATTGTCGTGCCACCAGGGCAGGGCTGGAAAACAAGCAGCTTCCTTCTGAAGTACTTTCATCTAACACAGTCCCTGTTTGGAACAAAAATAACTTGTGGTGATTTCCCAAGAGGAGCAGACTGTTGTGTACAAACCCAGACTTTCTGGTACCCTGGACGTGCAGGGGCATTCTGTGCCTAACCTGGGCTGTAAAGGAGAGGAGGGTGCTGCTCAACTGGCTGTCTGGCCTCCTAATGCCATGAAAAGAAAGTGAGGTGGTGATAATGTAATTGCGCCTGGTGACAAGGGGTAGATGCCTGGTAAGTTATTTTTAAACATACGGTGTTGGCTGTTAACCTTAATCCTGGTGTTGGATTCATTTATTAATGTCTGTACAGTGACCTGAAAAGGCAAAGCACTGTATCATTGAGAAATGTTGACCTTGTTATCTGACAATTTTTAATTAATTTTTCTGAAAATAAGGGTGACATGCACTTAACTTGAACTCTCACTCTTCCCGCCTGACCTGGTATTAGCTTTTGAGGGAGGTGGGGACAGGTAGGACTTGCTGATGAACTTCTCTGTGCCTGTATCCAGTGAATGATGCAAGGGACTGCTGCTGCAGGGGCTCAGCTGAATGGTTTTGTTTCCAAATTTCCAGAAAATGAAAGCTTCAGCTGCCAAAAGAACAAAACAAAGCACCTGGTTTACCACATGGTGTAGGACATTCCATCACTTGCAAAGAGGGAGGGTTGGCCTAAAGCCATCTGTGTTCCAGTGTCATTAGTAACTGCTACTAACTATTGGATTGAATTACTGGCTGAGAAAGAGCAAGGGCTTTTAGAGTCTTCTCTGCAATTGAAAATAGTCACATGAAGAAGTCCCATTACTGACAATTCTATAAGGAATAAGGATCTCACTTTATCAGTTGCATATTTATTGATTCAAACAATTTGAGCCTCATTATGCGCATGTAGATAGCTCATTGTGGCTGTTTGAACAGGTCATTAGGGTCTTCAAGAATTCTGGCTTTATAAAAATCTAATTCATTATCTCTGCTATGAAAGAGTTAATGAATGATCACTTGTGGCTTTTAATTTTCAGCTAATTAAAAAAAGTCTGGTTTTGCCTTGACACTCATCGTTAAAAGTGCCAAGTATAGGATTTTTTTGTGTGTGTGAGTTGAAGGGTGAGGAGGAGGGGGAAAAGTTACATGTAAATCATTTAGCCATTAACCTAATGTGGTGGATTTATAAATCCTATTACTATAAGCCCTTTTCATTTCCACTGAGGCCTGACGTGTGCTTGATCCTGCTAATGTAAAATTCATTCTGTCTAAGTGATTACTGAAGTAAGACACTTTTAGTCAATTTTAATCAGATTGTGTGATACTTGCTTGAACAGCAATGTTAAGTAAGACATGGACACAGTTTGGCCGTGTCTTAATTAGCCTTACAAATCAGTTAGACTAAAAATCAATCAGCGAGCCAAGTCTATGAACCTTCTGACACCTAATGCTTTCGGTGGGGTGAAAAAAACACCTATGCTGAGGGCTGAAAATACAGGCCTTGGAAGGAAGATTAAGATTGTCATGTGGTGTTCTCTTTTTATGGTATGCTTGGCAGTCCCTCACAGTATGCAGGTCCTTTGTGATGCAGCCCTCATTGGTGTTTCAGAGTTGAGGCCAGTGGGGTGCTTCCCATAGGCCATCATAAATTCCTGTGTCCACAGCAGGAGCAGCAATTGGAGTATTTTTCTGAAGCTGCTTCTGCCCCAAGATATATCTGTTATTTTGGCAGAGGGGAGTGAGGGACAGCTTATCTTAAAATGTAATGTACTTCTTCCAGGTGTTCACTGGGGACTACTGGCTTGGATTCGTGGGACACCTGTGTTGCTTGGGTTGAGCTGTTCTTGTGTTTGCTATAGGGAAGCATTAGCATGGAAGACATATTGCTCACTGTTGAGATCAGAGGTGATTTTTTTAAAAGGTCATCCTGTGATAAGACTTTGTTTCTCCTGAATCCCTGCTTTTTAGGTAGGCTTGGCTCTGGCATGAACCTCAAACTGATTCTCAGTTTATGTTAGTTTACTCGGTTTTTGAATACTCATTACTAGCCAGTGTTTTTTCTATTCTAATCATGCAGAATTTCTGTATTGGTAACAAATTTCTGTACTTTCTTTCAATGAATGGACCATTTCCTTTTACCGCTACCAAGATAGTTGGAAAACCTTGTCACGTCCTTGAAAGATCCTGTAGAAGTTTGGGGGATTTATCCTCTTCATTGTTTAGAATGTCTTCTGCAGCACTGTGGGAAGCTTTAGGAGTAAAGGATGTTTTCAGTATATGGAAATAAAAGCGTTTAACACCAGAGACAGCAGATGTTAACTCAAAGTGGGCAACATCTTTTGAAGAAGTCCCAACTTTGTGCACCTTGTGTCAGTGCTGGGAGCTTGACTCTACCTGGTGCAAGACAGGCCCATTGTAAATCACCAGCTTAGGCTGGAGGTTTTGTTTTGCCATTGGAGAAAAATTACCTGCACAATCATTTTGTTTTAAAGCTTGAAAATTCAACCACTAGCAGTGTCAGCAAACCCTTTTCAAAATCACTGTACAAGTTTGTATGCTACAGGCTTTGTAAGTTGTTTTTATTTCTCAGCTTCCAGGCAATTTAAATATCTTTTCTCCTCTATCTAACCTGTTAAATTACCTCTCTCTGTTAGGGTGAGTCTACCTCACTTAGTCGGATGTTAGTTGATATGACTGCAAGTACACGTGGAAGAAAGTGAGGAACATGTTTTTTGCTTGATCTGAATGCCTCTTTGTCTTCTGTTTTCTCTTTCCTACAGTTACTGTTGGTCTGCCAGGTGTGCCTTTTTGAATGAAAATGAGAAACTTCTTTAGTGTAGAACTCTTATAGTGTGGTTGGGATGAGGCTCATTGAAAAAGCTTTGAAATTAGATGTTAATTACCTTTCTCTTCTACTGGATAATCTTCTGTACTTTAACCAAATAAGGGTAATCTTCTATACTTTAATCAAATAAATATTCAAATACTTTGAATTTGCCATATTTCAGGTTTTTGACAGTTTTCTTATGTGATAGATTGTAGGAGAGCAACTGCTTATGAAAAGGGAGAATGTAAACAGAAAAAAATCATAGTAGTTCAGGTGGATGGGACAGTGAATCCATTAGAGTTAAATGTAGTTGATTTGAACAACCATATGGTCATGGGCCAGGAGGGAACTGTCAAGGCTTACTTCAGCCTTTTTTTCCGCCCCTCCTCATATTTTTTAAGGTTGTAGCTGCTAATATCGTAAGATTTTGATCTTAAGAACAATTCTGGATCATACTTTAGGGTAACATTTTTATTAATCTCAGTCAGATTGTTGTTGGTTCTTGACTTCAAAGTGTGTATCTTCCCACAATTATATGTATACATGTGTTCAAAGTAAACTATAAATATAAAGGACTCCAGGGTACTCTGCCTCAGAAAAGAACATGATCTACAAAAGAGAAGTGTCTCTTATCAGCTGTCTTTCGTGTATATTTACTGGGAAAATCAATTTTCAGGTCTCTTGTTTCACAGCTTATCAAGACTTGCCACAATTGGTGTTACCTATGTCAGAGAGCAGCAGTATCTCTTCAGTGTCTCCTATAGGTTGGTGGGCAGGTTTGTTTGTTTTTTTAACCCAGCAGATTTAATGTATATTTTAGTAAGTACAATTTTAAGTATTCCTGTTTTTTTTTTATGGACACTTGATATTCTTCAGCTGGAAATATATATGGGCTTTTTTCATGGTTGTGTCATTTTAATAGTAGATTTTTTTATTTCTTTGTGTGTGTTTTTGTTTGGGTTTTTTGCTTGGTAGTGTTTTTTGGAGGCTTTTTTGTTTGTTTTTATTGTTTACTGAAGGGCAGGAGGATCGATCTGCACATCAGGAAATGCTTTTATTCTGTGAGAGTGACCAAACCCTGGCACACTTTTTTCAGTGAGGTTGTGAGGTCTCATCTTTGGAGATAATCAAAAGGTGTCTAGACATGGTGCCAGGCACCCAGCTCTAGTTGAGCTGCAGAGCTGGACCAGATGGTCTCCAGAGGTCCCTTCTAACCGCAACTAGTCTGTGGTTCTGTGTTTCTGTGTATTTACTGGTTTTTTAGTTCAAACCAGGCCTTAGAACATCAGAAAATTCTTACAGGGATTTCTGTCTTTACAATGTATCCCTATCTTTGCTTCTCTTTGGGGGGCTGGTTTGTTTGTTTGTGTGTTTTAGGTACCTGTAGTAATCTAAGGGCATTAAAAAGGAGCTTAGCAACGTGTATATCTGTAATACCAGTGGCTGAAATTAAGCCACTGTCCTCTAGAGCTTGTGGCTGGATTATTATGTTGGCACTAAAACTTCTCTCAGGGCCCTGCAGGTCTCATTTCAGATATAATTCTAATGAGGATATTGAATGACTGGTGTGACAGTAATGTAAATTAGTGCTGGTGCCTTCTATTTAAACTGCAAGAGAGAGCTTTGAAAGAAGGCTTCCTTGGCATATGAGTGAAAGCTGAGTTTTTTATTAACAATTCAGACTCCTGTAATACGAAGTAAGAAAGCTTATTAGCTATGTTTTTAGATTAAACAAAACCTTTAGGTTGTGATATTCTTTCTTTAACAGAATTTGTGGGATGAAGAATTTAAATGAAAATTTCCAAAGTCAAAGATTGATTGAGTTAAAGTATGTAGCACAAAATCAATCCTGTCAAATTGTAGGGAAATATGTGAGACATTTATAAACATTGTTAATGTTTTAGAAATCTACTTTTGTGCAAATGTATTTTGAATTCTTTACAAATGAGATAACAGTAGGTCTAAATGACAAAGATTTAAAAAATAATCAGCATGCCTCTCTTGTAGTAATGGATTTATGGAGGTAGCATGCTTTAGTTGCATTTGTAATTAAGGTTTTTCCATCATTAGAATAGAAATGTATTCCTGTTGAGCAGTATCTTTTTATGTGAATTATGTGGATTGAGTGAGTGGCAAAACTCCACTACTTTAATCTTTTATGTGGCTAAAAGTCAGTATTTGGATTGGGTTCCTAGAGGGTCATGCTGAAAGGTTAAATACATTTGTCTGTTTTCCTAGTCTTCAAATTTCCATATTCTTTACAAGTAGCAAACAAATCCGTGTCCTGTAGGATTGTACAATGACAATTTAGCAACTTGGCTTCATTAATAATGAAGCCACACTGCTGTTAATTTCAAAATTCTAGATACTGAAATAGGTGGGTTGTACGTGGAGTGTTTCATAACAGACTAATGCATAAAAGAATCTTCTGAAATTGCACTTTCTTTGCCTGAGTTCCCAGTAATGAAAAATTAAACTGTGTGCTTTGGTAAGCCTCTAACTTCGTTATGGTTTTAAAAACAATACAAGTCCTGGGTTATAAGAGAGGCTACAAATGGTATTAAAAATGCCCTAGACTACAATTTCAGGTACTTGACCAATTGACCATTAGCTGCTGAAATATTAAAGGCTGATAAAAAGGTGATCCTTTTCAGGAATTTGCTTTTGTGTGAAGCTTGGCTTTTCTCTATTTCTCAAATTGTGTCATGAATCAAATTTCTGTTTCTGCAGGATTTCCATGACACCAAATAAGGTTCCATCCTTAGCCCTCTAGATGATCATGAGGTGTATATATATGGAATTGTGAATGTCTGTGGATAGGCAATAGTTTCCATTGATATATTGATATGTATATCCTTATAGGAAGGTGAAGTTGTCCCAACCCATCCTACAGTTCCTATTCCTGACTTTGCGTTCTAAGTATACCTTAGGGTAGTTCTGTATGTCTATTGCAAAATGCCTGTGGTTCTTCAAGAAAAAGACTATGTTTTTCAGAAGAAAACCTTTTTCTTTTAAGAGTCCTCATCAAGTAGCAAGGGTGTTCTGCACCTGTTTTTTCTCTTCAGCACTTGCTTGTCTTCTCCCCAGCCTTCCCTTTTCTCAAAGCACACAGGTTGTGGTTATTACTTAAAACATTCTGACCAGGAGAAGCTTAGGAAAGTAATTCGTGTTCACTTCTTGCCAACTCCATACTCTCTTGTGGCCTTCAAGGACCTTTCTTTTAACACACCTTTGTTTCTGTATTGAAATTTACTTCAACAGTTGGAAAATAAGGGAGGAGGGGCCTATGGAGTTGTAAGTCCTGTTTTCTGTTTTTCACTCTAAAAAAAGAGGAGGATTTGATTCTCAAGGAGTTTGTCACCATCTTGGATAGTGCACTGAGTTTATCTACTGCTTAAAAAAGGTTTCATTCTTTAAAGTATTAGTTTAATTTCTTTTCCAGGTTTATAGCCATACTTGATGTTTCTGAAAAACTTATCTTCTCTGCTGACTCTTAAGAGATACTCCCTGATTTCTCTAGAACTTCTAAGACAATGAGAGTAACTTTTCTTGGAGCTGTGGCAGTACTGACATTTCTCTCACTTCAACATGGACAGACGTGCTTATGTATTTGCAAGATAACTTCCAAAACATTTTAAATCTGATCTGGAGGATGGTATAGTTATCCTTCCCTACTTGGGAAAAGATTTCGCTGTTGTTCAGGGGAAAATTTGTGCTCTAGTTTAAACTTTGAGTGGATTCTAACTTGTCTCAACAAACAGGAAACCTTGGTTTTTAAGTAATTAATTTCAATTATTTACTCTTCTTGTAATTTTAATTTTTCAAGTAAGCGACTGAGTATCTTTTGTTGAATGTGTTAAACCTGTTTTGTTGAGGGAACAAAGCAGAACTTTCCTGTCTAAATGTTTGTTCATTTCATTGAAACAAAAGCTGCTGTTTTCTCTAAGGAGGAAATGCATGTCTGTATGCATTTAAATATTGAATTACTTAACACACGTTTTGATTTTATTAGGAAATAGTAAATGATGCTTGTCATATTCTTGCTTATTAGAAGTGGTTTTATTTGTAGTACTGTTGGCTTTTGAAACATTTGTAGTTGTCTTATTAGGCAAAGCTACTTTTGCATCTTATAGTTAAGTACAAAATGTTCATCAAGCATAGATTTATTTAATGGTTTGGAATAAAAAAAATCACAAGAGTTAATGAGCTGAAATTGGCTTAAGTGCCATGTTCTTCAAAGGATTTTAGATTTTGTGGATCTTGTTTTTTCATGAAGCGAAAAAGGGGGAAAAATGTGCCTGTTCCTTCATTTGCTTTGGATGTTCAGTTTTGAATGAGTTAGAAAGAAAATAATGCCATGGCTGGGCTGTGAGCCCTTGTGCTTCTCCAGGAGCTGTCACTGGTTCTGGTGTTGGGTTTCTCTGGAGGGCTGGGAGATGCCTCTGCTCTACTGACATTTTTCACAGCTAGTTATCCAAATGGACATTGTGTTCTTACTGCTTCTGGGAAAGCAGAACACTTCTAGGAAGTGGAGTCAGAACCGGGTCAGTTGTCTTTTATGCACTCAAGTGTTCAACTTCATTGTTGAGACTTGTGTTTCTCTTGTTTCCAAGATGTTAAATTCACTTCCAGTAAGCAAGTTGTGGGGGTGTGTGTGTGTGATTGTTCTTTCTTCGTTTTTTTGTGGTTCATTTTTTAACTTTTGTTAAGTGCTGTTAAGAATATGTTTCATTGTTTTCATCCTAATGCCAAAAATAATCCTTTCCAAAATAGGCAAAATATAGTATAGTATAGTTTATAATACAGTGTATAGAATAACCAATAAGTTTACAACTCAATAAGAAATTAATTCTGGTTTTCCTGTTCTCTTCAGCAAAACTCCCCACAAATACTTGAAATAGAGTTACTATAGAATTTTAAAGATATAATTATTTCTGGCACCAAGGGGCCGTTGTCTTCAAGTTGTAATTTGAGTTGCAACATCATCTTCAGTGTTTTATTGTCATTGTTGCATTTCTTGTCAAAATGTGACAAAGGTACACATAGTTTTGGTTGAATTCAGCATATTCCTATTGTAGCCTTTTGTGTGTGTTTTCTGTTGTTTGTGTGGCAAAAGGTTCTGTCTTTTGTTGGCATGTAAACACATGTCACTGGATCTTTGTGAACACTGCTTCAACCTTTGGAACCCTTCTCCCTTTGGCTTTGGTGCTCCATCTAAAACTGTTTTTATACACAGATGCTATGAAAGTTGTATTACTGCCTGTGAACTTTGCTGAGTGGAGTATAAACAGTTAATTTCAGCATTTCTGAAGAAAAAAACGTAACAACCCCCAAAACAACATAAAGGGAAAATTTTGGCAGTGTGGGGTGTATTTCTAATGCTATTAATGTTTCCTAAGAGTGTACATTTTTAAGAAATATAACTTTAAATGCATTGTCTAAGTACAGCAAATATTCAGTAAAAGCTCTTTGAAACAAACTTATTTATTAACTACTTGAATCTGATCACTCAGACTTTCCTAAATCAAGTCCATTGTCTGATACAACAACTATATTGTGATTCTTCATTCTTTGTGGTAACAAGACCTCCATCTTTCTTTCACTTATGCTTATGTGCCTTTTTGCCCAGCAATAGAAAGCTATTTTGGAAATCCTCCTTAATAAAATCCTTTTGCAGCATCCTGTGGCCGTGGTTTATCAGTGCTGAAGTCTCTTTAACACAGAATCTTAGCAAATCTAACAAATAGGTTGCAAAAATACAGACGTTCAGAAATATTTCTTAGGTAGATGAGTGAGTGATGTTACTGGAACACAGTTTTTCCAGCTCATTTATTGCTCTGTGTCATGGGAAGGACTAGCTGATAGAAATCACTAAAGCAGGGGACAGAATTATTTTTGTACTATATATAATATACATATATAGATATACATATACATATATATTATTTTGTACTATAATTATTTTTGCACAAGTAAACAAATGAGGTGGAAAAATATATTAGGTCTACTCTAGATAACCTTTGGCAGTCTTAAAAAATAGTTTTTGCCAATGCCTTGAGACTGCTCACTTTTCTCCTTGAGTAGAGTGAATGCCTAAGTGATATTTTCTTTTTTGAGTGTACATCTCTGGGACAGTGTTTTTGTAAGGATTCTGCTCAATCTTTTCCATTTGCTCTTAGGTCTTCCTTTCTGTTCCTTTATGTTTTTGACCACAGGGATCTGCAGAAAATGTGCGTTTTCAGAAGGTGTCTTTGCATCAGCATATTAGTTTCGTGTCCTATCTCATTGTTTTTTAATTTTGGTATCTTAGGTTGTTTCCACAGAAGCATTCTCTCGTACCAGCCTGTTTGGTGGTTTTTAAAGAAGGAATCTTTACAAATACTTGATGTAATGGATAATAATAAATCTATTCTTTATATATTTATTTATTTTTAATTATTCCCTATGTTAAATCACAACCTCATTTAATTGAGTTGGAGTTGGCTTAGGATGAGGACAGTGCATTTTGCAGTTTGATGATGGCTCATCTGCAATTACAGTCTTTCAGTTAATGTTGACTTGCAGTTCGTGGGTGAGAGAATGTATGTCGATGGTCTTGCTTTTACAAGAAAAAAAGTTAAAACGGAGTTTCACAGATGTTCACTGTGCTGAGAATTTCACAGGTTTTTGGAAGTAAAAAACTTGGTGGGGAGGGGGCATGGCTGTACAGATGGGTTGCCAGGCAATTCATTCTTCCTTCTTGGATTGCCTGCAATAGGAGACAATCCAGCTCTCATAAGTAGTGCAGTATTATTTGCAAAAGGAAACTACCCAATACCGTTTTTCCTAAACTCTTCCTTATTTTTTTCTGTCCTTCCAGCCTCCCTTCCCTGACTGTGAATTTCTGAGAAACTGCTAAGGATTGCTGTGATATCAGTGCTGTCATTCTTTTTCACCAAAAAAAAAAGAGCCATTTTTATTCTAGGTATTTTAATAGAGTCCCATTAAGGATGTATTGCTGACTGAAATATTGGCATGAAGGGCTCTCACTGAGCTGAGCCCAGGAATTAAGAAGTCAGGAAATGGGCTGCTGCATTGCTAAAGAACCTTGTGTGACACAGTATCTCCTGATTGGGGGGATCATTACTGCTATTATGACTCGACTTGCGTAGGAATTTTAAATTTCATCTGAATGTCAGTAATAACCCTCTTAGCAAATTATCCTGAATAAAATCACGAAGGCATTTTATATAATAGGTGTTGAATTACTGGATAGATTTGCTAATTAAATACTCTTTGTTCTGCTGCAGTTGACATTACAGGGTAAGATCTTGAACAATTATTCTCAACAGCTGTACTTTGTTAAGGGAAAAATTAACTACAAAGTTTATTTTTTTTTCTACACTTGAAGTTGGCAGATTTTTGAAATGTGCTTGAAAAAAATTCCATCATCCAATTGGTAATGAAAAGATAAATATGCAGGTGTTGCTGTGAAATCAGATAACTACCGACTGCCTTATTAATGAATTTAGCAATACTTTATAACCTTCTGTTTTGTAGCTGTTGGCACTTACAAGTGATCTCCTGTCAGACTGGGTAGCACTAACATATGCCAGTCACTTGATGAAGCTAACTTGTCTATGACCCTCTTGTAGTGATTACCTACATCCACTGCTGTCCCTGGGGACAACTGAGAAGTGATTTTTGTACAGCCAAATAATTTTTTTAGTAGGGGGTATTTATGATTTTTTAAAAAATGTCATCTTTCTAATTATTAATAGCATTATTTCAGAGAATGAAGTAGAAAATGCCAGAGATTTTCCAAGGGGAAAATGATAGGCTTTGTTTTCAGTGTGAACTCTGCATTTCTGTCCAATTTTTTAGTTTTGTTTCAGGGACTCCTGTTTCCTTTTGGAGTACTAAGGGAGAGGCATAACCTTTCTCTGTAGGAGTTAGCTAATGAGTGAGAGAAAGGATTGTGGGGTGGTGAATATGTTGGAATTTTGATTATTTTATATAAAATTTGATGTCATGTACCAGTGATACGTCTTTTAGAATAACTTCAAAACTTGGTGGAAAGGTGGTGGGGTTGTGCTGTCTGAATCACTCACTAGGAGATGAAAAGGAGTGGAATATCTTTTTTTAAGCTTCTGATTAAAATGGAATCAGGTGCATCTGAGCACCTACAGCCTGGTGTGACTCTGCAGCTAAGACTCACCATTTTCCTCTTCTTTGTCTGTATAGAAGATTGAGACCAGCTGAGCTTTTTTGCATTTTGAGACTTCAGCAGAGTTCAGGCATCGCGTTGTCCAAGTACCTACTTTGCAGCATCAGTGGGTGCTCTTTAAACCAGCTGGGTGTTTTGAAGTTGACCCAGAGAGTGTATATCCATAGGTATCCATACGTGCTTGGGGAATAACCCTGCTAAGGATATGTGTTGAGAGTCAGCTGTGTCAAAGTTACATCCTAATTTAGAAATGAACCTGTCCTTTAGTTCCTTGAAGGAAATGGCTTTCAGTGTGTAATTGTAAACAAACTGAAAAAATGCTTTTGTATTTATCACTGTGCTTCTGTAAAGATTCAGAAATACTAAAGAAACTGGCTGTTAATGTTGAAGGAATGACAGTGTTGTCATCTTGGTCTTGTACTGTTATGTAGAGGTGGACACTTTACCTTTGTTTCAGAATTGCCTGCTGTGATAGTTATAGTCACTATCAGGATAGTCAAGACTCTTGTCTTCATGTTAGAAGACTCTTGTCTTCATTTTAGAGTCCTTGGCTTTACAAAAGTAATGAGATTTCACTGAGTCTTATTCCCACTGAGCATGGCCAGCTCTTGCCTGTTTGTCCTTTTTCTTTCTCATCCCTGCTAATTTCTACTGCTCAGGTCCCTGTCACAGGCCTCTTGACTACAAGTTATAATTCTACCTTTTTGGCAAATATGACCAAGGAGTAATGCAATGTAACCTATGAAAAATAGTAAAATTGAGACTAGGTTACTAAATTGAATATAAACTGTTGAAATAATGTGTTTGCAGACTATTTTTCAAGTTTGGATTCACCTAATGGATTCTGATCTATCGCTGCTGTAACATGTTCAAAATAATGCTCTTGAAGAAAATTTAAATATATATATATATAATATATATATTATAGATTATTATATAGTAATTTAAATACATAAATATATATGAGTAGCAGAATTAGCTACCTGTAGCTTCAGATGAGACACTCTCCCACCCTCCATTGTGCTGAGCAGTGAACCAGGCTCCTACTTACATGAGGTCTCTTATGTTTCTGAGGTTCAGAGCATTTGGGGAATGCACTTGGGATGCACTCTTGGCTGAGGAACAAGGCTTTGCCTACTGATTCAGCATCTGTGTCCTGTCTTTATCCCAGCTCCTGGTCCCAGTTTTGATTTCCATAAGGAGTTGGCTTTTTGATGACCCGTTTTGAGGTCATTACAAGGGTAATCAACCTTTTGACTAAGTCTTGTAAAATGAGCACCATCCAGCCTGTACTGAATGAGACAGGACGTCTTGGGGAAAAAAATTCAGTGACATCAAGAGATAAGATGATGGACATGAGGGCGAAGACTGACCTAAATTAGTGAAAGAGACTTAATTCTAGCACTTCCTGATAGGTTTCATTTAAGCTGTTTGATTCCACATTCGTTTTTCCTAAGGCAGAACGTGTGTGTGTGTACATGCAATTTTGAGATTTGTTTTAATCTTGTTTTAGGGGAGTTAATAATAGCATTAATACAAGGTCAAACGAGAATTTACTTGTGTAATAGGAGTATTGAGGTGACTGTGTGTTGCCAGGAAAGAGGTGGTTTGCTTTGTTTTGAAAGGTGAGAGCATTTGGAGTTAGCAACCTAATGGATATGTTTGTATATGTTAGCCTGTAATTATATCATACACTAATCTTTGATTATTTTTTTTATTTCAGATTTTGATGCATACCAAGGAGATGGTGCAGAAGGTAATGCTGAGCATTTTCATTAAACAACAACCCTTAAAGAGCACACCTGGTGAAATTTTTTTATTCTAGGAGAACTGTAACCCAAACAGACCTGAAATCACTTCTTAGGATGCCTAGTTTACAAATGTAATCCTTCATAATGGATTATAGCTGTTTTCTTTTCCTACCACAGATATGATCTGGCCTCTGCTTGAAGCCTATGTGTGACTGTTTCAAGCAAATTAGCAACAGTGCTAATTAGAGTTTACTCACAGACCTGTTACACCATGTGTTCTAGTGGTTTATGGTTTATTTTTTGGCATCCTTTAAACTCTCTCATGGAGTGGTTTTTTGACTGTATGGAATTCAACATGGACATAGCTATGCTGCAGTTTTTACAGCGGCTTTGATTTTCCACCACTGAAGACATCAGGTTTTTCTATTTTTTTTTAAAGTAATATGTACTTAAGATTCATTTGCCCTTTTTTTTGGTGAAATTTACTGAAGTTGGCAGATTTCTCCTTTTTCCTTGCTATGCTTTTTGGATGCACCTCAGGCTTTTTGATGTGTCTCAGTTTGTCTGGTGTTTGACCACAGCCTTTTCCAAGTAGGGCATTTGAATTGTGGAAGGATCAGAAGGAGAGGTAATGTGAAGGGCAGAGTGTCAGTCAGAGAGAGTGTATTAGTAACTGTTTGTGCTCATCTCCAGGTGTAATTGTTCAGAAGTTCAGTCTGGGAACACAAAATTTGGGGGTCATAGTAGCTAGATCCTTATCCACAAGGATGTAAAATCATTCTAAATAATGATATTTTTGAATCTTGAAAATTATGTGGGCCTTGAAAAAGATGGAGTCGTTTCGTTCTGTTTTTCAAAGCAATTTGTTTCATTTAGATGAACCTTGAAGTGATTTATGGAGACACAGATTCCATTATGATAAACACTAATAGCACCAATTTGGATGAGGTCTTCAAGCTGGGGAATAAGGTAAAGAATTTTTTCTTTTTAAAGCTTTGCTACATTGGTCTGTGTTCTTACACTGAGTGAAGCAGATGGTACTAAGAGAGGACTCCATGAAGCAGTAAAATCTCACAGTGCTCTTTTTCAGGTGTAGCCGTTCTGTGCATTCTTAAAAACTATTTACTTAAATGAAATATTTCATTGCATAATGAGTTTTTTTACCATTCCTAAATTAGCAGCAGTTAATCTCAATATTTGGTAAACCAAAATGTGAAGTACAAGTCCTTCTCCACATCAATTCCAGTTACAATGTGAACAGTTTTGACTTCTTTTCCCCTATGAGAGATGCTCTCAGTTTAGTTTTGTTTAGTTATGTAATTTGTATTATACTTAATGTGCCATCAGATTTCCAGTGGTAAATTCTAATATTAATTTCCACATTGCACTAGATACAGAAGAGAGCTGTTTGACTAGCTGTTGGCACTTGATGGTGTAGAAATTTTGTGGTTCTTTGAAACTGTGGAAGAGAAAAGAGAAATGTTTTAGAACTCTTTAAAGAGAAGATATAAGTGAAGTTGTTTTTGAAAGATGGAAGAAATTGTGATGAAAAATAAGAGCTTTGGAAACTCTAAAAAAAAAACCCGTAGAAATTTTATTCAGTATAATATTAGACAAAAGTCATCTAATTTTAAGGCAAGAGTGATTCTAGGTTTTCTTAGAATACTACTACTTTCATGCTAGTTGGTACATTGAGAAGTAGATGCATTCAGGAGCACATAAAATGAAATAATATCTTGATGTTATAACTGAGTAGCTGATGGCATGGAAGAAAGCAGTCTCCCTCTTTTTGGTTTGCCACAAGCAAGGCTAAATATAATTTCAAGTGTGTATACAGTAGTATATAAGAAAGTTTAATCTTACTCTAGTCATGTGTGTGGCTTGATTCTGTTTTGGTTTTTGTCCCTGTGCTCCCATTTGCTGGCTGAAAGTTATAGAGGATTAGTTAGACTTCATAAAAATTATTATTTGACAGGACCAGCATAATACCTTAAATACTTCTGGCTTAGGTTTGCTGAGAGGATAGGCAAGTTTTTCAACTTGTTTCCTGCTTAATGGTTCTTTTTAAGAGTAAATCTAAAGTTTTTTTAATCCAGTGTGCTTCTTCTGTATTATGTATCAGTTGAAGTTGTTTTTTTTAATTAAATAAGACAGGAAGATGTTTTGTTTAAAATCAAGTACAAAATATGAAAACTAAAAGGCGGTAAACTTAATGTCTGTAAACAAGCACACTCAAACCTAGCATCAGAACTGTGAAAGTTGTGGCTCTCAATATTTTCTCTGGCATAAAAAAAGTGATTCTTATCCATCTTGTTTCATGTTTGTTTGTTTACTCCTCAAGGAAGCAATATTTACTTGTTTTTGCAAACACCCTTTTAATTACCATTTTCCTAGTTTTGCATAATTCATTTTAAAAAAAATCAGGGTAAAGAATTGTATCTGTTGATGAAGAGCACTCTTAAGAAATGTCACTGTTCCACTGCATAGTAATTTCAAAAATTTGTGTTCAGAGATGAGGGATATTTACATTGTGTTCATTAAACTGTTCTCTAATGGAGAGTTTATGGAAGACACACAGGTTTAATACAAACAATTATGATGAGAGTAGTAGTAAATATATACCCATGTTCTGATGCAAAGTGTGAATTTATATGTTATCTTCAGGGATGAAACATTCCTCCAAGAGATTAATTTTGGTTTTCTTTTGTAGAAAATTCTCTCACATGTTTTCTGAATTATCCCACGTAGTGCCTTGTCTCACAGGTTTCTGGTTGTATTCATTCATGTCCTTAACTTCGTGCTCATTTTAGTCATTACTCAGCAGAATTTGATGTTTATCACTTTCAGTGTGTTCTTGTGAATCAGATTTACCACTACATTCAGTGCTGTACAGTTGCTGGGTTTTGAACACACTTGGTTATTATGATGTAAAAAACCTCAACACATTGAAAATTCTTTAAAAATTGCAGAAGAATATTCAGAGGACTTGTTTTAACAAAGAAAATATAAATCTCCTGTCAAAACAGTTTTTCCTTGGGATGTCCTTCAAAACTTATATAAGGGATATCAAAGTAGTGATAATCTCTGCAATAGGAAAAATAGAGATCCAAGTGAGAAAATACATGGAAAATTTGTAAGGAAAGTTTTGGTTAGAACTGGTAACCTGGCCCAAAGCTAGATAGAAAACCTGTCAGATTTTATGCTGAGTGTACTGTTCTTAGTGAGGGTATGCATGAGATGGCAAAAGAACTTGAATCTGTATAGAACTTAAGTGAGACATGAGGAAAGGAAAATTGGTGGCCTGTGACAAGAGAACTGTAAATAATGGAGTAACAGTAGATAGTGAGATACTGAAAGTGAGGAGTAGAACATGAATACAGAACAGGACATCTGACATAAGCAGATAGTCTTTTGGGGAATGTAAAGTAAAAACATGAAGAAAGAAAAATGCAAGTGGAGAACTTTGAGCTGAGCGAGTAGGTGGGTGAATGTGTACAGGAACCAAAGTTTGTTGTGAGGGTACGTGAGCTGTTTTGAGCTCTTGAAATTCTGTCCCTTTAGAACAGAGGTAAGAGATGTGGAGCCACTTGATACTTGGTACTATATTAAGACAAGGTATTGACTGCCATTTGAAGCTTTTGTTTGTGGATAAGACATAGCTTATGTGTAGCAAAAATGGTAGCTTTTTCTCTCAAGGAAATCAGGCAGTAGAAAAGTAGGCACATTGTGGAGAAGAGTGAAATTAAACACTTGCCTGTTTGTGCATGTTTTTCCTGAACATGCACACAAACTGCTCTGGTTTGCATTCATAGGTCTTCCTCCCCTCCTTGGTTTAGGGTGAGGGTGGGAAGGGAAGAAAGATGCCCTTGCAAGACACCTTTTTTAAGGCTATTTCCCTTTCCTGTCTAAGTGACCATCTCTTACCTTTCCCTAGTAAGCAAGGATGTGTACTTAATTAATGTTAGTCTTTAAAGTGGATATGCAGATTCGCAATGTGTAATGTTACTTGTTTTAAAACTTAAGAATTACTCACTTAGAGATGGAAGTTAAATTTGTCTGTATTTATTAAATTGTTGCATTTGGTATTAATATTGGTGCATTTGCAGATCAAAAATGAAGTAAACAAACTCTACAAATTGTTGGAAATCGATATAGATGGGATTTTCAAGTCCTTGCTATTGTTAAAGAAGAAGAAATATGCTGCCCTGACTGTGGAACCAACAGGAGATGGGAAATATGTAACTAAACAAGAATTGAAAGGATTGGATATAGTCCGAAGGGACTGGTGCGATCTTGCAAAAGAGACTGGAAAGTGAGTTTCTTTGTGACATTGTCTTCTTTGCTTTGTTTTAAACAGTTCGTGCTTTGTGAACATTTGATGCCACGTGGCTGTTTCCTGAAGGGCACAAATTGGTAACTGACACCAGTGTTAGAACTTTGTAGCTGATCTTTGTAGGAGATCGTAAATAGGAGGTTTTGGTTGGTAACAGGTTATACTTGAGCAAGTCCGTCTGTCTCTAGTTTCACTATCTGGTTTTGTATCTTCTGTGGAGCCTGTGCTTTTGAGTTGTTGCAGTTTTGTATATGCTGCTCAATAAATCACAGCTGAAAACTTGTGAAAATGGCGTGGAGTCATAGGTACTAGGTACATAGGTACTAGGCCAAATTTTTTAATTTTTTTTTTTTTCTTCCCAAAGATGGATAAAGATCTGGTGGTCTCCTCTTTCAGCATTCTGTTGTAAAGCTGTAAGTGCACTGGGTGCAGCCTGAGGAGGTGATCCCTTTCCCTAAGACTGCTTCTCTTCTATTTTTCAAATGAAAAATACTTCTGATACTTCATTGTGATGGTTACTGGATTGATTATTTGATGTGTCATTGCACAAGGCATTTTGCTGTTTAAATTTAATAGAAGTAGTGCTTTTAGCACTGTAGAAAGAAAATGGGAGTGAATGGAGAGGTGGTCATCTGGGCGCTGACTCATATTGTATACTCCCTCTTGAAAACTTAACTTGAATAACTCGTGGCCCAAATGAATCCAAAAATGAATACTTTTTTACATCTGTAAAAATACACCACTCACTTGCTTACTGTTCTTAAGACTTGCATTTTCTAAGAAAAGATGCATCATAATAGAAGCAAATTTTTCCAAGTTAGGAATGTATTAGTAATTAAAGCTATACAAGGGTTCTTTAGTGACTAACTCTTCTGCAGCTGGCAGATCTTCCAAACACATTTTGCAGAAATAGCCAAGGCTTCACTTACTTGATGTGTTCTCTTCTCTCCCATCTTAAGATACCTGCTATGGAATCATAAATAGCAAGATGGTATGGGAGCAGAAAATAGAAACCAGTTGCACTCCATTCCAAATCACTGTTTAGCATTACAACTATTTGCAATAATTTGCTTTTAGTAAAATAAGTAAATAAATAAAACATGACATGAAATATCCTGGCAAATTTCTATAAATTTTGCATCAGACTTCATCCTCAGGCTCTTCGATTTTTAGAGCTAACCCAGGGGAAGAGAGGATTGTGTTTATTTATAATGGTTTTGTTTTGCGTGTCTTAAGCTTTTCTTAATTTCTGGACTGTTTTTGCAGCTATGTAATTGGTCAGATTCTCTCTGATCAGCCCCGAGACATAATCGTGGAAAATATTCAAAGGCGACTTATAGAAATTGGAGAAAATGTGGTCAATGGTCAGATTCCAGTAAATCAGTTTGAAATAAACAAGGTAAATGATCTCAGCTCTTGTCTGTTCAGAAGAACTTTACTGTTCCTGAATATATTGACTACTGATTAAAGATATTTTTAATTCTTATGATTCTGTGAAACAGCAGGAGTTTTATTAGGAGCTGAATGGCATGGGACATACTGCAAAGGTCCTGCAATAAGGGAAAAAATCAAACCTACTGGGGCTGGAGGTCTCAAAATAACAACTTTGTGTCTTGTCTCATCCTGTTTTCTTCCACACTCATTCTGGAGTTTGAGAATGACACGATAGCTCATGCTTTCTGGAGTTTTCTCCTTAACTTTTACTTTATATTTCAGGATTAAAATGCATAAACTGAAGAATGCAATGGGAAAGAATCAAATGTTCTGTTTTCTAGAAAACCCCCATAAAAGCCTACTTTTAGTTTATTTTCCTGGAAAGCTCTGTGGAAGAAAGCTAGTAGTAATTTTGAGATCCAATGCAAGACTTCTCTGCAGCAAGAAGTAAAATACTCTTCTTTATCTACAGGAATTTTAGCAACAGTGTTGTGGTTTTGGTTTATTTTTGTTAATCCCTGATGATAAAACCTGTATTTTTAACTTCAAAAGCCTGCCCTCCTCTGCTAGGAGGGTGTTTCACTAATGAATTGGATATTACATGCCCCTCTCATGCTTCTATTAGACGAGAGTTCCCTAATGTGCTTCATCCAAGGTCTCTTTCTTTTGCCAGCTGGACATCTGCCTGCTCTGTAAGAGTGTGTTAATCAGTTAAGAAGTGTTTGAGTTGTCATATGAGTGTGGAGAAACCACTGGTTTTTTGGTTGGCTTAAAACAAAGAATGTTCTGATGCAAATACTCGTAAGAGCACTTAGCGTCCCAGTAAAAGATATATACAGTAAAATTTTCACTTTCAATGCCTAAAGTTCTTCTCTTTTACTACTTTACAAAAAACTTATTTAACTATTAAGTCAAATGTAGGAGTTGTTTCTGAGTTTTGGGATGACAGTAAACATTTAAATGTTGTGTTTTGTTTTATTTAGGGGAAAAGCTCATTGTGGAATCTCAGTAGTATGAAATACATGGAAATACTTAAATTCAGTTGTATCCTCATGTTACAGAGCTTGTTAAAGACACTTAGCTACTTAATATTTGGATTTACTTTGTAACAATGGCTGCAGGAGTGAGAGGGTAATCTCTGGCTCTATTTTTGTATTTTTTTTTTTTTTAGTTTTTTCATTTTTAATTTAGTTCGATGTTAAAAGAACTGCATTATGATTATATCTGTTTCAAACTCCAATACATTTTTCAGACAGTAATTGGAAAAACATCCTCTTATTTTAATAATAATAATAACAATAATATAAAGTTTGAAAGATGAGTGCCCAGGGCTTAATATATGGAAAACATGTTTCTTACAGTTTTTCATCTTAATTCTTTTGTGTTGCAGAGGTTCTTGTGAATCCATCATCAACACGATGGATGACGATAGCTGCTGTGTAATCTCGTGTTTTGAAGTTCTGAGTTGTCCATCACTGAAGTAAAATACTTTTCTCATAATATGTTTCTGTTTTCTCCTTTGATATTTTAGGCATTGACAAAAGATCCACAGGATTATCCTGACAAAAAAAGCTTGCCACATGTGCATGTTGCCATGTGGATAAACTCTCAAGGAGGCCGAAAGGTGAAGGCAGGAGACACAGTGTCATATATCATTTGTCAGGTAAAAATGTCTTCCTCTATAGCTAGATACTTGATATTGTTTTGAGATATGGCAAAGAAAACCAACTCAGCTGCTGGAAAACTGCATTTTGGCATTTCTTTGCAGTGTGGTTACGTTATACTTTAAAATAGTTGGTTTTCTGAACTAAATTTAGTTTTGTTGAATCATTTTAATCGGGTCAAATCATCCAACTATTTCCATATAGCAACTGATAAAATTTTCCTGAATTAATTTGTGTTTGGAGCAAGAGCTTACTTTAAGGAAACTGCCCAGTCTTTGCTTTAAGACAGACAAAATTTGGACGGTGAAGAACCTATAATTTTAGAAAAGCCAATTGGTAGTGTTGAAATATTGTAATTGTTATTTCCAATCTAAACCTGTGTCTTCTCAATTCATAGTCCTTGGATCTGGCAGTACCTCTGGTGTATAGACTGAGTAATTTGAGCAACTTTTTGTTTTCAAGTGTTTATCCTATAAATGCTTATCATTATCTCACAAATATATACTCTGCTTTGGCTTTTCTAATTAAAACAAGAGTAGTGTAAGTTGAATTAAATGGACCAAGGGGTTTCTTAGGCCAAGCTGATGAACTTGGCAGTGTGACTTCTACCCTGGACCACTGTTTCAGCTCCTTCAGTATTTAAAAGCTGAAAGACACTGACTTAATCCAGAGTTCCTAGCAGGGCATGGCAAAGCTGCCGAGTCTTACAAGAGCTGGGCCACAGATATATGGCTGAGCAGTGGCACAACACAAGAGAAGAATATACTTGTTGAAAGAAGGGAACTCAAGGAGTTGCATTGTAATTATTTTTGCAAAGCAGCTGGATGAGCTGAATAGTCCTAAATTAATTTTGTTCTGAATACTAAGTTGTCTGAAAGGAGTAGGAGGGACGAATGGCTTGCAGTCTGTCTTTGTTAGTGATGAGTTTTTAGTCCATGGTTGCTGACCCTGTTGAAACCAGTAGCTCATCTTAACTGAAAAAATGAAGATGTCATATGTTAATGTATTAGTTTTATGTTGCTAAAAAAAGACAAAATAGAGACTACATAGCAAAAAGAAAAGGTACTGGTACTTCCCCCCCGCCCCATCTCCAGAAAGGTTGACTTCTGTTATGGAATGTTTGCTGAAATACTGCTTTCAGTTCTGCTCTAAAATTTTTTACACACATTAAAAATGAAGTTTTCTAGTGCAGATGGGGACTGGGAATACAATTCTGCAGAGTCAATGAGTTACATTTTCCAGAAGAGTACTGCCTTTTTAGAGTTGATACTTAATTCCTCCATTAATACTGTTTTCAATTTGATTATTGCCTTCCCAAATTGAATTATTTTCTCCTTAGCTTCCTCTTTCAAGTTAGAGAGGAATGTAATGTGTACTTTAACTTCTATGTGGTGTTTCTCTCTTGGCTTGAGATGTCACCGTGTGTTTCTTTCAGTATTTCTGAATATTTTAGAATTTCCTCTTCCAACCAACACTATTGCCTCTGTTATTTAGTTGCATGCCAACGAATGGTGGTCCATTCTCTGACCATTTATTCTATTTTAGTTTGTTATAGGATCAAGGAATATAAATTCCTTCCAAAACAGATACAGTTTTGATATCCACGACTTAGAATTTGCTTGTTGTGCAAAATGATTTGGTACAAATTGAATCCAAAATGCATGCCCTTCGTGTATTTTTAACTGGGCTGATGGTTACAATGTGTTTTCATTGTGCATTTCAGAATTGACAGATGGGACTGTTTACTCTGTCTACTTGTACTGATTTGCACGTGTAGGCTGCAATAATACAAGCTGGTTTTGCATTCTTGAACTTGCTAGTTGATGCCAGCATCAGCAATGCAGTTTTTTTTTTTACTACTGCTGGATTTGTATTGGATGCATAATAAATGAACCAAAAGAGAATGATTGTGTAACAATTTTGCATTGAAATAATGCATAATACTTGAAGCATAGTCCTTTATATAGAATTTTTTCACACTTTGTTTCTTATGTGTTTCCTGTCTTAGGATGGATCAGATCTCAGTGCCAGCCAGCGAGCATATGCTCCAGAACAGTTACAAAAGCAAGACAATCTTACTGTTGATATTCAGTTCTACCTGTCACAGCAAATACATCCAGTAGTTGCTAGAATATGTGAGCCCATAGAGGGGATCGATTCTGTTCTTATTGCAACATGGTTAGGTAAGTATTCTAAATTCAGTTTATTTAAAGAAATACAAGAGACAAGGTGAGAACCTTTATGTTTCTCAACAGAAATGCTTCCCCAAATCAGTCGTTTTGCATTGAACAGTAGCATGTATTATATAGTGTTTGTTCAGACGGTGCTCATTAACATGAACTTAATCTTATAATCCTTGTTCAGAGTTGCAAAAATTTCCTGTTCATAAATGACAATACTATTGCATGTCTTAGAGACTTTCTGAAGTTACTGAAGGAGTTCTGGAGTGTGCACCCAGAAGGAGCATTTTTCCAGACAGAAATGTTAGCATCTCTGACATCTTTCCAGGGAAAAAGCAGTCATGGTTGTAATCACAGCGTACAATTTTTTAGCAGGGTTTAAGTGAAGATTTGATAGAGCTGAATTAGTAGGTAATAAAAATATGGAACCTTAGTAGCCGTTTCAACTGCTCCGTGTGAAGGAATTAAGTGGTTCCAAACCCAAGAAATTTCCATGAAAATACAATGCTCTGTGTGTGTGTAATCCTCTTAGTGTTGTTTCCTCCCTAAAAATGATTCATCAACAGACCTGATTGATCTCCTTAATAAAGAGGAATTTGATTTGTGTCCCACATCTAATTCATTATTTTTAAAGCTGTTACTCAAGGACGTGGAAAAAGTTGTTAATTTTGCTGGCTGCTGAATTGTTGACAAGACTGTCTTCTCCCACAAGAAAATTTAAGAGGGTTGAACTGTGTTAATTTAATAATCTGTTATGCTATGCCTGTATCTAGAGAAGTTCAGACCTGCAGAAATTGTTTGTAATATTGGAATGCTCAAAAAAGTGAGTCCTCAGCATTTTGTATTTACATAATGGCCAAGATGCAGGATTTGGTCACTTAAACCCACCCAATACCATGTTGCCTTCAGGGCCATTCACTTGGGTCACTGTGGCTCCCTTACTAACAGTGGATTAACTTGCAGATTGTACTTAAAATGTGTACAAGTAAGTTCTTGCCTTGTGGCTTCTAAGGAAGGATGATGTAGAGCCATGAAAGATCTTAATTCCCCAAGACAATCTGTGTAACATGCATAACTCCATTTCCGAGTTGTTTGTAGGGGAAAAAGGACTGGAAGTTCGCTTTTTTCTGGGAGTCTGCAAAGGTATTTCTTGGAGGCATTTGATGTTGCAGGGTGTCCTCAACAGCTCTCCTGGTTTGAGGTGTCAGCCCTGCTTCACTCATGCAGGCTGACCATACAAATCATTCTGTTTATTATGTGGCAAGGCCTTGGTATACAACTTTCCCTTGATGTCAGAGTCGACTGCATGGCATGCCTGACTGAAAAGGTCAAGCACTCTTGGTTAGGTTAAAGCAGTTTAAAATAGGCAGCAAACTTGTATTTCTTTTAGATAAAATGCAGGAAAAGTTTCTGAATCTAGTATATTTTATTTGGCAAAGGTTGTCAGTCTTGCAGAGTTAAGCTCAAAGACAGAGTTGTTTCTTATTCACAACAGATTTTCAGAAAAGACTGGCTCCCTTCAGACTCTTAAATTAACTACCTTGATCTTAAGAACCATGTGCCACTTGATAGCACCTACTATTTGCAGTTGCCTGTGCTGCTTTTTGTGCTCTAGTGCGTTCCAGATGAAAATTTCTTTTATGGTCTATAATAGCATCATGCAGCTGAGAGTTTATTAATACTCCCCAATTGTCCATCTGAAAACCTGTATGCATACATTACAATCTTAGATCTGAAGTGTGTTTAGTTTGATTGTGCTGTGCAGTAAAAGTGTTATCACCTTCTCTAGCTTTGTTTTCTTGGAAACGTTTAGATTGAACTTGAGGGTGAAGTCAGGCCTTTTTCAAGGCCTTTTTCAAGGCTTCTGTTCTGCTTAGGTTTTGTAGCTGTATGTAATACAGCTCTTAATTGTGCATAAATTGTTGCAAGCTGAAATTAAATTTGAGCGCTTTTTTAACAGTACTGGAGGTGGTACAGTCAAGTGGTTTTGTTTCAAAAAAATTGAAAATCCTTTGCAAGATACAAAAGGGTACAAGATACTTGAGTCCAGCTTGCTAAAGTAAGTGAATATGAAAACTGTTTAGTGTTCTGAGATGCTCAGTTGGGCTTTATTGCTTAGTATTTTCATCATGTTACACATCCAAATTCCTGTTGTTTTTCTTATCTTGTTGCAAAAGGGCACATATTTCTGTTCTGAAGGAGAAAGATGGTGTTCTGGGGGATAGCTAAGCTTCATAGGACCAAAACATGGTTGAATTCTCATTGTGTGTCTTCCTTTGCCTGGTCAGATTTACTGTGTTACGTAGGGTGTGCGTCTGCACATGGAGAGAGGGTTGTAGGAAAAAGGTCTTGCTGCTCGGTTGTTTAACATAATCTGTTTGTAAGAAGAATGTTTTGTTGACATGACACTATTAGTCCAGGTAGATAAAATTGAGCTCTGCTTGGGAAGCTTGGCTCCTATCAAAGTGATGAGAAGTTCTTTGTTCTGCCTGTGCTCAAAGCAAGTTATTTTAAACTATTTTAGACACTGAAGAACAGAAGCAAATAATGATACCTAAAAATTGCAGAGAACCCCTTAAATTATTTATTCACTATGGAATCCAGCTGAAAATTGCCTTTTGTTTTTGGACATCGTAGGAGGTCTGCCTAGCCTTTGAGCGATGGAAATTCATTGTTCCTAAAAATGAGAACCTCATGGGCATACTCCTGCATTCACTCTCTTTGTCTTGAAGTTCTTGAGGAAAATCAGTGACAAGATGAGGATTGTCAGGGTTTCTGAAACTAAGTGAAGTGTGCAATCTGATCAGTTACATCATTCAATAAATCTCACCCTCTTAGAGGTTTGGAGAACTTACTTCATGCTGAAGATATCTATAGCTTTTAAACTGTATTAGCAGAGCAACTCTCATATTTAAAATAATGAAGTTTTTGTTGATACATAAATACTGCTCCTTGCCTCAAAGAAAAGTCATGTTTTATTTCTGTGTTGTCACAAGCATCTAAACATTATGGAAGGAGAGTCATTTAACCATGGTATTTTTGTAGCTGTTACTGCATAATTACATCATTTACCCCAAATGATGGAAACTGATAACTGCTGTCGTAGACAGTGTCGTCATGATCTGAAAGAGGTGTGTCCTGCTGCCTTGCAGGTGGTGGAGCTCTGCAGATTGCTTGGCATTTGGGCATTTCTTAGGAAGGCTGTGTCGTTCCAGGGAGTCATTACTGGTGCCTGATGAGGCTTGTCTTTGAGTACTTCACAGTGCTGGTTCCTGCTTCCATGCCATGTCTGTGTGTCAGCTGCTCCTTGTAAGGAAACCCACCACTGCCTTAATGATACTGTCTTTTTAAAAATTATTACTATTTTTAGAGAGTCATTTAATAGGTGCCTCTAATACAATGTTTAGCAGCCACTCAGACTGACTGTCCTGACAGAAATTGGGACAGTCCTGCTCTCCTTGTGGCACACAGGAATTATGTCAGGTTCTGGCTTTCTTATTGTTTTCCTCACGTGTTGGGAGTGAAGTGAAAGGACAGTGAGAGAAATTAAGATCAAAGTCATGACAAAACTTCATGACACACGATAATAAACCCCAAAGTGTGTGAACTCCGGCTGGGTGTTCTCGAGATGCTCTAGACCAGTGCAGGTCTACCGGCAACTGAGACTTGGATGCTCTGCATGAATAAAAGAAACCACAAAAACAGGAACGAGTCCAAGCCCGGCCCGGCCCGGCCCGCCCGCAGTACGCGGCGCTCGCCGCCGGGTGGCAGCACCGGCTGCCGATTGCGCGCCTCCCGCAGAATGTCCGCGGGGAGGCGGCGCGGGCGGGACCTCCCCGCGCATCCCGCGCCCCTGCGGCCGCAGCGCCGCGTCCCGCCAGGAGCCCTCGGCCAGCGGGCCCTGCCACGGCTGTGCCCCCGCCCGGGGCGCCGGGACTCCCGGGGGACAGCGGGGAAAAGCGTGCGAACCCCATCTGCCGGATCGTCACGTTTAGTAAACCTTTAGTAAAATCCGTTCGACCTTTTTTTCAGGTTCTTGAGCGACCTGCTTTGCTTGCCAGCTAGTAAATGTTTTGATAATTCTATTAAATAAATCAGGAGCAAGTCCCGGGAGTGGGAATGAATCGTTACTTTGGTCCCACTGCTTCCACCGGCACATTTGTAATGTTGCAGTGCTTTGTCCTGCACCCAGCCCTGCAGTTTTGGTGAGGTCGGGAAGCTTACCTGCAGTGCAGGTAATTTAATGATAGCCCGGGAGATTTTTGTCCTGTCAGGCAAAGTCCTTCGGATTTTTATTTTTTCTTGATACCGTGCGGGAGAAGAAAAAAAAAAAGTAAAATAAGAGTTCAAAATACACTGATTAGTCTCATCCTATTAATTTAAAAATTATCAAAAGCGGGTACTGTTTCTCCCCTCCACTCAAACAGATAGCCTCTGTTTTGTTTGCCAAGGAAAATAATATGACCACTGTGACCTGGTCTGAGAGGATACCAGTTAGTGTGCTGAAATGGATTAATTCAACCAACTAACTTCTTGAAAGGAGATAATAGGTAAAATAGGTCCCAATTCCACAAGATAATTAAGGTAGGCATCTTCTTTAAAGGCGTGATTTGTAGTCCCTTTTATTTCATTGTGGCTGTTTGCACACCAAAAGTTAGATGTATGCTGGATTCAGCACAATATTTTACCTGTTGTTTTCTCCAGCCAAAACAGCAAAGAAAGTTCAGAGATAGGTGTGATCTAAATTCTCACAATGAAATTTTTTTTTTCTGTTAAATTATTACTAAATGTGTGTTTACTATCACTGATTTTGACTGAATGCTGGAAAACTGCAGTTTTCTAAGACAAGAATTTATCTCCTTCAATCTTTTAGTGAACTACTTTGCTCTCTATTTGCCTTTTGGGAAACAACCAAGCACATATTTCGAGCTCAACTTTAACAATATCTGTATCAGACAGTTGCAATGATGTTTTTTCATTCAATTTATGAACTCAGAGTAAACCAAGAATTTTTGTTTGTCTTCACTATTACTTAGATCCAACCTACTGCATACTTAGTTATTTTTCACAAAATCTTAATACTTAACTTTCTACGTCTTTTATCTACTACTTCTCTGTTTCAAAACATACTTTTTGTTTTCTAAAATTGCAAATATGTTATCAACTCTTTTTTAAAAAAAAAAACAAACAGGATAACCCCCCATGTGTTAGAGTATAAAATATGCTATTAACAGTGTTTATTTCTTTGTTTGCTCATTCTTTTAATGAATAGTAGAGAACTGTAATAAAAGTTTTAAGAACCTCGTGGAGGTGAATTGTTACCCTTATGCACTGACATGTTTGGTTTTTAAAGTTAAAATCATGAAGATTGATGAAATTAGTAGAATTCTGTCAAAAACCAAATAAACTTACTTGGCAATGGAAATTTTCCTTGTTTTTGAATTTGTTTTAGGGCTGCAAAATAGAAATTCAGAATAGTGGTAATAAAGTCAGATATATCAAATCTCATATCAAATACTTATGTAGAGACAATCTGTATCTGCCTGTATAACACAACTGTTTTACAGGTACAATAATATTTGTCTAGTTTAATAGAATATTGTTCCCAGACTTGTTCCCAGTTGTCTGTAAGTCTCACAGTACAGTATAGTAAGGCTAAGCTTTGCTTTCTATTTGTAATCTTTGTTGCACTTTCTGTAGGAATTCCTATATTTTTTACTGAACTTTATTTAGAATATAGGTTAATACATAGTAATCCATTACTTAGCTTAATTAATGTTTGTTAAAAATATTTTTTTCAAGTGTTTCTCTGGTCTTTCAATTTCAATAATAAAGTAAGCCGTAGTTTTCTGGATGTTTTCTCCTGCATGCTCCTTCGATTAATTTTTTTTCTAACACGTGCTATTTCCTGGAGTTAACAAAATAAAACCCTGTAAATGAGATGCATGGACTTTTAAAAGGTTGCACATGACAAAGGATGACAAAACCTGTGGATTTTTATTAAGTTTACTTTGGCAGTCTTATTCCTAGGGCAGTGAACTTCGTGCTTACTTGCTTATTTACTTATTTGTGGCTGAATCAGTATTTTTGAGATCTTTTTGTGTATTTATTTGTTTAAAATCTTGGGTTCTGGCAATCAAAAATAAAGCACTTTGTCTCCAGTGCTGTCGTTTTAAATGCTGCTGCTGAATTTTAACCACTGCATTAGATTGAAACCTGCATGCTGTTAACCACTGAGCCAAAATGAAATCGACCACTGCATTGAAATCAGAGTTGGCAGTTGTACACGGACTTGAAGGAGTTGGTAATAGCAGTGCACCCGCCTTTCTTTAATGGGGTTTTTATTCTCTGTTTTTGGTTTTAATGGTGCCATTTTGATTTGAAGACTCTTTCTTAATAACGATGCACATTTTTATTGAAATATTTTCAGTGTAACTTAAGAAGAAAATAACAATAAAGCTACCCGTTAGGAGTGGTTTCCTCAGAAACAAAATGTTCTGTTGCATACTCCCATGATAATGCAGTGTGCCTGTTTTATTTATAAAGCAATCTTGCGTAAGAAGATAAGTAAGAAGCTTTCTTCATGTTTTGTGAACCTTTATTCATGGTTAAAAATTGTAGAATGTATTTGTTTTATAGAGGAAGTTTTGCTAAAGAGAGATTTTCAGCTTCTGAATTTACATTTTATAACTTTCTTTTGCATCTGCTTCACCAAGCATATGAAAAATAAGCCTGCTTGCATGGTTGACCTCTTAGTCTTTTGAAATTTTTGTTTCTTATTAATAGGACTGGATCCTTCCCAATTCAGAATCCATCACCATTACCATAAAGATGAGGAGAATGATGCCTTGGTTGGTGGCCTGGCTCAGCTCACTGATGAGGAGAAATATAGGGATTGTGAAAGATTCAAGTTTTGCTGCCTCAAATGCGGAACAGAAAATATTTATGACAATGTCTTTGATGGTTCGGTTAGTTTTTTTATTGTCTCATTTCTGTTCATTGATGAGGGGAAAAAAATACTTGTAGAGAGAACAGCTTTTCAGACAGGATTCATGCGATACAGGAGAAACCATATTGTTTCAGTCCTGCTGTTTATAGCTGTGGAAGAGAGATTTGCTGATGGGATGATTCTGAAATGTTTTTCCCATTTTTGCATTTCAGCTGTGTCGTGTAGCAGAATATGTGAGATTATCTGGCTTCATTAATCTGTTTGCCCACAGTTCTGAAAGATTGTAGCTGTAACTTTCTTAAGGAATCCTTAACACTTTAGTAACTTCCAATTTTCTATATAACTTCCATATAGCAATGGCAATTTCTTATCTTAAATCATATTAGTTGGAACAAAGTGTTCTTTAAACTTGTGTCTGTCTTGTTGCATCCCACCTCCCTTCTCCACAGTAAGGTTTTTCTGTTTTATCTTTCCTTCTGTCTTTGTGAATTGAACATAAAAAGTCATAGGGGTACATTCTTGTTGAGAAGTTCTGCCAAAAAAAATGTATCTCTGACCTTGGAGCACAACTTGAAACAGGGCCAAGTATTTAACTCCACAGCGATGTTATGTATGTATTAGTCATCAGCAAATTAGCGAGCTTCAGAGTAGTGAAAACCTTGAAACTGAAAGCAAATAAATCTTTTATCTAAATTAAAAGTAATTATTTTAAGTTAATTTGGACAAACAGCAGATGTTTTGCATTTTTTTGAATCAAAATAAAGCAGTCTTTGGAAGCAAGTAAGAGGAAAAGACATACAAATCGAGTGATACTTTGTGAATCCTTGACTTTTGTTCATTGCAGCTGTAAATAAGGCAGCTAATTGCATGTAGGCTTGACAACTTGCAGATGGGCTAACTGGAGAGAGAAGTGGATGCCAGACTCCTTAAAAAAACCCCCCAAAACATCCTTACCATCAAGCAACAAAAGAAATCCTGAAACAAAACCAAAACCCCCCCTGTATTCCACTTGGAATTATTTAGTGTTGTGAGTGAGGGTTTGGCCAAGATGTTTCATGGCAGCTAAGTCTTACCTTGAAAGAAAGTTTTCTGAAAGTTGTATAATTATCCAGCCTACCAGTTTGTTCTTAGATTAGTGAGAATTCCACTAATTTAATTTCAGCTATTCATGCAACCCTTCCACATTCTGACATTTTGGTGTCAGGTGTTCAGAAGGTTTTGAAAGTAGGGGAATGAGATGATGCTAAATTGTAAGAGCTATTCTTTGAACTTGGAGAAAATAAACGATGATTATGTGATTCTTAGTTAATGAGGTTTGTCTCTGCAGCCCTGTTGGTAATTTCGTAATTTGTATATATAAGGTTGATTTCAATTTTCTGATCAGTGGACTGAGGCAGAACTTGGATGTCCCTGATAAAACAACAAGCCTGTGTGTTTTGGGTGGAGATGAGGCAGCATTATTTGTCCACAGTTGAAATTTTTTACTCAACATCTTTTTTTGAATTACTGAGTTTGTGGCTTGTTCTCCAGAAGAGCTTTCATTAACAAAAGAATGGGCAAACTGCAGCTGAGAGATATCTTCATATGGGTGTGGCCAACTGTCATGGAAAGAAAGAAGGCCCAGACATTAAAGACTCTTATTTAAGACTATTACTTTAAAAAAAATGTGCTATGCCTAAACTCCTGTGGTAACTTTGGGTACCATCATCTGTAGTAATGATACTTGGTGTTCTTACACCTCTGTTTTCAGGGGCGATTTATTGAACCCAGCTTGCAAAGGTGCAGTAAGACAGAATGTGAAGAGCCTCCTTTCAACTATGTGGTTCAAATGAACAACAAGTTACAGCTGGATATCAGACGCCACATCAGGAAATACTATAATGTAAGTGATCAGAAAATACTCTGATAGAGGAAATGAGTTTTTGAAGTAGTGCTGAATTTTTAGTGACTGTCATGTTACATTTCTGGTATGGTGTAAGGTAGTAGCATGCAACATCAGACCCCAACTTTATTAAAATAAAACAATAATTTCAAATATTAATTTAGAATGTTTTCTCAGTTCAGTTTCGAGTCAAAATAATCAAGTGTATTTAATTTCTGGTAACTGCATGTATCAGCATTATTACAGGTGTAGTAGCTCTGTTTTCCAGATTTTTAGCCAGGATGCAGAAAGTAATCTTAATGATTTTAGGAAAATCTGGGAAATTTATCAAATAGATAGGCAGATACCAATTTCTTATGTAATTGAAATATAATTTTTCCAACCCAACTGATGCATATTGTGTTACATTGTGAAAGGGAAAACCAAATACAGTTCTGTAAAAATTCTTTGAAAGACAGTAGGAAGGGAAACACTGTGAATCTTTCTTCATAGTGATTGAGAAGGGAAAAAATAGGAGAAAGATAGGTAGTTAATGGATTTGATTTAAATCTCTTTTAAGGGGGGAGGTTGGTAAAAAAAATCCAAAGTACCAACCATAGTGTTTGTCTTTCTATGGCATTGTGGGTAAAAAAAGTGTAGTATTTGAAATTCCAATCTTGGCACTACCCACAGTGGTGACTGGTTAGGACAAACCCACCATGCTTTTTAAATTATATTGGTAGGTTTTGCATCTCTAACATGCTAGAAACATCGTGTTTTGTGAATTGGCAGCTAGTTATTTTGATCAAATTTCTTTAGATCATCTAATCTTATTGCCTGCCTGCTTATTTTGGTTGTCCTGCATTGCCTGTTTACACAGCTGCAGGATAGACACAAATGTGGAAGGCATTTATATACCTTTGGGTGCTCATATCTTTTGATATACTCAAAAAAGTAAATTGTTTTTGGAAATTTGATCTGTATGTAAATGACATACCTAGTTTATGGTGTTTTCTTAAGTGTCACAGAATACTTTTGCAAACAGCAGCTACAATGCTAAGAATTGTCATTATGGTTTAAGACTAAGTGCACATTTTAGCTTTCTTCTGTATGTGTTACTTCTATATTAGTTCTTGTTGCAGTGGTGGGAAAGTGTTTTCTAAGCTCTTTGCTCAAAGTGTAATAATTTCTGAATGTATGAACACTTCTTTTGAAGATCTTTGCATCCAAAGGAACATGAAACTTTCTTAAAGTATTTAAATTTAAGAATGGTTTCACAAGGTAGGGATAGATTGTTCCTTTCCATGAAGTTGCCAAAATGTGAGATCTCCTGATACTTCATTGCAAAGGCCAACTGGCTGCAAAATTATCATTCCATTGATATTAGTATATATATTATATTCAATTATACAAAGTGTTATTAAATAATGTGTACAAGTAATATGTGTACACAGTTTTTGTATGAAAGTTGGTTTTTAGTTTTAATGTATGTACAGTATGATAATACACAATGCCACATGTTAAGTAATTTCAGGCATATAAAGTGCTAAAAACATGTACATAAGATATTCAGTAGTAAATTTGAATGAAGAAAGGTAAGAACTAAGTGATGTAAATATTTTACCCTTTTTTTTTTGTTGGTTGTTTTGGTTCGTTTTTTAAGACCAAACTGAGCCAATCTGAAATGCTTGAATATTGAACGTTCTAATTTGCCTACTTTGTATTCAAATCTGTAAAGTATCTTACTACATGGTGCATAGGATAATGAAGGTAAGTAAAATTATATGTCTGTGTAAGTAAATGCTTTTATAAACTCAGTTGTAGTACTTAGAATTTACTTTTAACCTAGTTAGCCACAATAAGGTTTAAAACTACTTTTTGACTGTGGAATACATTCAGACTCTGGAAATGTGAGATAATTTCAGTATAAAAAGCAATTTGCAGATTGCACAATAATCTTCACTTTACAAAAGGGCTTTTCCTGGAATGGGGCAAGTAAACTTTTTGTCCTGTTGACTCTAGAAAATCAGATGCTGAGAGTTTTAGTTTATTCCTTTTATCCAGTACTTGAAGTGGCTGTATAACAGCTGGAGTTGAAATTCATCAAATGAGTGTTTGCACTAATACATATATAATCCTATAAACTATAAACCCAGAGGTAGTATGGCAAAGAACTGTCTGAACAAAACATTCGATGAAACTTCTGGATGCTTATTTAACAGTCTCCTATTGTAGTGATTTCATCTGAAGGCACTGAGATACCAGTTTATAATGATCTAATAGTCTCCATTTGTTTTTTTTTTTTAAGATATTACTTTGTTTACATGTTCATCAAATGGCACATAATGCAAAAGTATAAAATGAAAAAATTTATTTTTAACCAATAAAATAATGAGCTACCTTTTATGAAGGCAGTCCTATCAAGAGCCTTTCAGCCTGATTCTCAGCTCACTGCGATGAATAAGCTTACTTTTTTCCAGTGAGCTTTGAATCAGATTTTTTTTTTAAGTTCATTGCATGTTGTTTCTTTTAGTCTATTGAAATGCTTTTATATATGACTGTGTAAATTTAGGAATGGGAGGGAGTGCCATAAAATCTAAAAGTAGAAATCTACTTGCCCTTTTTGTCACATGAAACTGTGATAAATAAATACAATGATGATATACTATACTCCTTTAAAAATATGCAAATGTAAGAGCATAAATAGAATTTCACAAGCCTACTACAGTCCCATTGTTTTTGTAAATTACTTGTCTTTATATGAAAATTTCTGCTTCTACAATCATTTTTGCCATTAAACATTGAATTGTTTTATATCTGACTTCCAAACATATCTATTGCTCCAGTATTTATGGATTTCTTAATAGTATTAACAATATCAATTTTGATAATCTTACTCTTAAATGTAAATACTGATAAAAATGACAAGTAAAGGGTTTATTTCTTCTCCGAAATGCATTATTCTATGAGAGATTGATCCTGTTGTGTGCTTTTTTTTTTTTTTAATTCTGCTTCAGAAGAGCAAATAGATGAAAAGAGCGAGAAACGCTAGCTAATCTAAATTGGGAAATGAAGAGGGCTTTTTTAAGCATGAAAATTTCATCATCTTGTCAGCTGGCAGAATGCCTGCTGTGTGGATTCACAAAGGCTAAGAATTACACTTTCATGAAATTTTCCTCACTAACTGCCCTGGTTAATTTGAAAGATAACCCACTGTTCTAATTCATTCCTCAATTGGGCGGTGCAGGTTTTATCTTTGATCTGACAAAGCATTTGTGTTAATCGTTTTGGCCCTCTACTAGACACTCTTGGGATTGTGCTTTTACAATAAATGTGTCTGTGATAGCTCTTTAGTCTATTATACTTACAATAGATCCATAGAACTGGTAATTAATTCTGTACTGCTTTGGAAATGGGGAAGAATAGGTGTAGCTCTGTCAAGTGCTGCTGGGAAGTTTGTTTAGCTAGTTCATTTTTGAAGTGTTACCCTCAGCCATCAATGAAACATCCATGCTAGGGAATGGGTGAAAGCTGAAACATGCGAGCATAAATGGAAAAACTGACCAAATTTGTGCTTAAGAAGGTTGTAATTTCTTATATAGTAAGTGGATGTAATGATTACATTGGAACTTATTTTGTGTTTCCCTCTGGAATGTTCAAATGCTCATTTTTGAGCACTTGGTAGACAAATGCCAACTCTTAGTTCCCCCTTAAAAAGCCCTATAAAATTTGTATTGATGTCAATAAAATTAATCCTGAATCTTACTCAGCTGTTGAGGTGTTAGTTTTGCCCACTAAAAAGAAATAAATGAAACCCTCCAACATATTGTAAATGCCATTTGAGCAGTAGCAAAATTCAAGGAGAACTGGTTAGACTGGGAAACAGGTCCCTGAAGCAGCAATTTTTCAATCTTTTTTTCTTAAAGCATATATACACCTGTGGTATTATTAGTAGTATATTTATAGGCTAAACCCTGATTTTATATAGATGCTCTTCTCAGGTTAATAGTGTGTGGCCTCGACCATTTTTTTTTTCAAAACACATAAAATGATCTGAACTTCAAAAGCGTTTTTTAAAAATACTGAAAAAATCCTGGTCCAACCCATATTGCACTGTTTTTGTTTTGCAGTCTTTTCCTACTGGATCACTGCAACCCACAGACAGAAGTGAGTTTGAAGGCTATTGAACACTGCTAAATAACTTTCTACTCTTCAGCTGTGAAAATTCAGTGTTCAATAGCCCTCAAAATTTCTCATTTCTTACCTGTGGTGGGGTGGTCTGCTGCTTGCACATTAGGTCGCAGTATAAAAGCACGTTGGTATGCACTTCAAGATCTTTGAATTATGTTTTATATATATATTGCTGTTCTGACCCTGGTATGTATGTCCAAGGGGTTTGCATCAGTATTTTGTGCTCTTAAAAAGGTAAAAGATTTCTGAACAAGGTAACGTTATAAGAGGCAATAGCATTCACACAGGCTTTGGGATTGCGTGGCACACTCGCTTAAGAGAACCAAGATGACAGGGCTCATTCTGAGCCTGAAATCTCCCACACCTCAGTGAAGTGTATTGCCAACAACCCACAGGTGTACGCCACGGGAACAGGTGAAAATAGGATTGTAGATGGTGTGATGACTTTTGTAATCATGTTCTCACAACAGTCATGCATTCAAAGCATTTTTGTTTGGTGGGTGGGTAGGGGTAAGAAATTTCTTTGGTGTGAGGGGAAGGTGTTTAATAGTTTAGTGAGGGTTTAGGTGTTTAGTACAGTATTTTGTTGATTGCTGTGCTAATAGTACTAGAAATGTATGGGCATGGGATGCAGAGTAGTAAGGGCCAGAAGTTAGAAGGAATTGTGACACCAGCTGATGTGTTAGGCAGAATCAGATAGCTACATCCTGCCACAGATTAACTCCAATGATTATTTTCAATCCTTTCTGTATGTATGGAAATGTGTTTCTGAGTCTTTTCAAAGCTTGGACTTGTATCACTGTCATTTTGGTTTATACATACAGAAACAGAGATGTTTATTTTTAGTATTGAAAGCTTCCAAGTCAAGGCATAATCGAGAGAGATTGGAATGAAAGATAGAAGATTAATGTAATTCCATTCATAGTTTACTGGGAACCAGAGAGAGAGAAGGGAGGTTGCCACCAGATTATCAGGAGTTTCCTCCTTCCCTCCACAGTAGCATTTTCTGATTCTCTCCTTGACTGAGGTTGACAGGTGAGTTGTGTTTGGAATCATGTTTTGGTTAGCTAGGAAGAAATTAGAAATATCTTGATTATTGAACAGGGCAGTCAGTATTCTACCATATGAAAACATAATGCACCTATCTTTCATAGGTGATATTTATTGAATAATAAAAGCTAACCCTTTGGTCACCATGTGTTGTGCATTTTGGAGATGAGTAGGCAGTTGTTTGTCAGAGCACTCATAAAGTCTGTTAACTGGAATCGATTCACTATTACTGCAACTTCTCCATGATCTGCCCTGTAAAGGAATTGTTTGGTTCAGACTTACAGCATCAATACGATTTTTAGTGAAGTGTCTCAGAGTAATGATCAATATGTCTTTTACAAAGAGTTTAACTCTCTTCATTGGATTTTACAAGCCATGATGGACATGCATCCATCTCACTGATGGTTCAGTGAGGCTGAGTGTGACTCTCTGCACTCCAAATTCCAGCTGCTGAGAATCAGTGAACATAAGCAAAGATGCAGAATCTGTACTTAGTCCACAGTCCGATACCTGCCAGAGAAGACTTAATGACACCAGATATCTCTGTCAGCATTTTGTAGAAAAGGCTCCCTAGGCTGGACACTGCATGGAACGGGTGCTAAGAAATGGGGATTGATCCCATAGAGTAAAACTTAACTTTGTAATTTCCTCTGTAGGTAGAATAGAGGAATGGAAGGATTTATTATCACATTGATTTGTCTGCTTAGGCTTATAAACGTCAGTATTGTGAGCATCACGTTACAGGAAGTGTGCCCAGAGGTAAATATGGTCGTGGGTATGATTGCCACCAAGTGTGTAATGTTTACCTAGGTGATTGAATCACTCATCTAATAACAAGATGTTGCTCTCTTCAGAGGATTACAGAAAGCACAGTCTTTGAAGGTACTCTGTTGGAACTGATCTGTTGCCCCGGTCAAAGCAGTGATGAATTTCGGCAACACTTGGAGAGTGCATTTGAGCTGCACTGGAGAGATATGGTTACAGCTCTGTGTATCTGATCTCTCTTTTAAAGTGTGTAGCTTTGGTGTACCGATAGCATTTGTTAGGACATTCTGTAGCCAGAAATCTAAAATCTTGGGCAGAGCTGTGCATCCTGTGGAGAGATATGCCACAACCGCATTAGTGCTAGTGCTTGAACAAGGCACACTAAAAGAGAGTGAGCAAACGTGCCCACTTTTGGACACCTTGTGTTGCTAGAAGTGCTATGGATGCTATATGACTTCAGAGAATTTGCTGCTTCCAGGTCTATTTTAATAACATATAATGAATTACAAGTGGATTTATAACAAATCATTCATATTGAAAAGAATTGTTCATCTTTCTTTTTTTTGCGGTAATTTTGGTCATTTTTAAATCTGTTTAACTTTTTGTTATGTTCAATTTAAATTTTTGATAGAAAGTGATCCCACTAGTCACTAATTAGAGCCATTACAAGAGGTAGAAGTCCAGGTAAATTAATTAAGGCCTAAAGTAAGTCTTAAAACCACTAGTCATCATGGAATTTTGATACAGTTAGTGCTTATACTATAATAGCTTGGAACAACCAATTATTGAAACAGCAAACCAGATTGAGTCTGTATTAGTTTACAGAACTTCTAATAGAGAGTCAGCTTGCTAGGAGATTACACAAGTCAGCGAGGCCTGTTGGCCTTGAATGCTTGAGGCTATTAATGTGTGTATAACCAGCAATACTTACGATGCCCAAGCACCTTATATCCACCAAGAGAACCAAAGTTAAAATCTGGAACTGAAGAGGCCATAGTCTTTGGACATAGTTCCTTTCATAAGGACAAATTTTTTAGATGTTCATGACCTAAAAATGATGTGGTTTTCAGAAATGTTTTCATGGAAGTCGGTAATAATACAGAAATCCGTGGTTCAACACTGATTTTTTGAAGTGAAAACTACTTGCTTTAAGCCTTTCTTTAAAAAACCTCAACAAATCAAAACCACTGATGTAGCAACATCTGTGTCAGTTCAGAGTTGAATGGGCATAAAATGAAAAAAATTGGGATGTTTTATAGTAATTGTAAGAAATCTGTGTTACCCATCCTAAAGTTTCTTAGTTTTTTTTAATGAATCTGCCTTCAGTTTCAAAAGAAATCTTAAAATTTATAGTATTTAGGAAACTAAAATATTTTTGAGGCAGTTACCTCCTTCTGTAAACAATTTTGTTTGCTGCTGTCTTTCATAGTCCACATTCCTAAAGATAATTGAATATGAAAACCATGGGGGTGTAGCACAACAGAAGGAATACAAGAAAAACTTGATCTATATTTGCCCCCAGCATGGTTTTGCTTTTGGCATAGCGAGAATGGGTTTTGCAGATGTTTATTTTTCCCTTCCCTTACATGTTAAGAGATTTATTTTCATTTTTCTGGTTTAAAGCAGTTAAAATTGTCAGAAAATATTTCTAGGAATGTTTAGTCACTGCCCCATTTCTTGATAAAATACTCTTAGAAAAATTAAATGACATGTTCCTCAACAAAAGTGATTTCAGTACTCAAAATCTCATCATAAGGAACCTTTGTTGTTAGAGGAGTATTTCAATAACTTACATTCAAATTCATTTAGGCAGCTGTTTAGTTCTTGTTGATATTTAGTTTTTGGTGCAGCAAGCGAAAGTGTGTGAGTGCATAAGTGTTTGAGAACCAAACAGATCAAATGGGGAGCACTTCAGACCCTTCAGCTTGGCTCCTGCAAGTAAACCTCAGAGCAATGAGTCAGGGCAGCAGCACTTAGCTCAACTCCTCAGCCTTTGTGACTTCACTCATGTGCCTAGGGATGGAGAAGGTAACCTTCTAGCTGGGTGAGACTTCTAGGGAATTACTGTTTTTTCTTTTACCATGGCCAAGAAAAGCCACATCAGAGATAATGCAACAAATTGTGTATAAGATATCCTGTATCCTACAATACACCATGGTCAATTTTAGCAGCCAGTGCTGTGTTAGAGCTGACATTTGTTGCTTCTCCTGACTTACGAAACCTGTACTTCTTCAGGTTTAAGAAGAGCTTCAAGAGCCAGTGAAGTTTTGGAGCATCTGAGATTAAAAAGAGAGGTTGCTTCTTTTTTAAGTGAGAATGTTCCCATCTGCAGGAAGAAATTATGACATATCATTACATTAGATGTGGCTTCATAAAAGGGCTTTGTATTTGCTTCAATGTCTTGTTCAGAAGCCAAGTCAAGCTGCACAGGCTCTGTTTTCTAAAGGACCAGTATTTCCTTCAGTGGATATATGCAGGTTTTTTTCTTTTAATCCCCAGGCATTAAGAAAATAACTGCATTGTATACCTGCTTTGGGAGGTGGTATGATTTGAGTGCAGCACCTTATGCCAGCATATAGTCAGATATGTAAAGTTGTGCATAAAACAGTTGTTGATCCATATGCAGCATCTGATGTGTATGCCTCTGTAAAGAGTCCCAGGAGCATTTTAGTCGGGTTGGTTAGATTACATTCAGATTACATTTCATATGGCATCTACTGATGGACTTTACTCCTGCTTTTTACTGAACATTAGTTAATCCATTACTTTTATTCAATTGGACATGGGTATTTTTCTTCTGCCTTTTTTTTTTTTTTTGCAAATTGAGCCTGGTGAAGTGACAACTCTTTTAACTCCTGTGCATTCTGTGATGGACAATGTTTTAAAGGCTCTTTACTGCTAAAGATGAACCTCCCCTCTCTATTTCCATGCCATCCTGAAGATTGTTGTCTCTTCAGTCTGCCTACAGCTGCAGCATCCTCTAAAAGGAGAGGAAAAAAAATAAGCTGAGTAGTCCTGCTAAAACTATTCCAGCAGCTTAATGAGAGTCTTGTTCACTTTCTTCTTTCTGAAGTGTTTCAGCTAACCGAGTATCTTCAGTCTATGGATGTTAGGCTTTGAATCCACAAATGTATGAGAGAAACATTTCTGAGGTTTTCTAAAGGTGTGCCAGGTTTCTACATGAAAATTAAGGCTCTGCAGAATTTGACAAGTAGATGTTTTTATCCTTAACAAAGACATTAAGTGGCATCTGTAAGAGAGGCATCAAAAATCCATGACTATCAGTAAAGCTCTCCAGATAGAAATGTTTATTCACTGGCTAAACTTTTTTCATGTAAAAGTAAAAATCTCAGAATTGTAGATAGTCAAAATGCCTTGAATCTGTACCTTTGACCTCTCATGGGAACAGTATAAACAAAATGTTGATGTTTGAAGATTGGAGTGGTTTTTACACTGGACCAGAGAGCAACACTTCTTTTTGTGTTGTCTTTTTCCTTTCTGAATTGGTGTCTACAATTCAAATGTGGAAAACAAGAAAGTAACAATCCCAAACAGGTTTATTTAATTAATACACTCCTTCCACAACAATATCATCCCAGAGATTTATTTCTTTGGCATTTTTCTTTTACTCTTCTTTTATCACTTGTCACCACCTGTCTTTGAAGATTATACGCATTCACATGTTAGAGAGCATTTATGTAATAATTTGCTGTCCTTTCCTATTGATAATTTGATTATTTTAGGAACACTGTTCCTTTTTCCTTAATTTGATGGAAGTTTCTGTATTAATATCTTCCATTTGGATTATGTGTATTTGTAATATCTTTTTAAAGATGTTTTCATTAGCAACGCTTAATTTCTGCACTCTGCCATGAATGTGAAGTGTTTAACATTATGCATATTTTATAGTTGGCATGTGTTAATTATTGTTTGAATTTTTAGAAGTTACTGGATTTGGAAGAATTATCTAAAAGGACAAAATAGGAGGTGGAGTCAAGTGGAGGTGTATCCTCATCAACTCTGCAGTCAGTCCCCATTCCTTTGAGTGCAAGGCAACCCAGCTGTGAGGATTGCTGGCCACATTCTCATCAGAGAGAGAAGGGGGTGGGGGAGCAGGGAGAGAGAGAAAATTAGCAAGACAAAATTCCTTTCTATCAATCCTGTCTTTACACAAATTCAGACTTCTGAGTTCCCATACGTGAGAGTGTAACTTAATTTCCAAATTACATGATGAAAGCACATCTGTCCCAAAATTAATACCTCTTGAGAATATCATAATTGTATATACTGAAAATAATTAGTATCTGTAATTTGCAAGTCATAAATGTCTAATTTTTAGCGAAGTTGTTTGTTTCCATTTAAGATAAATTTTCAATTTAATATCCAAAGCAACATTTGACTATACTACAAAGGGGCCAGAATTGTTTAAAAACAGGGAACCTGCTCACCCCCTAGAATACAGAGACACAAAATGGCATCTGCTGAATTCTGTTGCAGAAAAAAATACTAGATTTCTGCAAGACATTTGTAATTACTGTAATAGTTTTTTATTGGATAATACATATTTTTTTCTTATACTGGGGCAATTCATGCTGGCTGGTCTTCCAATAGAACTAGTGGATACTAGTTACCTATTATTGACATATCAGGCACAAAGATTGAATGTAGAATTTGAATTTGGTAGAAATTCTCTCTTTTTGTGTATTTGCCTTTATATCGATCTATATAAGTAATGACATTAATATGACTACTTACAAATATTAGATTGTCTTCCAGTAGTCCACGCAGAATTGGTGATGCTTTCTCACACCATTGTTTAGTGTTTGCATGTGGTTTTTATGCTTGTTTGAAGGAAACAATCAAATTCCTACTCCCTCCTACTGCTTTCTGCCACTCTTTTTCTTTCTGTGGTAAGGGATCAGCATTTATACTGACTTGCTCCTTTAATGGGGCATCTTTTGGGGATCACCTTGTTAGGATTTCGTTTTCAGTTAAGTAGCAATAATGGAGTAAACTGAATTGTGGTAGGGTCCTTCAGAGAGTTTCCTGTATGATTAAACATAAAGTGGAACACCCCTGCACCCTCCTCAACCCTTTAAGTGAAAGATACTGAAATACCTTGCAGAGAATTCATAATTTAAATTCCATATTTAATTTGTCTTTAGGGTTTTTATATAAATTAAACTGGTGCATAAGAAACCAGCATCATAACCAAGGCTTAGTCTTTCATAATGATGGAGTCAACGTGTTTACTAGATTTTTTTATTTTTTTTATTTTTTAAGACAGTTTATCTGGACACTTCCTCCCCTTCTCTCTACCATAGGTAACTCTCCAGCTAAAAGCTAAACTCTTCTGCTTTCTCTTTGTGGCCAGTCACTAAACTATCTGGAAGGGATCAAACATGAGACAGCAGTGGGAGCATGTTAAAAACTGTGTTTCAATAGCAAAGACCTTCAGAGGCAGCACAACATCCTTAAAATAAATAGATTAGTTGAAAAAAAAATACAGTTTCATAGTCATTGAAGGATTTGGGGTAGAAGAGACCTTAAAGACCATCTAATTCCACCCCCCTTGCCATGGTTAGAGATGCCACTCACTAGATCAGGTTGCTCAGGGCCCCCATCGAGCCTGGCCTTGAACGCTTCCAGGGATGTACTTTTTCCACTGTCTGTGGTAGGCTCTTCAGGTTAATTCTGGCAGACTTTATTGTTGTTTAGTGCATTCCAACTATGTCTGAATAGTGATATTAGCAAAAAAGTTCTGCTCATTGTGTCTGTTAAGTGTTTGTGATCACTCTTAACTTTGGGACTGTTGGAGCATTGTCCTGCTGACAGAAGGTGATGTAGTAGGCATTTGGAAAATGTCATTCTTGGAGGTTAGAAACATGGTATACAGGGAGCAGGCTTTAAAACTTTGCTCCTCTCTTGAGGATTGTCTGCCAAAAGCTGTGTAAAGAGAAATCTGACAGTGTGCAAAGCACTGCATGAGTCTAATGTTGGTGCTGGAAGTGTTAAGGCTAAATATTCATCCATTTTTTAGATAGTTCACATAACTTTACAAAATTTAGATGATGGCATATGAAATAATTTCAATCTTTAATGATCTCCAACAGTAGTCTGAATGAAAGTAGATACCACATGGAATAATCCATACCCTCGAATAAACGATTGTTTAATATAGCATCATTCATCCCCCAAGAAAATGAAGTCCTCACCATTAGCTTCCTCTCAGATCTCTGGAATGGAAGCAAAACTGGCCCTACCTCTGTGTTTCCTTGTTGGACCTGCAAAGAGGTTGACATTTGCTATTGATGGAGCACAGAAACTTTCTGGGTACTAAAATATTAAGACTGAAATCATGGTGCAGTAGAGTTTTATTTTTTCCTGGTACTAAGTCTTTTCAGTTTGTGAAATGTCCTGCTTGAGAGACAGAGTCTGAAGGCTCTGTTCCAGCAATGGGACATTTCTGGGGAAGAGACACCAGTGTGGTTTTGGAACTAATCTGTTCACCTTCACTGAAGGGAGGAAGACCAACAAGAAATGTCAGCTCTTCCACTTACTCGCAGATGAGCCTAGAAACTCTGGAAGATGCCTTTTTGATCTTGTCTTGTTGCTTTAGTTGAACTTTTAGTACCTTAGTTATGTGAGGTGACAGTTAAAAGCTGAGTTAAAATTATTTAAATTAAAATTAAATTAAAAAATTTAAATTAAGATTTCCTAGTTTAGGAAGGAGGGGTGGAGTAGATATTCTTTATCCTCAAGGTTTATGGCACAGAAAAATGAAAATCCTTAAGTGATCGAATCACCAGAGGGAAGTTTATTTGGTTACAGAAAACTTGAGTCCACAAGTAAATGGAACAGGTTGATTGAGAGGGGAAAAAAGAAGTCTGCTACCAGAAGAGAAGCTAACAGTGTTTTAGTAAACATAGCTGTCATATTTGTTACTTTGCAGATAGATGCTTTGTTTGTGAGTGATTTTAAAAGGAGTGCCCAAATAGTAATCTAAGTAAGGGTTAAAAAGAAAAATTACACTCTGCTCTCTTGCCACTGCTTTATTATTTTAAATATTTAGCTTTTGGTACTAAAAGAACAAAATTCTCCAGTAAACTGATTCATAAATAGCTTTTTCTGACACATGAGGTACATGGGTTAGGAAAGAAGCTGCACAAAGGCTCCCTTTGGTTTATAGAAGTTGTTACAGAAATTTAAGTGTTACCCAATGAATGCATCGAACTTGACTTTTTGGGCAAAAATCAGTTTCCTGAGAAGAAACCTTGTTGGACAAGGCTGTCTCACATTATGAGATACCAGCACACACAGAAAAGTAAACAAATGAGTTTTACGACTTTTTTTTTCTGAACAGGAAAGTAGTAAGATAATTCTTCCAACTGCTTGAGAAGTTATTGGAAAAGAGTTAAATGGGAGAAAAGTCTTACTTTTTTTTCCAAAATGCGAGATGTCTGCTTCAGAGAAATTGTACTTGATACTAAGTGTTGAACTTCTATAGGTGATGTTTCTACTGAAGAATTCTTTGTTGCATTGACTAAAAGAAAAAGTAGATCTAGCGTTGTTTCTTCTAAGTAGGTGTTTTTTTTAATACAACATCCATTTTTTTACAGCAAAATTGTATTAAATATGCAGATTATGAAAGCTCTGCTACTTCTTCGGAGACTCTCAGGGCCATCCTTGGATATTTTACTCTTTTTACATATTTCTCAAGAGAAAGACAAGAATGTGCTTTCATTGAACTTCACATGTTGTTTGGCCAATTCTCTATAATCCACTAAATACAAATTGTACCCTGATTATCTATCTATGTCTGTCAAGCAAATTTTAATGGATGAGTGAATGAGTCAAATTCTATGCATGGAAATACACAAATATGCAAAATATGGGTCTAATTACAAGGCTGCTAAATTTACACAAGGTCAGGTAAACAAGGCACTATGTAATGATTATTAATTGTTAATAATGCCTTTGGCAAAACGCATTTCTGATTTGAGCACCTAAGAATTCTGCATTTTTAGTTATATGAAAGAGCCAAATTGAACAGCTATTAGAAAAAAACAAAAGGCATTATTTTCTCTCATCTTTCTTCTACCTCACCTCTGTAATTGCTTACTAGTTGTGTCTGAATAGTGAAAGGATACTGTTCTGAAAAATATAAGTGCATTCAACATTTAAGTGTTCCACAGTAAAAATCAAATAAATGCATTGTCATTCATTTAGCTGTAAATGAATTTATTCATTTATTCAATTACTTGTTTCCTCATAAGGTAGTCGTAGGAGGACAGAAACTCCTTTTATCTTGTCCTATGGTGAAGAAAAGCCATTTTTTCTGACTCAGTTGTCCTTTGAAACAGTTTTGGGGTTTTCTTAGGTGCTCAGTCTGTCCTACCTTCATTCTGTCACCCCTTCCTTCACCCTCATCCACATACTTTGCCTGTCTCCTTTGGTCCATTTTATAGTTTTTCTTATGTGGAGGTAAAACAAAGGAATTTGCAGGAAAGGAGAGAACAAAGGTTGAAATAGGAAACACGAGGTTCCATTGTTAAATGAGATTAAAACATGCAAAAGAAAATTCATGTGCTTTGCTAGACATACGTTGTTATATTGGGTTATAAGGTTGTATGAGTAGTTAATTGGGACAGGAATTGTCAGGGTAGTTGCAGGTAGAAAAACCTACCTATGATATGTGTTATAGGTAGGTTTTTCTGCCCCCAACTACTGACAATTCCCTGGTTTTGCAAGTACAGTCCTCTTCCATTGCAAACTGTGCAGCAGCCATAACGTTCTCTCAGCAGTCCCACTTGCTTTCTATAGCACTGCCACAATCACAGACTCTCATATGCAGAAGGTGAAACAAATGTAAACATCATGAGCAATAATATAGTAAAATTCAGTTTAAATACCGGGAAGATAGTTTATTTTTTATGCTTGTTAAGTCATTGCAGCCCAATAACATAGACTGATGAAGTATTAAGCTATGAGCAAAGGAGTTTTATTTAATGAAGGGATTTTCTCAGTGTAGTATTGGTCTGCAACATTATCTGGGTGCTTAATGATTGAAGAAACTCCCTCAAAGGCAAGGTTTTACAATAAAACTTGAGGTAAGAGATGCAAGTTCCAAGTTAGCAGGTGACTTTTATGATAAAGCTGAAAATATTTTCATCTGTGTGACTGTGCAAGTCTGCTGGAGCTACTGCTTCTGTCTGGCACTTTGTATCAAGAAGCTCCAAAGGCTATTTGAAAGAGTTTAAAATATTTCTAATTTTTACTGCTATGTCTTTGTCATCTTTTTGGCTTCACTGAAATTCTATTTTGAATTGCAAAGAAAGATAAACAAGGCAACAAGTTTGTCATATGTATTCTGTATTGTCCACATGGTCAGCTTCTGTTTTCATGGACTGTGTTTTTCACTCTGTTTGTCTCTCTTTTGCCACGATTTTTACTGGTGGGTAAATGTCAGCAGGCACTGATGTTCACTATGAGTTGTGGTTTTCATGGGTACACATAGGCCATAACAATTTATCAAGTCCTTTTAATCTTCTGTTTTCTCAATATTCAAGTATAAATTGCTTAGAGTAGATTGTTTCTAGCACTGCCCATGATCAAACTTGTGGTCAGCTAAACACGTATCAGTTTCTGATATTAATTTTCTGTTATTTTGTTGATATGAGAATTTGTTCTAAAAATCTTTCAACTAGTCAAAATTTGCCTTTTTTGTGATACTGTATTTACACTTTGTGACATGCTTGTGGTTACTCTTAAGCTCCTTTATTTTCAAACGTTAGTGGAAAGTGAGTTATTTCACTGTACCTCGTATGTTTAATAACCACCAAAAAATGTACTGTGTTACACTTTTTCATTATTTATAGACCTGTTTTTATTGCTGTTCTTTACATTGGTTTCTTCTGTCTGGTTTTAGTAATGTGCCCAGAATTGTAGATATCATTCCAAACGAGGCCTCTCTGCTGCCTTTATGCAGACAAATGATTACTTTTAGTCCTTTGTTCAGTTTGTTCTCCACTTTCTTCTTTTCATTCACTTTTCCTTTTGATTAGTGTATTATTTTAGCATAATTTTTGCCTTTCACCGTCAGTCTCTCACTGTGAGCTAACATTTATCATTTTCATGTCTCTTCTCCCTCCTCCCCTCCCCAATGTGGCCAGTATTATCTGTGCTGGGTTTTATATTTATGCTTTTTTATAACTTTCTGTTTTTCTGTTGCATTTCTCAATCTTTCCTTTTTTATACTCCTGCAAGAAGTTATTCCCATTTGTATGTAACTGTCACCTAAACAGTTTCTACTGTTGATTGTTTTGGCTCCGAATGGAAAGCCTGGGTGTTAGACTGCCTTAAAGCTTAGCAGAGGCTAAACTTTTGCATCTTCCAACACAAGGAACTTTTCAATTCTGAGATGAATTATTTGTTTTTTTCTCCTACATCAGTGTTAGAGTAATTCTGGATTCTTGCTAGCTGATTGAGTTTGTTTGGGTCAGGCTGACCTCCATCTGAGATCCCAGAAGTTTTCTCATTTTGTGTTTCTGCAGGCATGTAATTCTTACTTTTCTACTGTTTCTTTTTCATACTATACGACTAATGCCAGCAGTATTAGCTTAGTTTTGTTACTTTCTGTAAATTATTTAAATTATCACCCTTTTCACTGTTTAAAAATTGCCTATGAATATCTTGAAGACCATTTGATAATTCAGAAGTATCCTTTATTTTGCAACTATGGTACTACAAGCAAAACAAAGTATAACTGCATAATCTGATCACACTTGGACCACACTTGGGGCAGTTGCTGCTGATTGAATTTTGGAGTTTCAGTGGATTTTTTTTCTTTTTACTAAGTTAAGTGTAGGTTTAGGCTACATTGTTACTGATACATTTTTATTTTACTTTTCCCCTTCAACTTTTATGCATATTGGTAAGTTCAGTCTGTTTTGCAAACACTTACTAATACTATAATACGTTTTTCCATATCTCCCTTCTCAAATTTTTACTGTTATTGATTGAAGATTCAATTGAGAAATGTGTTTAGAACCCTGCTTTCTATGGTAATCATAGAAGTCAGTGGGAAGACAAGAAAATTGTATTGAAAGAAATTGTGTGCGTGTGTGTTTTGTGTTTCAGCATAGATTATCTCTGCCAAAATAATAGCTGTCATTTTGTTCTTGTTATATTAGTGGCCTGTAGCTTACTACTACCCCTTTTGCCTTGCTATTGTCCATTTGTCTATTTGTGAGTAGAAAAGGAATTTTGTGAAGGGCCATAATTTGGGGGCTTTATTATGCTAATAAAATCAATATTTTGTTATCTATTTAAATTAAATATTCGAAGATGGTGACCCCACTCTATCCTAGTATCAAAGCTGCAGACCTTAACATTCAGTGACTTTGAAACTTGAGTTCTGTTTAGAATTTCACGTCATGCCTGTCGCAGGAGAAAAAGATGGAAAATGTATAAGCTGAGCCTATAGGACTTCCTGCAGTGCTTATTAATCCTTTATGGATCATTTGAAATGTTTCTAGTTTATTTAAGCTTTGCTGCTTGTATCAGATTGTTCCTGCAAAAAAAGGGAAAAGTGATCATGCTTTGAATTTTTAAAAATGATCTCACTTTCAAGCAAAAGCACTTTTATGCCCCATTAGAGTTGAATTTGCCAAACTTACATTGCATTAACACAAGCTTTACTGGATAGATAAACGTGTTGTTCAAAGATTGACTAGAACTTTACCAAACTGCATATTAAGATTTTGTCTTCTTGCAGTTTTTGTCTTGAATATTTTCTTTGTGCAAATAGAGGGAGCAGACAAAATTATTTCATTAATTAACTGTGCAGCACTTTTTTTATCTATTAGTAAGAATAGAAAACATGAAAATCAAATTCAATAGATCAGTATAAAACTAGTCTTGTAAACTTCCTAAATGTGCCATCTTTCTTTTGCAAAGAACTGTTTAAAGTTTATATATATAATTGAGGCTCTGCTTTTTGTGTTTTGCTGGTGTGACAGAGTTGTAGAATAAATGTATTATGACTGATAGGTTGTGGGGAAGAAAAATTCTGGATCCACAGTCAAGAGATGAAAAGTGGGTTAAATTATCTTGGTGGCAAATTAAGGACCGGTCTCCACATGAAGTCCACTGACAAATGGTAGACCTTGATGTTGAATTCACTGTGCGTCACAGGACAAGAGAGACCAGATCCCTTCATAGCAGTGGTCTGAAGGTTGAACTTCCCATGTTTATTGTCTGGGATATGTTTTCTTCATTTAATTAGTAATTATATTAATGAATGATTGTGTTCTCATTTGTAAGTACTACTTGCAGGGAGCATTTTGTTGTTGTGTTTGCCAGTTAGACCAGGATCTTAATAAAATCTATTTTATATCTTCTAGTTTTATTATTACTGTAATATTTTAATATGCTGTCTGTCCAGAATGATGTTTTTTGTGCACGGGTTCTATGAAATTTCTGCCTTAAAAAAACGGTAGTTTCGCAGCAAAATGGAAAACTATTTGTTGTTAATCTCCAGAAAGTTTTTTGTCCAAAATCACATTGGATACTAGATTCATAACTTATATTTTCAGTTTCTGTTACTCCATATGTTTTATAACATAGGAGAGTTATTAAAATGAAGTAAAAACACCTTTTATATGTTTATGTGCTCTTACAAAATGCTTATTACCATAGTAACTGAGGGAGCCTATTAGCTTAGTATATTTCTTTAAATGTTTCTAAAACACACATAAAATTTTTTCCACATATTGCATCAGAAAATTTTAAGTCTCTGATTTTTTGAGGAGCCAGACTTGAGTGCCCACACTCATACATTAGCTGTGTATGCGATTGTTAATTCCATTTAAAAGAAAAAAAGGGAACAAAACTATTTGGAGTAGCATCTTAAACTTTCATATGCTGTTTTTCAACAGATGTGTGATCTGTTTTGAATTTCAATCAAATGAAATTCAAATAAAAGGAAATTTTGTGTCTGTAGTTATGTGTCACATACATAAATACATATATATACACACACCTCGCTGATGGAATTTGGGAAACAATTGGAATATTTTTTTTCCTGAAAATACAGACTGGATAATCTGAATTGTTGCTAGTGTTTTGAATTTCTTGCCTACCTTTCCCATCCTCTGACCTCTCTAGAGTTTGTCTCTATTGCCGTCTTCTTGAGTTTTGATAAGCTAATACCTGAGTTGTACTGAAGCTAATTTAAAAGTAAAAAAAGCCCTTCAAAACACTGTAATGTGAGTGGAAACATTGTCACATGTTACAGAAGTTTCTGGCTTGCTGCTGGCAAGATGGGATGGGATGATGGGAGAGGCAAAAGCATTTTGCTGACTCATGTTCAGTTCAGTATCCACCAGTTGTGTGTCAGCAAACTCGCCGAGGGTACACAGTGCCCCATGATGCAGGTCATGGGTGAAGGTCTTGAACAGAACTACAGTGCTGCTTACTGTCCTCCAGCTGGACTCTTTTTTCCCTGCTCACTGCCCTCTGGGCCCAGACACTGAGCGAATTTTCAATCCACCGAGGTTTTGCAAGCACTGGCTTATATTCCTCCTTCTCTAGATTTAATAGTGTGTTGCCTGCAGCTTTTCTGCCGTGAGTGTGCTTATGTGTTCTGCTCAGTTCACCTCTCAGCCTCCTTTATGAGGGGAAGAGATCTCTCTTCAAGGTCTCTTGCCATTATTCTTTTTTCAAGGTCTTCAAACAGTTTCTGGCTCTTCAGCATACCAATTGTTTTTCTTTAACCTTTTAATTCTTGCCATCAGGACTGTGTGTGCTCCAGTATTATTCTCACTAATGCTTTTGAAGAAATTCATCTCAGTACTCGCACACAGTTTTCCAGTATTAAATCTCCACATCTTGCTAGGTCTACTTTTAAAGCTGATATTGAATAACTTGTTTACCATGACTGCTTTTCAGCTGATAATTCCTGGCATACAGTATCCACATTATGTAGGTGTGAAGTGTAGTCTTTATTTCCAGTGTGTGGCTTTGTTTTGCTGTACTAATGGGTATTTTGTTTTGAAGGAACATAGTTTACCAAACCAATTTCTTCATGCTTGTAATTATTTGCTGTTTTGCTTTTGTCATCTGAAAATGTTATCTGAATTGATTCCTCTGTTTTCCTAATCACTGATGTAAATGTTGAAGAGTGTGAGTGTAACCTTTTCATTGTGATATACCATCAGAATACTGCTGCATTCCATATTGACAAATGCTTCTTTGACTATCACTTTGTGTCTCATGAACAAATGATTTTTTTTTTTTTGAGATGCCTCAACTTTGCACCTCTTAATCCAATTCACAGGTACCTCATTAACACTGTGCAGTGCTAATTCTGTTGCAGTATCCTTTGAATATAAATGAAATACCATTCCAGAGATTATTTATAGTGCATCTGCCTTTCAACCAAACTTGTTGTCTTATGAAAAAAATGAACTATGATGTTTGGGTGAGGCTGTTCTGTGTAAAAACATGTTGACTGATGTTAACTCCATTCCTGTGCTTGGTTGTTTTTTGTCATGTTAATGATAGGTTGATGCATACAGTTAGTTACATGCATCATTACGATTTGCTTACATAACTAGTTCAAGGAAAAATAGTATTTTGGTGGGTATCTGGGTCTCAGCCTTCTAAGGTGGATTCAGTGGTTGGTAAGTCCAGCAAGTAATGGATCTTCTTGGCTCTAACAGGACTGAAATTCAAGTGTTTGTTATGTGAATATGCTGAATTTTGAAGGTCTACTTAGTATTTTCTTGCTAGCAAACCAAATTGTATTTCTTTCATCCTTATGAGCTACTAGACTGTTCTCTGCTTTCCAAAATACAGGAACAAGTTAGAGGGGTTTTTTTCTGTAAACTATGTAGTTGTTTTCATTACATTATTAATTTATTTCTATATCCTTCGTTAATAACTGTCTTAATTTTTCTTACTGTTGTTCTACTTGGGAAAACTTCTATGTCAGCAGCTGTCTACTTCCAATCTCCATTTCTAATACTTATGTTTTAACTACTTTGCCAAGTTCAGATTTGTTTGTAATTTTTCCTTACCTTGAGAGAGAGAGGACTTTTGAGTGTTTGGAACTGTTCTTTTACCCATAGGAAATACAATGACATCATAATTCTGGTTTCTTAGTAGTCACAGTCTTTTACTCCAGTCATTTAATTTTTTTCTACATGTCACGATGAAATTTAGAATTTGTTTGTATAACTTTTTAATTAAGTATTCTCTCTAGGTTTTAGAAAATACTCATTCTAGATACTTAGGGCACAAACTCAAAGAAGCAACGCCATATCAACAAATTTTTTCCATCAGACAGTGTGTAACACTAACCTGTTCTACTCTCAGGAGACTGCAGTTGGAAAGCTCTCCTGGGCCATATTAATTTCAGTATTAAGCTGTTGTCTTTAAAGGCTTTGCAGATCTTGGTAGCAGCTGACTTTTTGCAAAAGAGAAGTACAGTGTATTTGAAGGGTCATACTTCACCTGCAAATTTTATGCAGTTTTTTTTTCTTCCTGGATGTGATTTACTAAATAAAAGTTTTGTGTTAAAAATAAATCTCTGCAACAAAAATGTCCTGTTTATTTTGCTTGCTGTGTCTGTCCTCAGTGTATAAGCAACAGAAAACAGTCTCCTCCTCACTCTCATATCATTTAGTTCAATGAGTTTATGGCAGGCCTTTATTTCTATTGAGTTGGCTTTTTTTTTTAATGCTTACACAGCAGCATCAATTGCTTAAGGTCCGTCTGGTTGCTTTAGTTGGGGTTCAAAATTGTTTAGGTTGGAAAGTTTTTCAGAAAACAACAAACAAACCTCTTCATTTTCTGTTGTCCTTCTAATATTTTTCTTATTAGCCTCACATCAGTTTTTAATAAAATTTACCATATATTACATTTGTGTAAGCTTTGAAAAGTAAAGTTACAAAGTTTGGAAGTATTACCACCTTCTAGGTGTCTCCCTTGCCATTTTCTGTGCCGTATTTGTTTGAAGTTTAGTTTGGAATTCAATTTTAACCTAAAATGGATTAACATTTTTTCAAGATTAAATGAAACATGTTGCTATCTTAAACTAATCCAAAACAGCTCTTCTGAGATGCTGTTGTTCCTTTCTGGCTTCTCTTGAATATCTAACACATTGGCCTAGAGTCTTGAGTGAGGTTTCCCTCTGACCTCACTTTTCACTGTCTGATCTGTATCTAGACCAGATGTTGTGCCATGTATGGAGATTTTTCCTCCAGAGATGTTCATTAGTAACATGGAGATGGATATGACAGTCTCTCCTGAAGAAGTGAAGAACTGATCAGTCTGACAGTAGTGGGAAAGGCAAATAAATTGAAAGCCAGAAGGAAGGCAGAACAAGAACACTTGTTTCAAAAAGAAAGGCAAGTCTAAGGGAAAGTTGGAGAAGAACCTCAGGAGACTGCAGGAAAGCATTGTGGGCAGGTGTTGAAAGTAGTTACAGAAATGGATGGGTATCTGGAGGGAAACTCAGGAAGAGAGGCCTGACCATCTCATAACACTTAGCAAAAGGATTTTAGAGATTTTTGAGAGTCTTGCTCAATGCTTAGTTTAATTAACAGTAGTGGGAAGAAAACTGTTGTCATTTAAGCTGGAGTTAAGTAGAGCAGTATATGTTTTGTTAACTCAGAATAAAGTATGCTACAGATTTGTTTTCGTTATTCAAAATCAATGTTCTAAGAAATTGCAAGTTGAAATGTAGACATCTTGTTAAATGAACCTGCCTGTTGAGCTCTACCAAGCAACACAGTTTATGCACAGTTGTAGTCATCTGAGGAGGAATGAATGGGCAAGGGGAAAATCTGATGTAAATTAGTTTAATTGAACCCCACGGATGTGTCTTATTGTGTGATATTGCAATAAAAACAGTGTTAATGTTGTTCAGGTGACTCTGCCATACCTGTAGGTGCTATGGCTCCGAAGTCTTTAACACTTGGCTTTGAGGAAGAATATATATTTCATCCTTCCTATTTTCTATTGTTGTCTTTTTTCAGCCCAAGAAAATCCTTCTAAATTTCAAAACTTCACAAACCTGTAAGAAAAAATTTGTATTGTGGAGCAGGAGCTAGGTGTGATTAATAAACAAACATAAAAACCAACACAAAGCAAAACAATAAAACAACAACAAAAAGTATTGCAGTAATTGAGTATAGATGAGTAAAAGAGACTAGAACGTGGCCCATGAGACTGGAGCTGGACCTGGGTGGAGGTAGATGAAACTAAAAGCAAAGTGGAATTAGAGCATTCAATTATGGTATCTGCTGGATAAGCATCTGACTGAGCAGGTAGACTTCAAAAAGCGTAAGGAGGCAGGCATGGGTGAAGGTTGCCTGTGAAAATTTGAACGTGAAAACCAAGCAATTCCATCTGAATGTGATTGATATAATAAAAAAAGAAAAATATGAGAAAATTCCTAAGTATTTGCTTGCCTCTGCTATTGGCAAATACCAGGGATAATGCGTAGCTTGCAGAGAATGTAGAAAGTAATTGTTACCATAGGCTACTCTGGTTTTTTTTGAGAAGCAAAATCCATGTATTCCTTTAAACCCTGTTTTGAAGAATGGATTTTTAAAATATTTTAATCTAAAACTAGAAGAGAGATCCTGTTACTGCAGTTGAACATTTGAAAGTTGAAGAAATCCTAGAATGATTACTGCTTAAGTTTAATGCAGGTAATTTATATATATTATCCTATTCCCTTTTTTTTCAGTATGTTGCAGCCTGATAGTTGGACAGTACTCATTCAATGAGCAGCCAGTTTGTATTTATTTCTCTCTTTTGCATAGTGGATGCTCTTTACCTTACCAGCTGTGTTCTCTGAAATTTTTCCTAGAATTATTTATTTTCTCATGGAGTTTTCTGTGTCACACTTTGCTGTGGGATTAAGTGGCTCTTAAAGAACGTTTTTACAAGAGCTGTATTAAGTGAGGGCAGAGTTTCTGTTTCTTAAAGAAATGAGCCACTGGGGGATAAACATCCAATGTGTCCATAAGTTTAGATGCCCAATTTGTGAAGCAAAGGACCTGTTTTTTCAGTGTGTAGCACTGAGTGACTGCCTGAAGCAGAGCTTTCAGATTACAGTTGGGTCTATGCAACTTCAGCAGTGTAGACCTTCAGGTTTCACTGATCACAAACTGATTCTTGAGGTGCTCATTGCTTGTGAGTCCATTCAATAAGCTGGAAGTGACTCGTCCAGCTGTATGGAGAATCTGTGTAGAGAGGCAGTAGTGCGTTTCAGCTCCCTAGGGATGTATTTGTTGACTTTAGCACTTTATTTTAATTTCTTTAGTTTTACCACATATTCTCCAGTGTTCCCGGTACATGGTCTTGTTCCTTTTGCATGCCTGTTTTATTGTGAAGGCAATCCAGTCTCCTTAAATGAGAAGGAAAATGTAGATGTGGTCCTTTAACTGTAAATTGAGACGTAATTTGTACATACAGGGAACCAAAATGAGGATTACACTGGCTTCTGATTGCATGCTTCTTGAGCTTAATGTATTTTCATCTACTCTGTATGTGAAAATCCATTGCTAAAGGGTGCCATTGTATTTTATAGGAAACATATGCATACATCTGATGACAGGATTCGACCTGTGTACAGACATAACATATTAATGATATCATGAAAATTAAGCTCTCAACCATTCAATTAGCTCACTGTGGCATAATAAATGATTCAGCACAGAACTTGTGTTCTAGTAATATACAGCAAATTTATTGGGAAGTCAGTCGATAGCATGTGTTAGACTGTTTTCAGTATTTTTTTCCTTAAGTGAAGTTATTTCTCTGTATTTCCAACACGTTTCTGAAATAACTGGTTCTAGTGTCGTTTCTTGAAGTCTTAATAGTAAAAGTCTATACTGTAACAGTAAGTTCCTTACACTTGTTAAAAAAAAGTTTAAAATTATTACTTTATTATGTATTATAATACTGTTCATAGGCAAATGTTTTAATACAGTAGGTATTTTGTTAGAAACTACCCAATCTGATAATTTGAAGAGATTTTTATTTTCTTTTTAAGCAGCTGCTTCCTCTCTGATTTGGATTTTAATCATGACTTGACTTAAGCTTTCATGTCTTACTTATGCTGCCAGGAGAGGACTTGAGCACTAGTTTACTTAATTATTTGCTGTACAACAGCTGCTAATATTAAAAAGAAAAACCACCACAAAAAATGCCATCTCATCTTTAGATCATCTATGGACAAAAAAAAAAGCAGAGGTGACTGTAGCTACCCTGTCTGCTTGGCACCATGTTCCTCCTCTCTCACTTTCAGTTTTCAGTGTAATGAAGAGCAGGAGAACAATATTCTGTAATTAAGGATTCCATTAAGTTGAAGAAAAGAGCAAATGGAGTTGTTTGTTCTCCTAGCTGAAAAAATTTGTCTGGGGTGGGGGTTAGTGGTAGTAGTGTAGAAAGAGAGAGAGGTGGGTGGAGAGACTAAGTCAGGGCTGTTTGTTGAATATACTGTTAAGGACTGTTACCATCCTAATTAATCAAGTTAGAAATTACAGCTGTAGTCGGTTTCCCCCCAATTCTTGTTATCAATTTTCTTCTCTTTTGAGACAAAGCAAATATAAATTTTGTGTTCATTTGTCATTCGTTCTTTGACTTCAGCATCTCTGAAAATAACAATGTAGCACAAAAGACCAGTATTTACCTAGTTGTAATGTGGGTTGCCATGGTGTTTTGCAAATTATTGCAATTATGTTCACCATGCGAGTCGCCCTTGGTAACTGGCGAAAAAACTGATAATCCTGTTTTGAACAAAAGGTCAAATTGCTGAATAGAAAGTCTTGATTAACTAAAAGATGTACAAAGTGGAATTATTTCCTACCATTCAGAAATAGTTCTTGATCGGGTTTGGGGGAGGGGGTGAGTAAGTACATCTGATTACTGAAGTACAAAGCATTGAAAGGATGTTGTCTTGAGCCTTTCATGTAGTCTTAATGGTGGCTTTTTTGTCAAATTTACCCATTTGCGGCATTGAAAGAGGCAGCTGCATTTAAGCTTGAGAGATGGTGCTTTTTCAAGAGTTCAGTGCATGGAAAGTTCTCAGCAGTATCTGCAGTTTACTATTAGACCCTCGGCTATTAAAACTGATGTGCTGCATTTGAGCCCATAGCTCTTGGTGCTTGTAAAACCCTCTGACTGATGATCTAATAAAGTGCTCTTACCGGACAATCTCTGATCAGATACTTTAGGGAAAAAAAAATAACCACATCTCTGAAAAGGTTGGAGGTAGAAGCACATGGCTGTACTGAAAAGTTTGCTTTTGTAAATGTGCAGTGGAAATTTTAGTAAATAAGACTGTATTTTCAGTTTAAGTTTTAAAGGCCCAGTGTATTGTTCCAGAATTATTTTTTCTTTACATTTACAAAAGCAAAAATCAATCTGAAAGGATTGAAAGTTCTTCATAACCACCAGTCCTCAACAATTACAGACAAATATATAGAGAGACTGGTCTCTCCTGCTCTTCAATGCCATGAATTTGCTTTCGTCTTTTTTATTCTTGAGGGGTGGCTGGGGGAGCTAGGGAAGAGATGAAAAGGATTAGGGGTTTTTCTTTTTTAATTATTTCTACTTTTTGTTTTTAAAGAACTACCTGGAAATTAATTCTTAAAACTTTGGAGAGCCTGTGTGAGAGCAGCATGAAAGCAAAGCAAACCTGAACAAGTTTGTGGGTTTACATTCTGTATCACCTAGCAACCCCCTGGCTCAGCCAGTTCTCTCCTCTGCCCCCAGTCCTGTTTACAGACCATTCAGGCTGCTCTTCGAAACCATGAAAGATATTCAGTTTCATTAGTGCCATTCTCAAGGAGAAAATAATTAAACTTAAATGAACAAACATTGCTTAGTGATGCTTTAAACTTCTCTAGTTGAAGGTGACCAGACCGTTGAGACCACTTTCTCTGCCATTAACTTTCACTCTTTGGAGCTCTTCTAAACTTAGCTACCCATATATGGACATTACCATTTTTAAAGTTTTCAGGACTGTTTTAACTCCTTCAGCGTGTGGAATGTTACTAACTATATTGCAAAGATGTTTCACATAAACAATCTTTTTGTCTCGTTACCAGCTTGAAATGCATGCTAGAGTTGACAAACGTTACTGTTACTGCCATGTACATGAGCAAAACCTCTGTGTGTTCTGTTACATCGAGTGTCTTGCAGGGACTTCAACATGACAAATATGAGACAGGATGGATTCAAGGACTGTACAAATGTTTGAGGGGAGAAGGGAGAAAACAGATTTGTGGAAGAAGTGGGGAGCGTAGAGTGTTTTTAGCTTTCTAACCAAAGTAGAGGCATGGTTTTTAAGAAAGATTCTCATACTGAGAATTCTTCTCTTACTCTTTGTATGTTACCAGATTCTTCAACAAGCAATATATGGTTGGGCTGTATGAGCTCTTTGTGCTTTGTTGACTTTTGACAGACAAAGCAAAATTTTTTCTGAAGCAAGGTACTGTACTTAGTTGTGACCTGTTGTAGCCTAAGAATATGGCTTGTTTTGTATTGTATGAATAGGGAGAGTATTTTGGCAAAATGGACTTAAATATCCTTCTAGAGGTTTTAGCTCTCAGTACAGAAATACATAAGACATCCTTCACCAATTCTTTTCTCAATGCAGTTTCCATGTGTAGTCATTTTAGGTATGTCTGCTTTCAGTTGCTTGCTAAAAATTCAGTTTAGTTGTTTTCAGATTGTCTACAGTGAAATAAAATTGTTGGTAATGATTGGTTCTCTTTGTGAGTGATTTGTTAGCCTTGTGAGTGGTATGTTAGCTGTATGAACATTGTGCTCCACTTCTTAATCTTTTGGGGCATGCATTTTGGTGCCTAAAATCTTATTTTACTGAAGATAAGAAGACCAAAGTATTGGATTTGATTTGATGTGAAGTAAAGCAGAACATACTTGCTAATTTAGTTTGTAATGCACAACTGTTAAGGTTGGAATTTGTCCACTTGTGGTGCTATTACATGTGTTTAAACGAGGTTCACTGTTTGCTTCGAATCTATCATAAGGGTTTGGAGTGCTCTATTATCCTTTCAGCAGGCTGATGACAGAGTCTGGTCTTTGCACAAATGAGATCAATAAGTCCCAAATAACTTTGATGAAATGACGTGTGACTGTACATTTAAAGGTGTCTTTTTTTAAAAAAAAAATCAATTTTTAATAACATGCAAAACTCTTACATTGACCTACAATATATTTTTCACTTCTGTCTTGTTTGATAATTTTGTTAAAAACATCTTTTAGTTAACGTGAGTGTTTGAGTTCTGGAGATGGGTAGAGTTAGGGGTGCATTTCTTGCTGCTTGTGTTATTTTCTGCTTTGATCACATACCTCCAAGGCTTTTAATGGTAACTGATATGACAGGTAGTGCTGAGAGTAATATTGTCTAGAAGTTAATGAAGTTTTCTTTTAGCTTTGGATGGCCTCCTCAATTAATTTTTTTCAATTCTGGGTTAGAATGCAGTTCAAGTTTGATTATTTTGGAGTATTCAGAGTTGCAAAATACCATTCTGAAACTCTGCATCATTTTTGGTAGCCTATGAATAAGCATATGTTTTCTGTTGTTGACTGCATCACAGTAGTGATGCATTGCTGATAGGACTGTGAGGATATGCAAGTACTGAAAGGACTCCTAAGAAGTATGCTATGCTATGTGACATTATTCTGTTGTAGGCTGAATCTTCTCAAATTTATGTCCATTTTCTGTAATACCCAAAGGGAACTACTTTTGTGTGGTTTAGATCAGAGCAGTTGACAGCTCCTCTTCTCTTAATGGCCACCTGGAATGTGCATCAGTGCATTTCCTGTTATACTATAAGCCTTTTCAAGATGGAAAGACATTTTGTGTTCTGAGAAACAATACAAGGTAGTATTTATGTCCTCACTTCGTGCTTTCTTTAAGGTACCAAGTAAGCATAGCTACATTGCCTTCAATTACAGTTTGTCTAGTTGCTTTGGACCTTCACAGTCTGGTCCTACAAAGGTGTGGTTCCCATTGATTCCAGGTGCTTTTGAATCACTTCAGGTGGCAGTTTTCCAGTGGGGAACTGAGACAACACATGTGAGAGTGTCTGAGAAAGGAGGATCAAGTATTTTGGAGAGGGCGTCGTTCCCTTTTACCAGCATTGGGTGGTAAAGTGATCATTTGCCTTCCACTAGGGAATTACTGGCTAAGATGCTTCAATTTGTGATTCCTTTGGTAATAGTACTGGATATATAACCAACCATCTCCAGGATCTGTGCTGCTTTCAAGTAAGACACTTTGAAAAGCATGTCTCCTTGTTTCATCTTTCATTTAAGAGACAGTTTTGTATTTTTTGTAAAAGATTGTGTCTATTTCTTCATCAGCCTGGATAATGCTGAATTCAAGAGGATCGGAGTGAACCATCCAGGAAAGGAATTTCTTTTCTTTATAAGAGTTTTGTTATCCACTCCATCCAACAGCTACATTCTGATCAGTTATACAGGTCAAAACTCAAGAAGCTCAGAAAATAAGGAAATACTTACAAAGAAATTGAAATCATATCTTCAACTTCCATTGAAGTGAGGCACCATGAAATGGTGTGTGAAATGCTGTGGTCACTGTTTACGTTTTCCCTAAATTGGGTGATCAAGTAGCATCAGACTCTAAAAATACTCATACTGAGAAATGTAACCTATTTTTTTTTCTGAATGAGAAGCTACTTAAAATATTTACTATATAGAAAAAGAAAAATTAATACAGTCAATGGCCAAGAGTCAGTTGATTAAAGAGGTCGTCTTGTGATCTGAATGGTCATATACCACACTGAATCTATGATCAGGTCTCTTCATGTATTATAATTAGCTTTATGTTTAAATTTCAGGAACTAATTTCAGTTGTTACTGTAGTAGTTACTAAGACTATTTACATTGTCAAAATACATGCAACACCTAACAAAATACCAGAGAACATGAAATTAGCATTCCCTGGGTAAGGGATTTCAGCTGTAGAGTAAATTTGTAAAAGAATTTATGCAAATCCAAGATGCTTCACCTTTCTAAGCATATGCTGAGATATCTTTGAGATACAGCAAGCTTGACAGCATGTTTAACTTGGTACCTATACTACTTAAAAAGACAAAAGCTTCAGTCAGCCAGCATCAATAGTAGACTCTTGACCCAGTTCCTTTAATAAAACAATCTATTTGAAGTCTGGGAAAATATCAAAGGAATTTATTATTCAGAGATGATTATATGTTATAGTTGGGACAGCAATATAAAATCTTAAACAAAACATTCTCAAAGATCATCTTTGTCTTATGTACTCAAATTTGAGTATAAATATTTTAACTTAAAGATGTTTTTGACTTAAAAGTTTCAGTTATGGCTGATGGTTCACGAGAATGTGCCCACTCTGTGAAATTCTTTTGCATTTTAAAGTTCTAGGATGGGATCTGAACATAAGCTTTGGTCTGGAAGGGATCTCTTGAACCTAACATTAGGGCTTCTAACATAGTAGTTTCATCTCCTTATAGTAATATATTGAAGAAGTGAGAGACCTTCTCCAAAAATTTCTTGTTAAAATTTTGAAGTGGAAAAGAAGGCTGGAATGACTAGTACATCCATAAAAATGTCTACCTGTAGACTTTGATGTCTAAATATATCTGAACTTATTAATTGAAGAGGCTTTGCAAGTCCCCTGGATTTCCTTCACAGGTAAAATGAGGTCCTTCTTGTGGTCTCACAGGTAAATCTTTTTCTTAGTGCTTAGTTATGTAGAATATCAAGCATTGCAAGATCCTGAAAAAGTTACTGACTTGGAATCCTGCATTACTGATTGCTTCTAACTCCATTACTCCAGTTGTTAGATTTGGTTTACTTGGTTCTTGTCAACAGAGTGTGCCTGTTTATTCCTTACCAAGCAGATTATCATTGATGGAAAAAGCATGAAAACAGATAAAATGCTCCTTATAAAGGCTGGTGGTAATTTTGTTAGGGGGTGAGGAAAGAAGGGAAGCCTGATGGCTCATTTTCCATATATTACGCTCATCTGCGACAGTGTATTCTTTTTTGTTTCCTTCAAATTTCTTTCTGACAAAATTGTCTTAGAATTTCACTGTGATGAAGAATTGAATTCTTTTCTTTCCCATGCCCAAAGAAGGAGGTGGCCAAAATGTAGGTTTTTAAACATCCTGAGGTGTTCCTTTCATATATTGACTCAGTCTGTCATAAATTCAGATAATCTCATCTCCAGGTTGTTTGTAGCTGTAAATTACACAGGAATTGCCTCTGCTCAGGCTGTCACGAGAGGCATAGGCTTGACACAAGTCAGATGTCTGAAGGTATCACCTGTTTGGAGCCTTCCTGATCAAAGTGCTCTACACTCAGTTCTACACTTTGGTAGTCTCACGGATGAATTATTCCATCTTGAAGATCAGTCAAGCTACTATCTTGTGTGTCTTTGTACTTGCTCTGGAAGGACATTCAGGATGAAGCAGCTAGCTGGAAGCAGCTAGAGAAAGTACACAAAGCAGGCAGGCACCAGGATACTGCAAAGAGTTACTTTTCCTGCAGAAGAGAATAGTATTTTTCTGATTTTGCCAATCCCAGCATCATCAAGTCTTGTATCTTGAAAAACCCTTTCCAAAATTAAATGACTCTATGACTATCCTGTGTCTAGCAGCAGTAGAATTGATATCTTTGTAAGAATGGTCTTCTGAGATTTTTATCAGGTACATTTCCCTATGAAAAGAGTAGGATGCTGCCTGAGAAACCGAAGTTATGCTGAACTTCACTGAAGTGGTAGAATCACCATCCCTGTAAGTATTCAAAAGGTGTATGGATGTGGCACTTCAGGTGTTGAGTTCATGGTTGGACTCCATGATCTTAGAGGCCTTTTTCAACCTTAGTGATTTTTATGAGTCACAGTCAGTCTTATTTCATTATCTACAATAGCATTCCTGACCTGAGAGGATTTCTTCTTGGCATTGTAGCAGTGGCAGACAGGTGTCACTCTAGTCTGCTTGTCTACTAAAATTCCAGTGCATGACACTTTGTCAGACTTTGATTACTGTCGAGATCTCACCAACATGGTGCAAATGCATTGGATTGTGTCAGTGTTATTACTAGAGTAGTTTTTTGTTCTGAATGGGCAAAAAGCAGATTAGAAGTTGAAATTACTTTAAAATAATTTGGTTTCTGGTACATAGCAGTAAAATTTTCTCGACTTTACAGCAATAGCTCATCTTTCAGTCAATATTGATACCACCTTTCATGTTTGAAGTGTGAAATTGTAATGTAATTCTCAAAAGATGTAGCTACTACTAATAGTCAAAACACTTGCCAAAGAATGTGCAAACAGAGGTTTTGGCTGCAATTCTGAAGTGCTGTCTGCTGCTAAGGGAAAGTTTGTCTGTTCGCCCAAACACTCAACTGTTTATAGAAAACACAGGGAGATGTAACAATGAGAACACACCTGTGGTGTGGAACAAGTTATTGCAATTGGACCTGATAACTTTAAGGTCACAGTCAGGTCCTGTTGCCTTGATGAACTGCCTGATTTTATTTCATAAAATCACATGTCTTTTAACATTGGATAGGAGTATCAATAGATTTGATAGTGTACATGGTAATGCAGTATTGCTGGAACCTCATCCTTCCAGAGGATTTAAAGCCACTTCAGCCAGATTTGCCCTGGTAGGCAACGCTGTCCATAATAATGGATGTTGTCAGGAAAATAGGGTTTGAACATTCTGGTCTTGGAATGAACAAAAATAAGATGCTTTTGTAAAAGTAGTCTAAAAAGAGAGGTCATTGTGAAGTTAAAGTGGCCTGATAAGTGACTCACATTGATACCTGGATCAGAAAATTTTCATTTTATTGTCTCTCACATTCACCCTTCCAGAAGCTGGATTGCTTTTTGGATCAGTAACATTAACAGCAAGCTTATGCTGGTGGACTAGGACAGCAGATTGAGTTCCTACACTTCCCTTCTGGTGGGTTTGATGATTTAAGGTGATCATTTCAGCTCTACAGTGCTGAAGCCATGGATTTTGCTCAAGGTCAGGTCTGTGGAGTTTGGACATCATCCACCGAGATCTCATTTTCTAAAATGCACATTAAGATTGTCTTCAAGGAGGCGAAAGGTTGTAGAGAAGCAGGCACAAATTGCAATTAAATTCAAATCAAAAGGAACTGATAGTGACTTGTGAATAATTTTCAGTGCTTGCAGCTTTCTGCTTTTTACTACCACAATTTTTCATTCCATAAGAACTTTTAAAGCATTGTAGTGTCTCAGCATCTAGACTGTCTGAAGGCAGGAATAGAAGCAGAACTGAAGTATCACAGAGAAGCACATCCAGTCCTCTGCTGTAGCAGGCAGCCAAACTGCACTGTGAAATGTAATTTGTAAAAACTATTAAGATGAAGCTCAGTAAATGTATGTTGTTGACTCCTGCAACTTCTGTTTGAATGGCTGTTCTGAAACCACTTGCCTTTTTATTTTAGGGTAATATTTCTAATGCTTGTTGATCTTGAGAATAGGAGGGGCTACTTCTCAAGAAGAGATTTACAAAGAAACAAAATTACTTTTGATTTGCAAATTTCTCCCCATTAGCTACAGTTGGTGGACATAATACTCTTCAGGGATTTTCTTTTATGTTGTGCATTTATTTCAGGTTTTTTTTCACAAACTTTTTTATATTTTAAAATGAACTAAACATTTGTAGACAGAATGTTTGGAAACGCTAGTTGCTTTTTTCTTCCCCCCTCTATCAACTTGTATTTCATTTCCCACAGTGTTGCAGATACCAAGTAGAACAAAGCTGAAGGTTTCCTATTATGATTTTGTTTGATCTATTGCAAATTAATTTACAGACTCAATGATAGCTGCTGGGAAATGAAGGATTGGTTTTGTTTGGTCAGTGGAGATGATAGGCGTGGATCAAACAAGGGTTAACAATAATGCACTTGAACAGATTCAATCAGAACATAAAGCATGTATTGAATTTGATTGCAACATGCATGTCCATGGAAAAGTTTTTTGTTTAAAACAAATCAAGTCTATGGCTTAATTATAAAAGCAAAACAAGAGATATAAAGAGCTACAAGTTTCTGATAGTGTTTTTTTTAAAAATAGCACCCTTCACACAGTTATCTACATGTTTAATTTCCATGCATAATAGCAACAGTTATTGTTGTCATTTGTTAAGAGAGATTAACAGATAGTAAGTACAAACAAACGCAAATAAGGCCTGAATAGAGAGGTGACAAAGAAGAAAAGACCTCTTTAATGTTAGTTATAACTGGTAGGAAGTCTATACAAATGACATTAATTGTGTTCTATATGAATTGAAGGAACATTTAGTTAGTTACTATCTATGGGACATGTTTGGGCTTTTTATTGTAGGCAATAACTTAGATATTCATCTTTAAAATACAGTTTATTGCAATATCTACTGTTAAGTGAAACTTTAGTGATTTTATCACTATTTCTTAGTAGCTGAAAACAAGTATAATAGTAAGCTGTTGACGTTGAATGGTTATTGCTATCTTATTATTTTTAGTTTAAGCAGGTTTTTTCAGGGTTTTTTCATCTATTGGTATTTTGCAACCAGCAAAGTGCTTTCTTCATCAGTGACTGCACTAGAGTGAAACAATTGCATAAAGAAACTTGCTTGGAATGTCGTTATTCAGTGGTAGTTTGAGGGGACCATCTGTGCATTCCATTGTAAGACGGTAGAAGCAGTACCTTGTGAGTGGTGTAGTCCTTTGTTTCCTAATGGTTAGCTAAAAATGCCAATAGGTGGCAGAAAACACAGTTTCTTTTATCATACATTATTTTCATGGTTGTCTATTTCTGAGTATTCTGTTCAGCTGAAGCTGGGATGCTGCTCCCATTCCAGGCTTTGTTTTTTCAGTTGCACTCGCATTCCCTAGCTAAATATCTTACTATCTGGCGGTTTCCATGCTTTGTTTTTCTACTATAATAAATTGTTTCAAAGTTCAGATGTAGTCATTTAATACGTTTTGAGTCATGAGTGTTCTCTTTGTGCACACAGAATCTCTTCATAGTTACAGCCGAAACAATTATGCACTTTAACAGGGGGGTTTTGGAATGGATGAGGACACCCTCTGCACCTCCCCCTGCCTGGCTGTGTATTTTAAGGCCCTGTTTGCTGCCAGATGTTTCTTAGGAAGGTAGAGATGCCACATAATAAGCATATGTGGCATAAACAACTTTCCACACAGAGCATAGCTTTTGTCTCAAAAAATTAACTTAATGGAAGATCTGTGACAATTCATTATCCTTTCCAGAAGTGTTTTTGTGTTTTCCTTCACAGTGGCTCTAATGATATTCTTTGTACTCACATAAGTGAGTGCCTGAAGATCTCAATGTTATCCTTGAGTAGCTTTTTTTTCTGTAGAAGGTTATTCCATGTCTGTTAAAACAGTTATTTAAAAAATGTGAGGTAACAGATAAACACCTTCCTCTTTTAGAAATAAGTCTTGCATTTGCAGAAGCAAAGCACAGAACTGTCTTTTTCATTTGAGGGTCATATGTGCCTGCTGACTTCAGAAGACACAGATCAGGTGTCTGTGTTAGCTCAGGTCCTAAGTTAAGATTTTTCACAGTAAAACATGTGCTGATGAAGTAGCTCAGTCTTGTTGAGCAGTGTATTATCTTTCCAGTGTCAGTTCTGAAGCATTTGTCATAAGTAAATTGTGTATGACATGGAAACTGGTACTAGGACTGGTAGGGCAACAGTTGTACAAATTATATCCACAGAAGGTTTTCAAATTCTTGCAATATTCTCACTGTGCAATTTTGATACTGTGCAGTATTAAATATGCAATGATGCTAATCTACATAACGTTGAAAATCAAATTTAGTGATCATATATACTGATTATACTGTTTCCAAACCCCCTTATTTTCTTAAGACCACCTAGAAGTAGTGATGATTTGCCTCATCCCAAAATCTGTTACTTTCTCTTTGGAGATGATTTTTTCTTTGTCCATATAAATGGATTATAGGGTGACCAGTTTAAACTGGATATCAGACTTTTAGATATCAAAGTTGAGTGAAATGAATCTCTGTATCTTAATAAACTCTTCCCATACTTGCATTATAGACTTGAGCACACATCCTAGGAAGCGCTGTGTACACTGTTGTTGGCATGAAATCCTTCACACTATTTTTTTGGTCTGCCCATATAGGCATAAAAGCAAGAAGTGTTTTGATTGACTTTACACCAAGTGAGGTAGTACTGGGTATCTGACATGGCTGGAGAAATGGTGAAAGAATAGAGGTCTCTGGAATAAATGATGTAAAGGATTTGAACTTTCATCTTAAAATGATAAAAACCCTGAAACAGTCTTGGACGACTTTTGAAATTATTGTAGAATATATTTTTAAGTTGAAATTTAAGTGGAAATTAGGTATAAATCATTGCCAGAACATAACATTGGGGCAGCATGGCAAAGAGCTAGAGAGAATGGAAGCAAACAACTTTTTGAGTTGTCCTCTGATTCCATGTTATTTCTGTCAAAGTACCAGGAATTCTGGTATAGTTGGATTTGACTTTTTTGCAGGAGCAGCAAATATTTTGGAAATGGGCAAAAATAAGCAGTCACTGTTCCTAACACAGGCATCAGCAGCTGATGGTCTGACATGGAGTTTGATAGGGCTGAGCTGCTCAGGGGTGGTAAAAGCAGGAACTGCTTGAGAAGAGTTGCAGAAAAATGTTGTGATACCATGTTGACTTGTCAGTTAGCAGCGGTCGATTAGATCCTCTGCCAAGTAATGTGAAGTGAGGCAGATGCTGAAAACCTAATCCTAATTTGGTATACAATGTGTCTATTGACCTACCAGGGAAGAATGAATTTATAATTCCTGGTTAATGATAAGTATCTTTCTGGACATGACTTCTCAGTGTCCAAATGCTCTGTTGTGCTCTAGGCAAACAGAACTTGAGGAAAGAAAGGAGCAGAGAACAAAATGGTGAATACCATTTTGTTTCTGTATGTGTTCATGTTCATCTAGCATCCTAAATACTGTGTGCAATATTGGTTTCTTTTGTCCTCTATTTTCCCCGAGCCCTCTCAGAGAAGGGCAACAAAGATTTGGAGTGATTTCCATGCCAGGAATAGCTAAGTAAATTAGGACTGTGGTATGGAAAAGAATTTGATTGCAGGTGATATAATGGAGGTCTATAAAATCACGAGTGGCACACAAACGGTGAATGCAGAATGATTTTTCCTAGTTTCTCCTGATACAAGAACTTAGAGGCATTAAAACAGATTGAATGTGTGTGTTCAAGAAAACTAAGATACTTTTCCATACACCATGTACTTGTTCTGCAGTATATTGCAGATGCTAAAAGTTTCAAGTGGTTCAAAAACCACCTGAAGTTCATTGGTTTGGTGGTAGTAATGCATTCATCACCAATGAATACAGAGAATGATTCATGTGGTCCTTGAGCCATTTCCAGAAGCTGGGGAAATCTTTGGGAGAGTTTTGTCACATGCTTTCTCTTATGCTATTCCTTCATATCTTCTATTGGTGGTTCTTAGAGATGAAGTGTGGTATGATTTTTAGCCTATGGTCGAACCTGGCACAAAAAGTACATCCTTACCAGTCCCGGAATCATTCTTTCTTCCATACCCTGTAGAAGAAGCCTTTTGCATCATCTCCTTGAGCTGACATAGAGCAAACTGGCTCAGATTTTATTTCATTTTAACTCAGCAAAATGTTAGTTTTTCCCTAAATGAATCAATTTATGTTGATGTTACAAAAGCTTTCTAAAAAAACCCCACAATTTAAAAAAGAGGAAGAAACGAAAACTTCTGGCTGTCATCAGAAAACAGAACAATTAAAACTGTTCTTCCCCCTCCACTTTATGTAAAAATTTAATTTATTACAGGTCTGTGAGATGTCTTGTTAGTTGGTCTACATA
>VXBA01005601.1:262863-315363 GCA_013399895.1 Serilophus lunatus
AGGATGTTTTCTGCTTTTTTTAATGTGTTTTTAAATTATTATTTCTCTCTGCTTTATATAATAACCCTTTGGAGTCTTGAAACAGCAACCTTTCCTGGAGTTCAAATTCACAGTGGTCTATTGTGAAATATCAAATGAATTCTGAATAATAGTTATTGATTTTTATTATTATTTTTAGAAATGGGAGCATTTAACTTCATGCTTTGAAAAGTGGAATAAAATTCTAAATAATTTGCATGTAATTTTTTTCAAACCGTTAAGTACAAAGTGATTGAACATGGATCCTGCCAGTTATGGCAGTCCCCCTTTTTAGAGTTTAAAAAGCTTAATATGTATGCTTTCGTGCACATTCTAAATCTCAAAGTACTTTAGACATAACAAATGGATTTACAAACTATATATAGGTTCACTTACTTTATCGCTGAAGTGCAGCTACCTCAAAGATTGAACACAGCAGCTGTTTAACAACCTAGAGCAACATCACGTGGCAGTTGAGAGCAAGAGCTGAAGAGCACTGAAACAAAGCTGCAAAGGGAGCTTGAGGCATTTGAGCAAATTGTACTCCAGTAGAGTTAATTTGGCTGGGACACTTAGGGTAAACTACCAGAACTTAACAAAATACGCCCTCAGGACCCCGTGCATCACCTTCCTCCCTTCTGTAAGATAACTCTTTGTTCACTTCCAGGGACGGGTCTAGAATGAGGAAGAGACACTAGAATCACTTTGTTCTTTTGGTGGATCTCTCTTACAGAAACCAACCGTAATTGTAGTCTAGGAGTGGACAATCATAGAACAAGGCAAAAAGGACTAGTAGAGAAGAATTTACTTCTAATAAGAACAGTTCTTATGGAGCTGGTTGCTGCACTGGAGGAAGTTTCATGAAGTGTGAAGAAATTAATTCATCATTTTGAATTTCTTGATGTTTTGATGATACGGTTAATGACATTCCCTCTAGAACTCAAGAAAGTGGGAAAAGTTACACAAGCTGTGAAGTAGCATTTGTTAAAGCTACATTCTAGCAGCTAAATTGTAATGGTAACAGGTTTCATCATGTGTAAGGCAGGGCGTTTTCTCTTTCTTTGTGGAAAAGTTTTGAACAGGTTATGCTGAGACAGTAATGATGCTGTGCAAAACTTTCAGCATAATTTGACCTGAAGAATAGTTTATTTTGTTTTATCACCTGGTACTGGCCTAAACTGAAGTATTCATGGTCTATCTCATAAACCTTAAACTCTTTCTGAGGCCTTGCACAGCTCTGTGAATACTACTTTCAAGTTTTTCGATAACCCCGTGATGAGATACGTAAGGAAAATGCTTTTCTGCTCCATGGGTGATCTCATGAAGAACATGGAAGTCAGTTGTTCATGAGCTAGGTGGATTGACAGAAGTACTTCTCACTTCCAGAGGCTTATCTGCATTTGGTTACTCTTGTTATGATCTAGGTGATTTGTTGAATGTCCTGCTTTCTAATACCTGTTTAGCAGAAATTGAAAGAATACTTTTCAGTACTTCTCCATGGATAAGAAAATGTTGCCATTTTCTCAGTTTTTTTATTGTTTATCAGTTCTCTAATCCCACTGTCTATATTTTCGTATGGGTGATCTTGTTATGAGAGCTCAGAGGTTCGAGCAAGTGCATAACACAGATGACTGCTCACGATAAGGTTGGGAAGGACAGCATGCTCTTCCCCTTGTTGAAAGCCACTCAAAAATCCTCACCTAACAAAACAGTCTATTGGTGTGGATAGTAAATAGTGTGAGTTTTGGCTGCTTTCGTGCTGCCACACAAGATTGTTGTTAACTATCCTAATTTATGTCTTCCAGTCAGCTCCATTCATCATCGCAGTTGTAGAGAAACGTAGATGCTCCAAACAGTGAACTATTATAAAAATTAATTTTCTGCTTGAGATACCTCCTCTGGCTAGCTGTACTATGTGTATATAAAGTTACTGATTATTTGCTACACAAATTTTTTTTTTTTTTAAAATCCACAACTCCTCTAACTTCATGTAAAAAAAATTTGAACTTACTGTTTTCCTGTGTACTTAACAAACCTCAACAAGAGAATTGACAGTTCTATACTGAATACATTCAGAGCATCACCTTAAAAATGGTTTTTGATGCCCTAACCTAGATAATGTAGTCTTGAAGCCTTGTGGAAAAATAAGGTATTAAAGATTACATCCTTTCAAGAGACAATTTCCTGTGCAGAAATATGCAGTGGAACAAAGTTAAAATTGAGTGGGGTATATAAATTTGGTGAATAAAAGGGGAACAAGTTGTAATGAAAAGACAATAAAAAATGTGTCTGCTGTAAAAGCTGTAAGACTATGGGTAATACTAAACCTTCCCAACTGCCTGTATTTTGCTGCATTGTACTTGACATCCATGCACCCTTACTAGCAGGAGTCTTGGTTTTATCAGGAAGATGAAAAGTCCTAAAGAGCTTCCTTGTGAAGAACTGAAGACAAACTGGGTATTTCTGAAGAATTCTCTTGTTAGCCTTTGATTCAAATGTAGATTTAGGTACCTTGATGTCTGTTGTGGATCTGCATGAGCAGGCTTGTTTTTGTGTGTCAGGGTTGCCATACCTGTGGATGTCACCTGCTTTTCCGTGCAGAATTGGAATGAGCTTTTAATTATATAAGACTTAAGAATAACAGTGTTAAAATCATAATTCTGTAAGGATTAAGTTAGATGAGTATAAACACAATAACAGTGATTATTGACATTGTATTTTGCAGTAAGTGCATTTCATTGGGTGCTCTTGTCGTTCTGTCTAGCCTACAAAGACAGATAATGAGGCAATTCAACTTTTCCTAGACAGAAGTTTTCCCATTTTTGACTTTTTCTAAATGCATTTTTCAATTTACTTTTTTAAAGTATTGTTACTAAGTCCTCTGAGAGCAGCTGCTCTGGGCAGTCTGTTCTTTCTCTACTCAAGAAATGTCCTCTTCATTGTTAATCTTTTTATTCCCTGTAATTTGGGCATTGGGGTTCTGCATGATACTGTAAAGGATGAAGTAATTTTTTTCTAGCCTTATTTATTTGAGATTACATGATTGACAATTTTATTGCATGCATATATGAGGTTTATTTTTTGGTCATGCTGTCTTTTTAAATTTCAGAAATATGACTTTACTAGCTTAACAATTTAAATGTCTTAATTATTCATAATTTATGTTCCCTGTAAGATTCAATGTGTTTTGCTTCCTACAAGCTTTTTATATATAAGACACTTTTTTAATGGGAAAGGTTTGATGATTCATTGAAGAGTGGAATGGCCAAAATGACTGTGTACTGAATACTGTGATAGCAGTAACCCAAGTTCACTAGAAGGTTTCTGCTACAACATCAACATACTAAGAGTTGTGAAGGAGGAGCTCCACGGAGAGCCAGCATCATGCCTATTAATGCTTTTATTTTGTTGGATCAGTTCTGAATTTCTCTAAATTACGTATCACAAGAGCCAGTCAGCTTAGCTGCCTTTTTTGGGATTACTGAAGCCTAGGTTCTTTCTTTACGTGTATTCTTTCACAAGGCAGACTTGGCTGGCATCTGAAATGGTGTATTTGAAAAGAAGCAGAGAACATCATTGTGCAGTTTCAAGATGGATCTGTTTGGTATCTGATGAAAAATAATGTGGTTGCTCAGAAAGTGAAATTTCAGTTGGCAGATATTGTGAGTGCAGATAAGTGACTCAGGAGGAGGAATGAGTCTTTGTAATTAATTTTTTAAGTTGCTAGAAAAAAGTATCATGCATTCTGTTGTGATGGGGCTGCTTTGGTATGCAGGTTAATGGTGGTGGTATTTATTCTGATGCCAATGTTGGCAGTATATGACAAAGACTGCAGTTTTTTGTGTTCTCGAATTTTGGTAGCTATCAGCTCCTTCTATTAGGAGTGTTGTAGCTGATTGGACTGCATGATCTCAATGGTCATTTCAACCTTGTTGATTCTGTGATGGAGTTCTCTTTGAATGGCAATGTGGGGTTTTTTTCTTCCTTGCCCAGTTTTAGCAAACCTTTTTGCAGACATTGCACTATGATCAAGAAGTATCTGGCTGAAATCAATTTGAAATGTCACTAGTTCTAACTAAAAAAAATTCTGAAATGTCTGTCCTGTTAGAAGAATTCTCCATTCACCTTTCCTGTTGTTATGGGTTGTCTTGTTATGGCAGTGCTGTAGCTGCAAACCCAAAGGTTTGGGAAAGAGGGGAGGACGTCTTTGTGAGGAAGCTGCTCGACTTTTTAAGTGTAAAAAGAGGTCATACTCTTTTCTTTCTCAGTTTTTCTGCTAGATGGATTCTCATCTTTGAAACATACATGAGTGCATAGCTTGAATATTTGTGTAGCTTTATTCTGTAATACTTGTATGTTCTGTCTGATCTCTAGAAAGGAGGGAAAATTTTCTTGTAAGACTTCTTAACTCTTAGGATTGTTTCTTTATGGTAAGAAGGTTTGTCTTATATCATTGTACTTCTCCTTAAGGCATCTCAAGGTCAGAATATTAGGCTTGTTCAGATGTTATGTTTGTTGATTACACATTTTAACTTCTCTTGTGGGACAGAGTCCAATATTTGAAACATCTGATCCAATATTGGAAGCATCTGATCCAATTTCTTATCAGATACGTTGAACTTCTTAGGAACATATTACATGCTGTGATCAGAAAGGTGAAGTTTCTTTCCAATGAAAAGTTACTAGATATAAATTGTTAGACTACTACTCTGAGACAAGGAATAGTAGTCTAAAGATAAAATGCTTTTTTAAAGGTGTTCATTAAAAGCGTGAAAAAAAATGTTACTCTGCCCAGCAGATCACTGTCAAGAAGGTTTTACAGAGATGTCCCATGTCTTCCAGTTGCAACCAGCTGCTTTTCTTTTGTCCTAGAGATGGAATATCCCTTGCACTTGGGGTTACTAATGCTATTAATTATTATACTTCATTGCTCTTCCATCTTGCAGGTCAGAATTTACTCCGAAGTGTTGCAAAGTTAGATGCATGGTTTTCCTGTGAGGCTTGCTCTTGCTTAGACACTGCTTCTAAGCTACCTTCAGACTTTTGTCTGCAAGACTTGTTACTATGAGATCTCTTGCTTTGCTAGTTTGGAACCTCACAAATTCCTTTCTGTCTTCCTTTGTAGTTGGTAAAACAATAAAATTTCTAATTGGAAAGATAGCATTTAAAGTAATATTGGACCTGCTTTAGTGTTTTGGTCCCAGGACAAAGAAGCAGTGTGCAGAGTTTGTCTGTCAGAATTATTTTTAGGAGTTTTTTCTGAAGTTTGAAAGACTAAATTTAGGATTTTTTCACTTACTGAATGTGAACATTCAAAACTCCTAATACAGCCAGGTATTATCTATCTGCCCAGATAGACATGTACATCCAAGGCAAAAAGAACCCCTTAATTCTAGCTGCTGGGGGAAATGTTAATCCTCAGAACACTTTTGACTTGCTCTTTTTCTTCTGGAATATACACACACAGTACTGACTGACAAAAATGAAAACCGAAATCTTTTTAATCTTTGCCTGTTCTTAGGTGGACTTACTCTGTTTCTTTAGGGATAATCTTAGAGTTAGTGTCTTTCTCTTCATGCTTAGATTTGCCAGTTGAAGGATGCTGAACAGAATTGGTGAATTTTTCTCAAAGCAGTCTAAAAAATTTACATTGATGACAATAGGTTTTAAACATGCATTGTCTGGTGGAATTTGTGTCACCCAGAACACTGTTAGAGTGGCAGACAATGCCAAAGATGCATGTAGAGATGATGGCATTAAAAAATAAAATACATCAAAATTAATAGATGCCCTGATGTCAGTGCAGTATGGTGCTGAAGAATCTATTTTGAGTTATGGAAAAGGAGATTGAAAATAATGTGTATTTTACCCAGGGAGGAAAGCATATGAGGTTAAAAAATCCATAACATTGACTATATGTGGAAGGAGTACGTAGAAGTGTAGTAAGTTACTGGAGCTGTGTCTAGTACTTAAGATGCTGTCACTGATTTCAACCCTCAGGCAGCAGGTAAAGTTGCCTTGTAAGTCATTGAGAAGTCTTTGTACACAACTGATCTTAACATTTCAGTGCCACGTCCTTTGCTTTGTCATCTGTGCAACATCACTTTTCTTTAGCATTTAGTAGAGAGCCATTCTGTTGAAATCTGTGAAAGGTGCTTCAGAGACATGAGATCAAGACTTGAATTGATAAAGCTGGTGATTTTCACAGCTACAGTCAGATAGGTGCAGCTGGGGACTGTTCATCTGACCTGAACAAAGGAGTGCAGATCTTAATTTAACAGAGTTGTCACCTGTGTACATCCTGGCTCCAGAGTAAGTTAAACAAATCAAATAGATTGTGTTAAAGTCTGTTTACCTTTCCATCTGAAGCAGTAGTCTTGCAGTTTGGGAGTTACTTGTTTATATTGATGGCATCATGGAGGTGGGGACTTCAGTTGACCCCTGAAAGTTGTGGTCTTGTAATAGTAAAATGTTCCAGAGTGCATGATGAGTAGGTGAAGCATTTTTATACCTCAGACCAGTTTCCTTGTTGTCTTAAGAAAAATCAAGGTCAACAAGAAGGAATGTTGACTCCAATCCTTTATAGTTTAAAAATTAAGAAACTAGGAGTTGAAGATGGAAACCTAGCTTGTCAAACTTTTTACTCTCTTGCTAATACCTAAAATTGAGGGAATGAACCCTGAAGTCCTAAGGGACAGGAATGCAGTAATCCAAAGCAATTTGTTTAGCTCCCTCTCTATAAATGATACTGTTTTTTCACATGCATACTTCTGCATCTAAAACGTATTTAGATAAGTTTATTTGCTTGTATATCTAGCCTATTTATAGTGTTGTTTATTTAATAATAAAACATTTTTTAAATGGTGTGCTTGTTGAATGATAATCAAGATCCTGTTAAAAAAGGCCTTCACAAATATTAGTAGATTATTTTGCAGAAAAGAAATGCAACATTACCCATTTCTTAACAAAATTATAATTTAAATAAATATGTAAAATGCACATATTGCATTCTTAGAGGGTATGCTTCTGGATAGATGACGAGTGCCTAGTGTTTGTGTAAAATATATTAATCAGTGAGAAAGGGTTGTATTTCTAAAAAAATGTAAGTAAAGGTTGCAAGTACAGAGCTAGATTAAACTCATTCATGTAAACAGGAATATCTTGCATCCAAATTGCAATTTATTACCTCTGCTACAGTCTAAAATGTGAGAACAGGACTTGTTCTACCAGCTTTTCCATTGTTATCCATAAAATCCTGCATCTGAACATCAGTAGTGGCCCCCTTTATTTTTCCAATCAGACGGAAGACTCAAAATGTGCCTTAGATAATATAATGAGGAGTAACCTTTTCTCATCCATGGCAATACACAGCCATTCTTGAACATGTTGGCAGATTGCATAAAATGATAAAAAATCAGCCTTAGACCTGGTCTGCAGAGGCCTCTAAGGACCTCCACTAATGGCCTCTCTCTCTCCTTGCCATGGAGCGGGACTGTGGCTGATAAACAGCTGAATCGTGGTTCTGGTCTGAGAGATACCATGTGCAGATTCTTTCCCTACAGACGGAACTTACTCCTAGTAAAGTGGTTTCATATAATCTTCTTGGTTGGTATCCACTTCATTTGCTTTTTCAGCAGTGAGTAATACAGGTCCTGAGAAAATTAATGATTTTCATTGTCCATGAGTAAGGGTAGAGGTTTTGTATGCAGAGTTCAGCTCAGCAGAGAACTAATTGATTCTTTCAACTTAAATTTCCTGGATATTTATAGTTCAGTTCTTGTTTGTTAGAGAGAACACCATAATTTTATGATTGATGATGTATAGAATTTTTTATGGGAACACATGATATTACTGGAAAGATAAGAGTTCTTTTCAGTGATGAGAGTTCCTATGCATGTGCTTAATTTTTCTGTTTCAAATAAGCAGATGACCTATAATTTGACTGCTCTAAGGGCTCTGCATTCAATGAGCAGATCCATCAGTTTTTTTAAAATGAGACAGAATTCTGAAGCTATACTAGCTTATTCTGTAGCACTTAATATAGTTGGAGAATATGTGGCCATGGTACTTTAATTCCAGAGCAGAATGACAAATTTGCTTTACAGAGGTGGTTTTCAATTTTAAGGTTGTTTCACCAGACCTTTTTTGTTAACTAATTTTTATCTCAAATTGTTAAGGGTCAGGTAATTTCAGAAATCCGTAAATGAGTGATTGACTTTGAAAGTGCTTGGTTGTGATTTTTTTAATTGTATATACGGATATATATTTTTTCACTATCTTTGTCTTGTGCACACCAAGGAGATGATACACTGTAAGAGAATAACTATATGCAATTTATTGGAAGTGTGCAAGTATGCTTGATTGGAGGCTCTTAAAGTACAGTTGATTTTGGGACCAAGCTGATGCTTTACCAGAATAATGTTTCATGCATCTGATCCGATACAATTTTGTAGTTTTGCTTGTATGTCCAGTTCCAGGCCTATGTCTGTCTTTCATCAGCCATTCAGTAAAGCTCATTTGTTTGGTTTAATGTAAAAACACCTCAAATCTTAACCTCTCTGCTACAGATCATAGTTTTGAGAGGTTTTGTACAGTCCCCATCCTAAAGCGCATCAGTGTAGGATATTCAGACTAGTTACTTGGCAAAATCCTCAGTTTTACAATGATACTGCTTTCAGAGGGAACCATGAATATTCTAGAGGTTCTCCAGACCCATTTAATTTTTTAAATTTATTTTGTTTATCTGACTCAGAATGGAGTCTTAAATTATTTGGATAAACTAAGTGTTGTACCTTCTTCTCCCATTGCAGTGTTGGTACCAGTGACAAATATTCTCAGATAACAGTGGCTGGCTGTTGTGTACATTTTGTAGCTTCAGAGCCTTTAAAAAAACAGAGGAACTATGTTCCAGCTTGAGGCCGATAACGTGTTTACTGTGCTTGTTGTGTGGGGATGCTTATGGGTTTAAAGTCTAGTGGGGCAAATCTTGAGACTGAGTTACGGTCAGATCTATATTGCCATTCCAAATGGTCCATGGACATCATCTCCTGAGCCATGTCTCAAAACCATCAGCAAACATCAAAAATTTAGTAATATGGACAGTAAGAGTTCAACACTTGAGTTTACTAGTCAGCCCTCTTTTGTTTAGAAGGGAAGAACTGACCAAAGGGACCACCTTGATGACATTTTCTGGTTATGGGAATTAACCACCTCATGTGAAGCTGTTTTTCCATTTACTAAAACTTCTGTATGAAACAAGCTATTTATTAATCTCATTATTTATTTTGAGTGTTGTTTCTGGACTTCCCTTAGAATCTGGAAGAATTTTTTTATTAAATATTGATATTTTTATTTTAAAACTTCTAAATTATAGTTGTCTGCCATTGTGTTTTATTAAAATGTCTGTGTTCATGTATGTGTGCTGACATACATACATGAAGTGCATAGACGTGTATACATATACATATGTGTGCACATATATGTATAATATCTGTAGAGCTAATTTCTCTACAATTATGACAGAATGGCTTGGGTTGGAAGAGACCTTAAAAATCATCCAGTTTCATACCCTTCTGCCTTAGGCAGTGACATCTTTAACTAAACCAGGTTGCTCAGAGCTCCATCCAACAATTCGTCATTGCTTTTAGTCATTGATTGGTGTTTTAATTTTCATAGGGAAAAAAGATACCTCAGAGTAGAGAGTGTCTGGTCTTGTTAAAGACTCAATCACAGGTTGTGTGCTTGTCTCATGTATAATTCTATTAAATATTAGTAATTGTAAAAATTGGTCATAAATTTATTCATGTCTGAAAATGTCCAAATGAGGAACACATTGCAATGGCAAGTGTACTGAAGGTACATCATCAAAAGTAGTGTGATTTGTAGTTAAGACTTGTGTTCTGACTGCCCAGTCTGCTCGGATGAGTTTGAATACTGGGTGCAAGGCAGAGCTGAAACTCAAAGCTAAAAGCAGGTGAACATACTGTCTTCCCTCCATAGCAGTAGCTGTTTTGGCTTGTTCACATCAGCTACTATGCAGTTTGTTTTTTCGCCTTGTACCAGCTGTTGACCACACAGGGAGGCAATTAGACTTAGGGGGTTAGTTTTATGCCAGATTAGAAAAGAGGTGAGTAATTTTTGCTGGATTGCAGAGTTGAATTTGGTTTACCACATGCTCAGATGAGCTGTAGTGCACACACAAGACCAGGAATAGGGGAGAGGGTTGCATACGTAGCATTAAAATGAAAAACAGTTTGTTAAGCCCAGATGACACAGTCTTTCTGTTTAAAAAGCAACATATCTCCAAGGAAGAGGAACAGGGTTATTTCATGTCTTTGCTTACACCACAAGCTTTAGGTAGAGGTGATCTACCACCATTAGTGGTCCAACAGCTTCATTTTTTTCCAGAGCTGTCTGGCACTTGCTGTTCATCTTGTGTCTGTACTCTCTGCCTTGAGGCATCATCTTATGAATCCTCAAAAGCAAAACAGTGCTGGCTTGGGACACTCCAGTTTTATATAATTCATTCAGATTGTTATGATCAGAAATATTTTGTTTATTAAATTTCCTTCCATTTATATTTTGCCATGTTCGTGCCTCTTGAATCTTGTTAATAGCCAGCTACTTTTTCTCCAGTGTTTAGTAATAATATTGTCAGGATCCACTCTGGAGGTATTCTGTTAACCCCTTCATTTGGTCTAGTGTCCCTCATCAGCAGGTGTTGTCATCTGTTCTTCATCTGCTTCCTCACTCACTTTGCTGCTCTTTGGCTGGCATTATAGTCCAGAGTTGGTTTTTGTAATTAGATCCTCTGTATGTCCTCATTAATTGCTAAAAAGGAGTTAAAACCAGCAAAAGGTCTTTTCATTTCAGTTGCTTAATGGCAAAAAAAATCTCATGATGTAAAAGAATGTCAAGTCTTCTGTTGGGCTTTTTTTTTCTTTCCTTGACCCCTGCATATATATATGTAAGAACTTCTTTTGTCATGCACTCCATGTTAACATGAGTACTAGGGAAAATTCCATCACATCCAAATCCTTCTACATCTGTTTCAGTTTCCTTTTAATTATTTAATGGACTATGTGAATCCAAATCACTAAAAAACCCAATATTGATTGAATGGGTGGACAGTTTGGAGTGTTAGGAAGAAAACCACATACCCACAACCCCATTTACATTATATCTAATGCTGCTGTCAGGAAAGATGGTGACCAAACATCTCATGTGTTTAATGGAATTGAATGTAAGTTTTCGAAAACTGTTTGTATGCTGAAGCACAAAGGCTGCAATTTAGATGTTGTTTTACTTCACCCCTTTTGGTTTATCTGAAGTAGTCATTTCAGGTGCACAGTTTATTATAGCCTGTTTGACACAGACCAGTACTGTGTTTTAACTAGGGTTTGTGATGCACAAGAAGACCAGACTTGAAGGTGCATCGTATTTGGCATAAGGTGAGGAATATTCACATTATAAGTATTTAGTGTAACATGAATTCACACTTTGTGTGCTCTTATTATGCAGGAGTATCTGCCTTGAGAATCTGATGGTGAATGGGGATTGTGTGTGATGCAACTGCTCTGGTTTTACAAAAGAGTATGAGGTGTGTAAAACATGACACACTAGCCAATTGCCTTGAAATCATTGTAGCATGGATAGAATTTGGTTACATACCCACAAAGTTGAGCTATGCCCTTTTTTTGAAAATGGAAATTGGTGCATATAAGAGACATGATAGAAGATGTGTACAGTCTATACAGTCTTCCAGCAGTAGATTGAGACCAGTGGCACTTCCCCGAAAAAATAAATTACCCGAAATTTGCAGCACATTCATATTCAATTTCATCACAGCAGATGCTCATTAGTATGTTGTTATTAATTGGTATTCACTTTAGGTTTTGTTTAAAATGAAGATAATAATTAGGTTTTAATTACTGCATCTTTCTAAGGGGGGGGGGAGGGGAGGAAATGCCTCTCCAAGCACTGAAGTATTTCCTGTACGCTTTGCTCCGTTACATCTAAGCCTTGAAAGAGTCCCTGAGACACATTTTTCTGCCAAGAGACTTATTTTCTGTTTCCTTTTATTTCTTTCCTGGTTTTTTATTGAGTATTAAGAACTAGTTCTAAAGGATTTGTTTGATGGACATACTGAATCATATCAGAGTAGTAAGAGCCACTGTTCTTTCTAATCAGAATTATCAAAAAGGCTTTTCAGTAAAGTAACTCTCTCAAGCAGCTGATTAATGAAGTGGTGCCACTGTTTTGTATTACAATTAATTGAAGTAATACAAATAACTTCTATAGCCTGTGGAAATTATCTCTTTTGCAAAGCAGTCTAGTAGAGTTAGCAAACTAAAAGGGAGATTTTTCATGAATTTTATTTAATTTATTACTGACTTCATGATTCTTAAAGCCATAGGTGACCCAACAGAAATCAAAAAATACACCACAGGGAAGGCTTGAAGAAATGGGAGAGCTGGATTCAGAAGAAAGCAAAAGAGCAGAAAAAATGATAATGCAGATAAAAGTTTAAGAGTTATGAGAGTGTTGGGACTGTAGAAAAATACAAAGATTGGGGAGATGCCAAAGAGTAAATAAAACACTTCAATGTACTGTAAAGGCATATGAGTAATCTAAAGAGTTTTGAAAAAGCATTGACCATCACTTACGTGGTTAATGCAGGAATTCATGGTGAAGTTCTATGCAGGCAGATAATGGTAGAACAAAGAAGAACAATTTGAAACTAAAAGAAGGCATATTTAGATTAGGCGTTGAGAGGAAATTTTTTACTCATGAGAGTGGAGAGGCACTGGATCAGGTTGTCCAGAGAAACTGTGGATGTCCCATCGCTGCAAGTGCTCAAGGCTAGGTTGGATGGAGCTCTGAGCAGCCTTATCTAGCAGAAAGTGATCTTGTCTGTGGCAGGTGGATTGAAATTAGATAATCTATGTAAGGGCATTTAGTTTTCTGACCTGTTTAAATGTACACTTTGAAGATACGGAGATTTTAAATGCTGCTTAGAAGTTGTTTAATAAAATAACGCTGCTGTTGTGAATGTCCATCAACTTTTCCTTCTGTTTATTTTTCCATCTTTCCCTTCCTGATTTTTTACCTTACCAGTAAGAACCTGATTTCCTTTCTTACCTGATTAGTCTAGGTTGCCATGCTGACCCTTAGCTACTGAATGGATTTTAAAGGCTGATGTGTTAGCCACTTAAGGGCCCTGTTAAGAGCATGGAGGACAGGGAGACATTGCAACTGAAGTTCCTTGCGATGTAATCTATACCAGCCAGCACTATGGGAGGAGCCTTCTAATTTCAACACCTAAATGCAACTGCCACCAACCTTTCTTATATAAAGGAAAAGCCGGCAAGAGTTTGTACATTTTAAGTTCTCCTCAGGCACTATGATTAGGGTAGGAAAACAGTTGCCAGTTGTTAAGTCTCTCCTGGTCCCCTTACTTTCACAGAGTCAAGCTTTGGAATTTCTAAAAATGAGGGGCACAGGTGAACACTGGCCAATTTTTTCACACTCTCTGTGCAGATTAGGAAATTTCAATTCTTAACATCTTGCCAGAAAGGTTATAGAAGGATCTACTTCCTCTGGAAAAAGCCTTACTCAATGACTACAGTTATGAACTGAGAGCGGTGCAACCATTCCCCATTTGAATTTTCACTTTGCTGTGGAAAAAATGTGTCACACTTTTCTGAGCCAGAGAGGGGTAGAGTGAGGGCACAAGAGGACCTTGCTCCACAGCTAAGTTTTTAGGCATTTGTGAGCCAGGAGAAGAGATGGAGCTATCCTTCAGTCCAATGTCTTATTCAAACCTTAGCAGCTGCAGGAACAAAACAAATGCCAGGTTAGTCATTGCACTCAGACAGGATGGACTTAGCCATGTGCGGAGGCATGGCTGTCCTTGAGGACCTTCTGAGAAGTCTCCCTTCCTAATGTATGCCCTCTTGGGCATTTGCTGGCAGATGAGCAAGATAATGTTCTTTTTGTGACTGTTTTGTGCCCTAGTTTTGTGCTTAGCTATGGCAAAACTTGCTCTTCTGCTGTTCATATTTCACCAGTTCTGTTAAGACACCATCAGTTTTCTGTTATGTAAGCTGTGTAATCTTCCTGGGAAGGCAGTTGGAGAGTTGCCTTAGTTGGAGTTGGCCTTATGATGCTACAGGAAACAATTCTACTACCATATTAAACCTACTTTTAAATTCATATTTTGTTGGCTAAGCACAATGGATTTTTTTATTGCATCTGTTATTTTTATATTAGAGGCTTAATTTTTCTGTCAAAGGAGTGAATAACTGTGTGAATGCAGATGATGTATCTTTTGTTCCTTCACCTGTTTATTGTGGTTTTAAATGCAATTTAACAAAATGTTTGGTTGCATAAAAAGAACAAAATATTCTTTCCATGAGTGGAAGTTCTCAAAGAAACAGACTTACCTGCAGAAGTTAGTTCTTAATAAAATAAAGGAATCAGACATCATAGAGTAAGGACAGACTTCAAAATAGAGTTTTATTTTCGTATGCTCACCATTCAGTCTTCTATGGGAAGAAAGAATGCATAAACGAAGATACAAATTAAGGTCAGGTTCTTCCTGTAGCGTTAGGGGTGTCAGGTTATCTTTACTCAAGAAACTGACTGTTAAAACTAAAATTTTTTTATGTGAAGTTTTAGAGATTGGGCTTTTTTTCCCCATATTGAAGCCTACAGGTTACCAGAAATTGGGGAACTGTAAGAAGTGGTAATATAAGTAATTCCTAATGTCCTTTTAAATTTGAGGTGTCTTGTCCTTGGATTCATAAGTATGCCATGATATTAATACTTAATTGCATGAAAATCTTCAAACACTTTGTTTCCCAGTTGTAAGATGCACAAAGATAAAGGAAAGGAGATGCTAGCACATTATCAGTAAAAAAAAATTGTTTTGATATATAGATATAGATATAGATATGTATCTGTCTGGATGTATACATTTTTGCATACTGATTTTTGTACTTTTTTTATCCATTTAAGCAGTGACTTTCAATTAGCCTGCCTGCTAATATCAGGTCACTAAACTCTATAGCTGATGCTTTATTCTTTCATGTGAGTTGTCATTCGTTTGCTTCAGTTGGCTGGCAAAGGTTGTTGTATATCCATTACCAGCAACACAGCACTTTGCATTTCTGAATTGACAAGCAGCTATATTGACCTAGCGCTTATTATGGGTCAACAGCTGCGTTAACCGACGGAAGGACTGAGGGGCAATTAAAATGAATTGGCAAAAATATATCTTCCTAATTTACTCCAATTTGTTATTTATGCTAACATTGTATGGCTTCTATGGTGACACTAAACAGAATGGACCCAATAATGGCAATTAACATAAAAATATAATGGCTAATCAAATTGACAGCAACTGTTTCTCATCATCTCGACACACAATACATTATCAAAACAAACTATTATGAAGGAGGTAATTTCAGTGTTCTATTCAACCTGCTTCATGTGTGCAGTCAGGGAGATGTGTACCAGCAATTATAGCTGAATCTAAAAAACTAAACAAATAACTTAATCGCTGTCGTCCTCCTTTTTTCTTCTTCAGGAAGCAGTAATCAGGATTTACTAAAAATAACTGGTGTATAATAGTATAATGATGATGCATATCGTAGAATAGCTAATAAGGAATAAAATACGCTTCTGTGTGTCTTTTTTTAAAATAGGTTCACATGAAGTGGGAAAAAACGATACTGTTAAAATATATAAAAAATAAATGAGCAGTAGTAATAGTTGTCAAATGTCTCAACATGAACTGCCTAATAGTCATTGATACTTTATTACATATCCGTAGAAGTGTAAAATTAGCTGAATGTAGGAACAAAACTTGACTCGATTGGGTAGAAGACTGAAAGGCAAAGTTAAAGCAGAATTCAAGTAAGTGGAAATAGTTTACTGGTTGCTCTTCCGCTGCATTTTCAGGATCATTCCTTGTGGTGTACTGAGTTGCAATTTTACATTGATCTAAACACATTGCTTGTTGATTTTGTAGCTCATCAATAAAATCTTTGAGAGTTTGTTTATGTCTACCTATGTACTTAACGTACTTAAATGGACAGTACTTCCAAATTTGATGCAGTTAAAATTATCTCATTCTTTATTAGGACTTTTGTAGTGACTGAAGTCTCCAAGCCATTGTTGGTCAATATTTAAACTCTAGTATCTTAAAGAGCAGGGGCTGGGATGTGGTTTTTTATTGAAAAAGGGTACAAGAAGAAGAAGGACTTGAAAGGGTTTAGTCGTAGTGTGGACCAGATGGATCTCGTGTCTATTTGAGCAATTTCTAGTGCACAGAGTGGCAACAATGATTCAAATTCATACAGGCATGTACTTTTGAACTGGAGGAATAGCACAGAAGCCTGGCATAACTGACATTCAGAACATTTAATTGAATATCATATTCCAGCTGGGCACATCTGTAGACTTTTTAAACTAAAATCTGACATGTGGTTATTGACATGCAGTAGCCTTTACAGATGTGTAGAGCAAGGGGATGACCTAGCTGTAAATATATACATGCACACATTCTTATTTGAATGACACGTTCTCAATTTATGTAACCACAGTGTTGGGAAGGGGGAAGGGAATACAGCCAAACACCTATACTCATTAAAAATATACTTTTTTTTTTCTTTTTAGTTCATTGCATTGTACAGTATACTAAATCACTAAAGTTAATCCTTTGTCCCATCACTCTTATGACTTATTTTCTTGCTAAGGCATCATTGTGATATGTGTTGCTGTAAGAATGGATAAATGCAATTTAAGTTTCTCTAAGAATTTACAAGTTTAGTTGACTTAGATGAATGTTTGATGTAAATTGTGCAGAAAAGTGTAGAGATATAGTAAAGGCACTTTGTAGCATAATAATAATTCCAAATGCTGACATGAATGGAACATATAAACTGTTGAAAATAAACCCAGAAATAATCCTTCAATAGTGGATTTAGAAATGGGTACAACAGATGCAGTTTTGAGTTGGGTTTTTAATTGCTGTCTTCTTACATTACAGTATTCTGATAAGGCCCTTTACACTCAGCTCTGCTTCTACCGATACATTTTTGATGTGGACTATGCGATGGATAAAGTGGTTACTGAAGAAGAAAGAGGTACGTTTAAATTTTAAATTAATTAACTATGATTTAATAGCAACTTGCATGCTAGACACTAGACCTGCTGTACTGTTCAAATTTGAACTATGAATCTGTGATCCAAAGCAGAAAATAGGAGAAGTTATGCATTTAAGAATCTCTTGAAAGAGGAATGTATTGGGTTGGAGTTAATCGCTTGAAGAATATATTATATGACCCCTTTCATTTGAAGTGACTGTGCTTTGGAAAAAGTGCTTTTGCATGTTACACCATTAGAAAAATCTCTTCACTTGAAGTTTGAAGGACATTAGCTTCAGTGAATAGATTAATTAGAACATATGTGTACAAAATTAAAATTTACATTTGATTATTAATATTGAAGAGGCAGTTTTTATCAGGGAGAAAATGATGGCACAAGAAAAGTAGTAATGCTAATTGTCTATAAAGCTCTGTTAAATATACAGATTAAGCTGATCTTAGGAAGATTTTCTTCTCCAAATTACCATAACATTTCTCAACTAAACCATTTCTAAGCTGTAACGGATCAACGGGTTTTGTGCAGCTAAGTGATTTTCAAGCTGACAGAAGAGTATTTCTGAAGGTGGCCTAGTGCTTGGAATTCTGAATAAAGACATGTTTGAGTCCCACCATTGAAGCGTGTTGTCCACAGAAAGCACAGGTGACTGTGAGGAAAAGGTGCTACTGTCGGAGACTGCTGTTCTGAGAGCTGCTCTACTCTGACAGGCATCCTCACCCCTGCCCTGCATTACCACTTAGGCTGCTGGGTGGCAAAGAGATTCAATAAAATACAGTCTTTCTGAATGTTTTTCGATAGGCCTTACGTGAAAATCAAAACCTCTTAGATGAAAAATGCTCAAATAAGCAAACAGGCTGTTGTACTTAATGTTTGCTCTTGTAGAGTTTTTTGCTTCCTAATCCCTTTAAGGCAGTGAACTCCTTCTGATATTCACACTTCAGAACGGCCTGGAGTGTGGCCATCTCAGTCCAGTGCAACTTTGTAGATGTATTGAAGGAATGTTTTATATTGGATGTCACTGCTAGCTGAAACCAAAGTACTTGGTATGTGGGTCTCTTGCCTGACATAAGAGCAGAGAAGATGCTTCATGGATGAAGCTAAGGACTACAACTTTCTGGTACTTTGTTTTGAAACCTATGAGTGGGTGGTTCTTCTCCTTTTGCTACTGTTCCAAAATGGTTTCAGACTCTGTAACTGTGATGACTGATCATTCACTACAATCTTAATGTTCTAACTTGTTTGTGCTGGTTTATATCTATTCACTAAATGTTAATTCATTTCCCTTCCCAATATCCTCTACTATGGTTTTAGAAGCAGAGGTAATTTCTATTTTGTTTTAAACTAGGGCAGAGACACTCTTAGCTTTCTTTAGGTAGAATTGGTCTTTGCTGTATGATTCTTCCTTTTAGCATCTTTGTGTGCAGTCTTCTAGGTTGAATGAATATTTTAAATGCGAGAAACTAGAAATTGCATGGTATTATAGATGGTATCTATCTAGCGTTTTGTACACTGGGTCTGTACATTTGCTGGAATTGTATCTGCTGAGGCTTTCTTGAGCCACCTATGCCCTCTTCATAGCTGTTCATATGATTAACTTGCAGTTAATACTTGTAGTGAAGTAATGATGCAAATCTTGAGGTTTGAGAGGGTTTTTTCCCTCCCGTCATTTTGGAATCGTGAGTTCATTCATATCTCAGGTTCATGGCACTTCTTTTACTTAATTTTCCTGGTTCCATTAATTTTGGACTGCTTAATCTCATTTATGATATTAGACTTCAAGGTTAATGAATTCTCTCTGAAAAAACAGTATGGTGGATTCTGCATTCACATAATTTACCACCTTCTGCTTTAATGAGAAAACATTCCTCGGACCCTCACTGCTAAGTTCAATAAAATTAGTTTTCAGAGTAATTCTCAAGGAATTGTAAGAACTCTGCTAGGACTTTTTTTTTCTTGGACAGTTAACCTTTCAGCATGGTGTATTTTTCTCTTTTTCATAGCTGCTTGAAAATTACTGTATTTTTCAGCCAGCCAGTGATTTCAGTTTTGGTGCTGCAGCAGGTGTTAGGGTCAAATAAATTAGATCTCTTAGTTTTCCTATGGAAATTGATTGTCTTCAAAGAAGTTAGCTAGGTGGGTATGGTAAACGTGTATAATTCTGTCCCATTTTTCAAATACCATTTGGGAGGAAGATATCTTTCTAAACACATGCAGAACTTGAGAATAATTGCCTTCGGTCATAGGAGGCATTTTTTATTTTATAGATAGCAATGTTCTGTTTTCTAGTAACATGTTACTGATTTATACAGTTCAACTGTGTAGGATTCAAATAATTTTCATGTATCATTTTCATTGTAGGTCTGAAATCTAGTGAACTCTCTTTATAACATGAAGGTAGTGTTTATTTTCCTTTGAAAGGCAAAAAATTTAGTTTCCATGCCATTATTCAAGGGCCCTTCTGTCTTTAGTCTGTGATCAGCATCATTGCCTTTATCAAAAATGGTGAAAAAAATTTAATGTAGGTTTTATGTGTCTTTGGTACTTTCAGTCTCCTTTTTGCTTTTTATGTGACTAAACCACTGACTGTTGTTTTGATTTTGGTTTGGGGATATTTTTTGCTTTGTGTTGGGTCATTGTTTCTTGAAGCCCAAATTGCATAGACCTTTGTTGTTTGTATCTTCTGTTGCCTTTTTTTCCTGACTTTCTGAAGACCAGTTCTTCTTTTTTGTAGGTTCTGTTTATTCCTAATAGCAGCTGTCATTGTTATTTATCTTGAAGAGTTCTATAAAAAGAAAAAAGTTTTGATGGCTAGAGAATAAAGATATAAATGTGGTTTCCCCCACAGTTTGAAAGAATTCATGTTTTCTCTCATTCTGAACCTTGAGATTTCACTATGCTTCACTTGCATTTTTTCAAAATACAGAACCTTAATTACAATACAGGTTTTGTTGGTTCAGCTATTTGTATTGAAGGTCCATACTATTGATTGAAATGGAATCTAAAATAATAATTGTGAAATCAGTGGGAGTTCAAAAAGGCATCCAAGCTGCTTCCTTTCCCTGTGAGAGAATCAATACCACAGCCTACTTTTTAAAGATGGACTAAATTTAAATACCCTCTGGCGATGCAGGTTCTACAACTTGTCGAGTTTTACAAGCAGTTCCTTGTGGTGCTTCACTGTACTTATTATAGAGCTGCTCTTGATATCTGAGGTGTATTTTGCTTTCCAAAGCTTGTTCTGTGCACAATAGACTGTTCTCTTAAAAGAGCTTTACAATTTAAAACCTGTGTGCTCTATCCTAAGTCTCTTTCAACTACTAAATTTTTTTGAGAAAGAGCAGGACAGTTTTCCAGTTCTCTGCATGTTTGTTTTTAATTTTTTTTTAATAGGCCTTCAATAGGTCAAGTCCACTAGAGAAAAGTACAGTAGAAGGATTAATTAACATCTGATACTGTTCTTCTGTTGATTTATACCAACGTCGTGTTTATGGCACTTGCAACTGCATCATTCTTATGTTTCATTTGTGATCTACTGTAGTCATTATATACTGTTGCTAGTCCAGCTTTCCACTGTAATAATCAAAAATAAGCTGATTGGTCTACATGATGTTTTCTTGTTTCAGTGACTGGTGCAGTTAGCTGTCAGTTATACCATCCAGGAATACTTGGATTGTATAGTCATGGCACTTCAGTCCTATTATTAATAGAAGCATTTATTCTCCAAAACAGTGTTTCATTTCATCTGGAAGTTTAAGGTCTGTTATGAGGATATGATTTAATATGATAACATTGTGATACAGTGCAAGGTTCTTAGTTGTCATACTACAGAAAATGAAATCCTGAAAATTTCATGTTGTCTTTCTAAATTAGGAACTTTTGCACAGTTAAGTTAAAACCAGTTTTTAATGTTGCTATACCAAAATCCCTAATTTAAGATAACAGTAATACCAGAAGAATGAATTGTTTTTTTGATCTAAAAAAGGATAAAAAATCTCTATTAGGACTAACAACATACTCAACACATTTTCAGGACTTTCTAAGACTTAGTTATTTTCAAAGCTAGATTGTGGATTTAATCAGATATTGCTGCTTAGGTGAACAAGGAGAACAGTAAGAAGCAGCAAGAATAGGAAAGTAGTAACATCCTCTGTTCATATGGATGAAAAAGAGGTGGGTGAACTTCAGTAATGTGAACACACGATGCTTAAATAAAGGCGTATGCTCACTCAACTTCAGTGATGGAAACCAATTTATTTTTGTAGCTATGTCATCAGGAGATCAAAATACCATTCCATTCAAATATTAGTATTGTGTTTATTGTGTATAATATTCAAAGGTATAACTTCTCATTTTGCTTCTACAGTAGAATGAAAACCTTTGAAAGGGAAGAGAAATGGAGCCCCCGTAGTCAGTACAAGTATTGTGCCTCACACAGATGTCTCCAGTTCAGTTTCCCCACCTGGAATCAAATAGAAGATGCTGCAGTCTCCTTGTTCACAATTACTGCAGCATTATTCCAAAAGCATTAGTTATCACTGAAGTTGCTGCAATCTTTTTGAAGAAACAGGGTGCTGCTCATAGGATTTTCTTCTGTTCCATACTGTAGAGTGGGGCTAAAAGCTGCTACCTTTCCATTGTCCCATTTCGTAGAGAGGGAAGGTCACAAATGTTTGTAAGGCGTTTAAGTATCCCATGGACAGAAATTGCAAAGGTGCTGTGGTATTTTTTCCCAGAATACATTCAACTATTGGTAGTTTGATTCTGAGAAGTCATGGCATATCCTCCTAATGGGTAAGCTGAAGAAAGTGGAGATGGGATGATGATAACTTTGGGAAAAGCAGTTAAATATTCTTGTGTATTAGGAGGACCTACATCTTTGGAGTATATGCCGCTTTGTGGAAATAGAATGTAATTGTTTTGATCATGTATTTACAGGCTGCATATTCAGAGGATGTTTTCACACTTTTATTACAGCTTTGTGTGTGTGCCTTGTTCCACCCTCCCATGCAGATATCCCTAGTTTACTTTATGGATGAATAAACTGAAAAATTATGTTGGAAAAAAAGAAACTCATCCAGGCTGTTGACATAAAAAAATTCAGCTCTGAATATTTGTGTGAATCCTATCATTTCAGTGTTGAGTGTTTTTCCCCAGTATGTTCATAACTTGGTGTGTCAAGTAGCAGGTTGAAGTGATTTTATTTTTTTTTAATGGAAGACTTATTGTAAGTTAGAACAATTTCCCACATTTTTATCAATATACAGACAGAAGACTACAGCAAAGTACTTGTTGCAGTAAATAAGAAAGGGGATATAGTTATCTGCATGTGCATTCCATGGGAAGAAGAAATCATATAAATTACCAGGGTCCATATGTGTGTGTGCATTTATTTTTAAGATGGCAACAGCTGAAACCCTACGTATCTCTTTTCAGAGAGTACAGTTTGATAAACAGAGTGTTTCTGATTGCGTCATATCTCCAGACACTATTGCTAAGACTTCAGTTCACTACAGTGATCTTTATATCCAAGCAAACAAATGCTCCTCTGCACATTTTCTGTCAAGTACTTTGTCTTCCAATCATTTTTTTTGAAGAGACTGTAAAATAATAATTTTCAAGAATTTAATCTTTGAGTCTTTCTTCAAAAGCACTTGTTCATTTTTCCTTAATGTGTTGTTTTGAAGAGGAAGGCTTCTGAACACTTTTTTAAAAATTTGAGTCACCATTCCTTGAGTATTTTTAAAGCTAACTTTTTGAAAGCAGAAGCTACTGAAAATTATTTACAATAGGGTTTTTGACCCTTTAGAAGTACTCTATGGGCAGCTAGCTGACCTTTAAATCTTCTTCCCATAAAAATCATGCATTTTTTATTGCTACTTGGGCATTTTTAAGGCCTTTAGTATAACTTTTTCTGTTCTTATGGTCTTTTTGTTAAACGTATAAAATCTAAGTAAACCACATTACACTGTACGTTCCTATAACCCTTTCTCTGAGCACAAAACTTAATGGGCTGGGACACCTCTCTTGGAGTTATGAATTGTTATTTTCTCTACTTGTGAATGAAATAAATAAAAATAATGAGTTAGAACAATTATAATGTGTCCACAAAGTGGGGAGTCAGTGGCATGAGAGGAGTCCATTTACTGTGGCTCTTACTGCTAATAAAATGGTTTTGATTAATGAAGACATTTTTCCTTGCACATTGTATTAATGTTGCAGATGGGATGAAGTAGTGGCTTAACTAATTTCTGACTCCTCATAAATTGGAATAGTTATTTGACCTCTTCAAATAAATATCCTGCTGCTACTGATAAGGAGGGGGGTTTGTACATGGAAAAAAAGTGAACAGACATATTTTCTCATTTACACTTGAGGATTTTTTTCCTGCTTAAGTTTACAGATACCTGCTGACATATATGGCCATCCACCTCGTTTATCGGTAGTCTTGTGAGTTTCTCTAAACAGAAAGTATTTCTAAAGCCATTGCTTCTTTTTTTATTTGAAACACTGACATTTTTTCTTACAGAGACCTTTGTCTTTCTGGTTTCATCTCTTTAGTAAAGTTTGTAGTTGTTTTTTTCACGAGGGACACTTCTGTTTTTCGCCGCAAATCAGAAATGACAACACTTTAGTGACTACTGCTTCTTACAGCAGTATGCTCTTTTCTCTAATGGAAAGTGCAAGACTAGCATGTTTTTCCTTCTGGAAGACCTGAAAATTTGGTGGATCTCAGTGTACTAAAAAAAATAAATTTAAAAATCCTGTTTTTTAGGGAACAGAATTCTGACATCAGTACTACTTTTAAAAAATATGTTAGTAGAAATTGGCAATATAAATGTAAACAATTTAAATCTGTATAATGCAAGTCAGTATATGTGTGCCTAGACATCAGAAGGATAATGTAAAAGTAAGGCTTAAAGCGATTTTTAAAAAGATACAATTATCTGTATGATTTTTAAGTCTCATAAGAAATGTATTTTAGAACTTGCCAGTGATGGCTGATAATCACTTTGATATTTTGAGGAAAATGGTAGCTTTAAACAGATGATACAGAATTTATTTTTAAAAATGTATTGTGCTTATACAGTTGATGGCTTTTATTTCCATAATGTTTTTTACTACATAATTATACATCTTAATTACGTAATTACCGTCATAATTATTATGTAATTACATGTAGTTCCACTAATTACAAAATCAGGAAGTGTAATTATCTACTAAAAACTTTCTGAAATCTTATTTGTTCACTAGAGATGATTTAAAAGACCAGTGACCTACTGAAGATGGTGTGCAGTGTTGTACATAATGCCAGCAACTTCTTTTTCCTTTTTCTCATGGCCAGTACATTTGAACAGGGTTTTGGAAAGACTTCCATATCTTTAATTATGATTTGCCTTGACATAAGGTCGGAAACCTCAACTGTATTGCCTACAAATTTAGAGGCCCTTAATTTTTGCCATTGATACCTTATGTCTTTAAATATAAAGATTCTGTAGCTGAACATACAGAAAGTTGCATAGTTTGAGTGAACATTGTAACATTATTTGTATTTTGGTTGAGGGTTTCTGGTTCAGGTGTCAAGTATAGAGATGTTTAGAAAAGTTTGTTTATGGCTGTGTATATGTGGACTGAAACCTTAACTTCACAAAAGATAGAGGGAATGCAGCTGATTTCTCATGGTCCAAAGATTCTTTTATTGCATAAAACTGCTTTTTAAAAATTGTTTTCTTGTATTGATAATACGGTCATGTCTGTGTGTTGTTTTTTTACTTACTATTGCACATACTTGGTTATAAATTTGTCTAACAGTGCAGTTTGAAAGCAAAGACAGTTTACTGCATGTTATAGAAAAGAAAATCAATAATCAGGACATTCTGTCCTTTTGTCATAATATTTTATTAAAACTGTGCTGTTTTCTATATATTAAGTAAATAATGTGCAATCGCTAGCAGAAGAATGAAAAGATTAAAGTGTTAGATTTGGTGATTTTTTTTTCATTCTGTGCCACTGTGATGTATCAAAATGACATCAGAAATACGAAGCTTTCTCTCACACTCATGACAGCAAGCATTCATGTATTGTGTCACAGTATTAAAACAAAACAAGGAGGAAAATACTTTCTGCAACAGAAAACAATTCAAAAGGGACAATTTTAAAAAAGTGATCACAATTTGTGATACTATTAACAAGGAAGACAGTTGTAATCTCTGTATCGGAAGGGAAATGGTGAAAAAGAAACATAAAGAAGGCGAGGTGGTGCTGGAATATTGAAATTTCTGTGGAACACCTTAATAGTCTGTTGCACAGATATTGGTGTGTCATTTTTTTTTACTTATTACATAAGGCAACTGCTTTATTGTATACTTGCCAAATGCTATTCTTAGCTCCCAAATCTGGCCTGGGTCCGCAGTTGAGGTGAATCTGTCATCTTCTTGATGTTAAATGTAATTGCCTCAACTTACATCTCCTAAGCATGGAAGCCCTAAGGGGAGTTTATCTCCAAACCAGCTTGAATTATATTGGCCGTTAAAAGAAACACATGGAGTCATTATTAGTAAAAACAGGATCCTTATTTCATCTCCAAGATTTAAATTAATGCTGAAAATAAAATTATTTTAATTATTATACTTATGGAAGTATAATAACTGCACTAGAGACATTTCTTTAGAAATATCTTTCTGTATCCTCAACAAACAAAGGATTTATATCAAAGACATTATGAAAATATAGCTATGCTCTTTTCTCTAAGAAATGGATGGAAATAAACTCGTTTTTTGTATTAAGGACTAGCAAACCATGTAGAGAATAGCATAATGGAATATTTTTGTTTTATTCCATAGGGGACTCAAAAATGGTGCATGATATACGTAAAAAAATGCAGCACAGCACATAGAAGTGTCTCAATGCAGCTTAAATTTGATTTATTTAAATCAAAAAATACGGCCCTCCATAAAGGAGTATTACGTTTTTGCCAACTCTACATCACAAAAACAAGGTGGTATCAAGCAATCCTGATTGATCTCTTTGTGGGGAAGGGGGGAGAACTGAGCACTTGAAGCCATGGGTGGTTACTGCCATGAAAATAAGGAGTGCACAAGAAAGTGTTTGGAGTACATATTTCGGAAAAGCATACGTGAGCACAGCTGGTACCTCTTTGTCTCACGAGTGGTGCCTCCACTTGCAGTTTTCAAGTTCCTCTCTCAACAAAGCCACACTCGTTCTGTTACCTTTTTTTCCCCCCCCCTTATTTATTTTGAGGTTCATCTCTTCATAACAATCCAACTACCAAATTTCGTGTTTCAGTCTAACATCATTGGCTTTAGAGAACAAATTAGTCACCTCTGAGAGGCCAAAATATGGCAAAGCCTTAAAAAAAAAATTACAGCAGGACCTGCCTTGTTGCTCTTCCATGTGGGGACTTGGGTGAGAGGGGCAGCTGGTTGGGTCAGGGAACTCTTTGTCTTGATCTAGCAGAAATAGGTTTGGAAGAAGTTGAGTTGATCGTGCCAGGATTACAACTGTTAAATGCATATCAAAATGTTTTCATATCTTATATTATTTAACTCAGAATATAATAATGTAATTATTTTGACATGAAAACGGTACGTAGTGTGGTATTTCCACTTATCTTTAAATAGACATTTTTCAATTTGTGAGAGATGCATGCTGTAAGACAAAACAAAAAATGAACAGAAAGGAGTGAGTGACAGCCTAAGCTAGTTTATTTATATTATAAAAACAAATAATATTTGACATTAATAGAATTTTACAGACTTGGAATTAAAACATTTAGCTAGTTATGGTATTGTTTTATATTTCTAGTGTGATGATACATGTTCCATTAAGTAACAGTAGCACATCTGTCAGATTAGTGTTTTTCTTTGAGATTGTTTGTATGCAGCTGAGGTGGAGGGTAAAGGGACTGTTTTGGGGTGGTTTTTTTAATAGTTTAAAAGCAATATTTTTGTTTCTTCCATTTCTGTTCTCCAAAGATTTAAGTTTAAGCCCTATTTAAGAAACCACAATGATGCTAGAAGCCATAAAAGTGACGTGGACGCAACATAAAAAAATTTTCTCAGTGTTTCCAAAATTCAGAAATTACAATAAAGTGTCCATGCCTTTTTGATCTTCTGAATATAATCTGAATACTTTGCTTCATTTTGGTTTTATTGTATTAATGTGGCAAATTTTGAATGTGAGAAGTATTCAGTCAGGAGCTCCTATTTTGACAAATCATGCATTTTCTTTCAGTATTTAGTATGTTAACATATAAGCATGACTGTGTTTTCTAGCAAATGCCAGAAAGGATCCTTTTTATTCTCTTCTGGCATTTAACACTAGTGATTTCTGATACATGTATGCATTTTCTGTCCTGCTAATAACTACTGATATTGCACTGACTCATAGAGTGTAGGTGACCAAATATCAAGGATTCTCTTTTGCCTGTGATACCTGTGGGTTTCAAGGCAGCTGTGATGTGTCTGGTTGCTGCTCTCACTGCTTCTTTGTTTCCAGGTATCTCTCTGCCCTGGCAAAAAGCACTCACTCTCTCATGTAGGTCCTGGGTTTGCTCAGCTCTCCCAACATAGAATCATAGAACATTTTGGATTGGAAGGGACGTTGAAAGTGATCTAGTTGCATTCCCCTGCTGTGGACAGGAACACCTTTCACCTAGACCAGGTTGCTCAGAGCCCCATCCAACCTGGCCTTGAACGCCTCTGGGGATGGGGCATTCACAGCTTCTCTGTGTAACCTGTTACAGTGCCTCACCACCCTCAGAGTGAAGAACTTCTTCCTAGTATCTAATCTAAACTTACTCTCTTTCAATTCGAGTCCATTCCCCCTTGTCCTGTCAGTACATGCTCTTGTAAAAAGTCTTGCCCCATCTTTCCAGTAAGTTCCCTTCAGGTACTGGAAGGCTGCAGTTAGGTCACATTGAAGCCTTCTCTTTTCCTGGCTGAACAATCCTGATTTTTGTGGTCTTTCACCGTAGAAGAGATGATCCATCCCTCTAATCATCTTGTTGGCCCTTCTCTGGAATCCCTCCAACAGGTCAATGTCCTTCCTGTGCTGGGGACCCGGAGCTGGATGCAGCACTCCAGGTGGAGTCTCACCAGGGCAGAGAAGAGGGGCAGAATCCCCTTCCCTTAACCTGCCGCCCACACTGCTTTGGATGCAGCCCAGGACTCAGTTGGTTTCTGGGCTGGGAGTGCACGTGGCCGGGTCATGTCCAGCCTCTCACCCACAGCACCCACAAGTCCTTGTCTGCAGGGCTGCCCTTGGTCAGTTCATCCCCCACCCTGTGTTGATACCAGGGTTGCCCTGACCCAGATGCAGCCACTTGCACTTGGTCTTGTCAAACCTCATGAGATTCCCATAGGCGCACTCCTCAAGCTTGTCCAGATCCCTCTGGATATGTCTTGTCCTTCAGATGTGTCAACAGCAGCAGTCAGCTTGGTGTCATGAAGATACATTTCAAAAAGGGAAGACATTCTTAAGTGAAAAGAAAGAAGCAATTCTGGCTATGGCAGCCACTGTAAAATGTTTGTCTTAAACTCTAGTATAATACCTAATAGGCGTACTATAAGAGCGTGTGTGGGGGTTGTAGCTCATCACTTATAGTCCTAGTGCATCAGTGCATTCTGGTTTTCCTTCTTGCAGTTCTGTTAGTGGCTTTTTAAAGGGGAAGTAGGATCATCAGGATAGATTCTTAAGAAGTGATAGGCATTCTGGGCTTTCAGGAGCCCTGATCTTCACATTTCCTTTCTTAATAGTCTTACTTTTCCTTTGGAAATAGCTTTCAGTTGCCTGCTACTGTCAGCATCCAGTGTCACCTGTTAGATGTTTTAGACCCGTGTCCTTCCTGGCATCAATGTGCTGGTGCTTTACTGTCATGGAAGCCCTAGGCTGCAGCTGGGTTAGCATCCTTCACCAAAACATAGATGTGAAAACAAAGCAGCAGTGCACTCAGGCTTTAAAAACTTTTTGTGAGGATAAATGGAAAAAAGGGTAAGATAAAACCACAAATGACCACAGGGTAAGATAAATAGGTAATTACCATGGTGAAGCCTTACATTGCACTGTCATATGGTTAAGGTGTTTTTTCAGTTACTTGTCTGTGTGTCTCTACCCTGACTGTAGAAAGAATATTAGTGGTTCAGTATTATACTCCAAAAATTATGTTGCACCTTGAGAGGATTTGAGTTGTCGGTGATTTTTTTCTAACATAGCAATTACAAATGAAACTCGTCTTTCTCATGGGGAAGGGAAGGGATGTGGATTTTGTTTCTTTGTTTGGTCTTCTTAAGAGAGAGATAAAGAACTTACAGTTGTCACATCCAAATCTATGGCACTGTGTTGGTACTGTAATCAAGAGCCCAACAAAATATTAATACTGAAATAACTTTTTATTAAGGACTCGTTGGATTTTTTTATTAAACAAAACATTTTGTTGTATTTTATAAAGCAAATCAGAAATGCCTTCTCTGAATTACATGAGGAAACAACATAAGTGCAAAATAACAATAAAGACATAAAAGAACAAAACAGACGTATGAAATGAGTTTTGCAAAAAAAAAATCCTAAAATTGTCAGTATGGAAAATGCAGGAGAGAGGCCTGAGAAATAGAAATGTTGAAGGATTTTATAGAGGCAGTGGTAAATTAAACTAATTTGCAGTACAGCTGGACAGTCAAATAATTCTTTGCCAAATGTAACCTTTATTTTTATGGGTTGTTTGAATCTAATGAGGTTAAAATGCATTTCCAGTAGGAGCTCCTAAAGCATGGATTTCATTACCCTTATACTTTTTACCTTGTGAGAAGTTTTTCTTGATTAGGGAAAAGTTAAATAAGGTCAGTATTTATGTATTACTGAAAACTGTTGCACGATTGTAGACACAGCCTTAAATTGGCATTAGTCATCTCTAAAATAAATTCTAGACTTGGGTTGGTTTGAAAACAGATAATTTTGTGTCATCTTGTTCTGGATGTATACAGTGAGGAAGGGAAAAAGTCTGGAAAAGTAATGTGTCAAAGGAGGGTTTTTTATTGTCCTCAAAACATTAAATATGATTTGAGAGGAAATCTTTCTTTGCAGAAATCAGCAGTTTTACAGATGGAGTACATCGTTGGGAAGTTTCAGCAGTTTCAAGCTGATGTTTTTGAAATGTCTGGAGTAGGCCAGTATTTCTGTTGAATAGCACGTTTTTTGAAGGCCATTATTATGATAAACCATGTTCTTAGCATAATTCAAATTGATATATATACTTTGATTTTAAAAATTAAGTTCTTTTGAGACTGGGAACTACAAACAGCATTCAAAAAAAGATACTGTTGAGCTTACACATAAATTTTTACATTTAAAAGTTTCCAACAATGTGGATACTTTGCATCACCAACTGGGCCCAGCTAAGAGAGGCTCAAGGAATGCCTGAAGGTCAAGCAAACTTCTCATTATAAAGCAAAGCTCTCTAGAGCAATATATCCCAATTATAAAGATAATACTAATTACCCCAGTGACAGGACTTTTATATAGCAAGAAGACACCCTTATTTTTCAGTTTGGTGTCATGAAGATACATTTCATTGCTATTGAAAAAAGTGGGTTAGGCAACGTGCTATGGTAGGCAACAGCAGTGAGCTCAGGAATGATTAGGGATGTATGGAACAGTTTTCCTGACTTTAGAGGAAATCTCTCAGATGCTTTGCTTTGCTTTGCTAGATGTAAAGTGGGAAGAGAACAGAAGATCTTTTGTTTTTCCATGAGCAGGATTTTCTACTCAGACATAGATGATCTACCACTGGATAGGCCACTCACAGTGGTATGTATATGGTGCTAATTGAGACAGAATTTGTCAAACTTAACATGGAACAGTGAGGTCTTAGTAGAGATAAGAGATGAGTATTCCTGAAGTAAATATCTCAAAAGGCCAAGGGATCACAGTTAAGTGACCTAGAGACTGCATATATCTCCCCTCTCTACTGTTTTTCTGGTGTTGAGACTGTAAGAAGTGATGGTTTATATGAACACAAGAGAAATGAGATCTACTTCTGCACAGAAGATGCCAGGTCAATCTTAGCAAGAGAATCACAGAATGGCTGAGGTGAGGAGGCTCCTCAGAGATCATCTCATCCAATGCCCTGCTACAGCAGGTTGCTCAGGGCCATATGCACTTGGGTTTTGGATCTTTCTATGAAAAGAAGCCCCACAACTTCTCTGGGCAAATTGTTCTACCATTTGACCACTCTGACAGTAACAAAGAAAGGTGTTATGTTTGCAATTGAATTCCACATATTTCAATTTGTGCTCATTGCCACTCAGTCTGTCACTGGGCACCACTGAGAGGAGCCTGATTCCATATTTACTGACTAGATCAGGATGAGGCCTCCCTCCTTGAGCCTTCTCCTGTCCAGGCTGAGCAGTGCCGGCTCTCTCAGCCTCTCCTTGAATGATGGATGCTCCGGTCCTTGTAGCCCTTTGGTTGCACTCACTCCAGTAGATCCATGTCTCAGCATTCCAGATGTGTCCCACCAGGAGCATAGGAAAAGGGTCACCTCCCTGGACCCGCTGCTGATGTTATGGCTAATGCAGCCCGAGATGCTGTTGCTGCCTTTGCTGCAAGTCCTCGTACACACTCCTTAGCTTGTTATATAGGTAGTTGAATATGTAAGTACTGTGTGAGCAAGGGTTTTGCTATTCTCTCTGTCTAGATAAAGAAATGCAGGCGTTCCACACCAAATAACACTAGTGGAGAAAATTCCCTTCAAAGGAATGCATTTCATCTCCACTGGCTTTGAGATCTCAAAGTCCAAGCATTTGTATGTGAGTTTATCAGATGTGCTCCTTCATATTATGGGGAGAGTGCAGTGGTTCTAAGACATGGCTCAACTAGTCTCATCTGTACTAGCCTACTGTGGATCACACCTGAGAAACACCTCTTCTTGTTCCATTAGCGATAGTGGAGGTCCAGGGGGACCAGTTCAGATCCAGAAAGCAGTGTTACTGGGAAAATTTTACCAGAGACATGTTACCATGTTAGATGCCAAATGTGAAAAGCTGTTATATACTGCATCCAATCACCTTGAGCTTTTTCATAAAGAATAAATAATAACATCAAAGTAGGCTTTTTTGTCCTTCTTCAGTTACATCTGTTGCAAAGTGAGTAAAGTCGGTTCTGAAATAAACCACTTCTACATCCCAGAATAACTTATTTCTAAAGTGTACATAGCTAATTGTAAAGACTTGGGAAAAGAAATCTACTCATAAATGTTGACCATGAGAAGTCAGAGCACTGTAACCACCACTGCTCCTTCAGAGAAGTCTGTCTTGAGGTCTGCTAAACCAGCTTGTTAAAAAATCACTTACAGAACAGAGTTCTGACTTCTGTCACAGGAGCAGGCTGCTGTTTTGTGGTTATTTGTAGAGAAGCAGAGAGTGTAATTCTTCTACACCAGCAGTATTTCTTGAAGGGACAAATCTAGAGACCAAACTTCTCATATGGGGTCATTCAAAAATTAATTTACAATCTTCAAGGTGAACAGCTGTTATCTATTAATAGCTGTTTTTTACTCACGAAAGATTTTAGCAGTTAAAAGCCAACTCCATCAACCTCTGCTTTTTCATATTCAGTAAATACAGGGATTTTGATAACTCCAGACAAAGTTATCATGAGGAGGAGTTTAATATTCTACAGATCATAGCACATAATCTTTCTTCTTTCTGCTTGAATGTCAAGCATGAAAAAGGAAAAAATACATTTACAAAATTGACTTTAGAAGGCCCTTTTAAAATATATTTCCTTACAACAGAGCCGCCTCAGATAATCTATTATTTTACTTGTAGACCCTCTTTAAGGAGGGCAGAAGACAAAAGGCACGCACAGATTTCTAAGTGTATCAGGTTAGTACACTAAGATCAAAGGCTCTCTCTGCCTGAAGGACTCTGCACATTCTCTTCCAGATCAGCTGCAGCGTCAGGGACAGGAAAACCTGCAAAGCATTTTGTTTGTTGTGTGTTCAATCTCCTGTCATCTGCTAATGCAGTCTTTGTCAGAAAGGACTTAATGTTGTGGTACCTGAGTAACCTACTTCCCGTTTCACATCCATTTTTCTGCTGAATACCTATCTCCTACATTCCCTATTCAAGATTGCTGACTTTTCACAAATAGATGATCAACAGACAAGCTTCCCTTGCCGGGGAGAAAGAAAACAAATGTATTGGCATGCTAGTAGTGGTGCTGTTTGCATCAATGGGGCAGAGTATATTGTTGTGTCCTTGGTGTATTATTGGTAACTGAGCCTGTGATCTCTCACTATTTCAGAATGGCTGGTCTCATGTCCTGTTGAAGGGTGGGATAAAAGATATGTGTTCTTGTGGATCATGTGGGTTAGGGTCTTCAAAAAGAAAGAGTTTTGAGCTATCAGAATAGCTTCAGCCATGTCTTTTATTCACTTCTTTAGTGGCTTGTGATGAATTGGGAGGATTTGGGAGGAGTGCACTTGGAGAAACAAAAAGAAAAGTTGTCAAAAAAAATTAAAACATTTGATTTTTGTTTTCCTTTTAAATTGGCCAATGTGTCAAAACAGAATAATGTATTTCTTAAAGGGACTGTCCTCTAGGTTAATGTTCCCAAGTGGTGAACCCTGGCGGTTCTTCATCTGCATTTCCCTCTCATCGCAAGGTAAAGTTGGCAGGGAGTGGTTTATCTCATTTGCTCTGTGAAAAGCTTGCTTGTCAGAATTTGGCCCAAGGTGCTTTCCTGAAGAAGGTGTAAGTTTTCACCAAGAGTGGAGCTGCATTTATTTAGCTACTTTACAGTGCATTTTGTGAATGACTACTTATTTCTAGGATTCCTTCATCTTTTGTAAAGTCTGATTAAATTAAGAACAGGCAACTTAAGTTTGCCAGAAATGGTTTCATTTTTCCCAGTTTATCTCGTACCTGGGAAGATGACGACTGTACTAAAAGTGTTTCCTTGCACTTACTGTTGCGGCTCTGTGACAAGAGATAGTATTTCAACTCTTGCCGTTCTCTGTCATGTGACACAGAAAAGATATCCCTCTTCTAGGGTGTGCTGGGACAGTTCTTGCATATCATTTACGCTGGTAGCTTGCAGAGATTGTAAATCACATCTGTAACCAGCAGGAATCAGAATTGGATGTCCCTGGTCCCAGTTACTAGTGGTAGTGGGCATCAGGTGACTGTAACGGCAACAACTGATGAAGTCTGTGTTTTCTGAGGAGATTTGACTATAATGCACAGTAGGACTAGTCTGACAGGAGAAAAAAGAGAAAATTTAGCATTCAAGAAGCAGGAAAGTGTGACTTTTTACAGAATTTTAATTTCTCTGTTGGTGAAGCACGTGAGTGTACCCAGGAATTTTGGCAATATGTTGACAGTTTCTTCCATTTTAATAAATAGCTTTAAGGTGCATAGATAGGTGCTGTGTACCTCTAGATGTGTGTATCTGTATGTAGCTACAGATACAGGTCCCCTGCAAGCAACTACTGCAGTGTTTTGATTATGTTCTTCTGGAGGATGATATAAGACTCCTCAGTACGTGGTCTGAAAGAGTCCTGTGTTGGGCACACATTCCAGAACTGTACTTGAGCAGCCAGGTTCTGTGGGATTTTTATTCTGGAATTTTGTATATCACTAAGAATTATACATTTATTTGCTTCTCATAGTCAAATAAGCATTTGCTTTAAGGTGGGCAGCATTTTATTAAATATCAGTGTTTTTTTGAGGATAGCAGGTTCCCTCTCAGATAGAAAGGAGATACACCTCTTTTTCATCTTACCTTTTTTTTTTTTCCCCGGTGTTTTGGGGATGTTTTGCATCCTGATCTGGAAAATATTCTGTAGGAAGTAGATGAAGGTGAGTAAGGTTGAAAATGACAGTGAGTTTGATCTAACCTATACAGTTAGATCTCAAATCTTTGAGACGGTAACAAAAGCTCATGTTCAAAAAAATGAGCTGCTACAGAGTTGATATGTAGCTAACAGTCTACAGGTTAAATTGGATAAAGCTAGCCATTACCAAATACTTGAACAAAAAGTCATAAGTAAGTTGGACCAAATATTTATTAAATATATATTTATCTGCTCATATTTCAAGCCTTTTTGGATTAAATCTCTCATGCGGTGGTTGTTCTTTGACCAAGGTTGTGGGCTTCATGGTTTTGTCATAAGCAAAGTAAAGCAACAGTGTTTAATTCTGATCATGTGATCCATCCAAAACTAGCTCCCAAAGGCATTTTTATTTTGTTTATAGTTGATCTTCTGTGCAAGCAGCAGATGCTTTAGTCTGTTGTCATCTTTGCTGTTTTAGTGACTGTTTTTGACAGAGCAATTTGCTCTCAGGTGTCTTGTTTTACTTCTGTGTATGCTGTCCTTACGCCTGATGTTGTGGGAAAGTCATTTCCTCAAATCGGCAGTGGTGATGATTTGAGTAAGTAAATGGCAATTGAATTCCAAGTCTTCCAACAGCACTGATGTGCTGATACACAAGATCATCATTCTCCAGAAAAGACTTGTCTACCAGTCATCTCCTTTTACAATTGAAGCTGTGTTTTGGGTAATTCTGCTGGATTTGAAACTCTTTCAAAAATTTCCTCTCATGCAGGTGCTAATTAACAACAGATTGAAGGGATGCAGTCTGGTACAGTGCTGCTCCATTTGTAAGTAAGTTTCAGTCCTATTAATCAGAATTGGTTTCAGTAGCTTCTGGAAAAATTTTATCAGTCTGCAGCCCCCAGGACTGAAATCCACAAAGTTACAGCATGGCAAATATGACAGATATGATAGATAAGACAACATTGCTCTCAGTATTTTTTGAGTGGGAAATAATGAATTTGTGTATTTTTAATTACATGAATTACATGGAAGTTTATTGTGCTTTTGAAAGTGTGTATTCTTTGTGTGTGGCAGGCTTTGTGCTAAGTTACTAGTAATCTGAACTTATTGATTGCAGCCAAATACACATATTTAATATGTAAAAGAACTCATAAAATCCATTTTTAATATGAAATACAATTGAAACACCTTATAATGAGCAATCAAACTTCTGAAGTCAAATTACAATGGGCTATTGCTGTTACTGCATCATCTGACTGCACCTTTTTATGAGATATTTGGCCTTTCTATTTGAATTTTTTTGCTTTTGTGGGTTTAAACAATAACTTGATGTGTAAGATGCTCTTACTAGAAAAATTCCTTTCCACTCTCCCTTTATTAATAGTGCAGGGCTTTAACTGGTTTTGAATATTTTAAGAGTTTCTGGTTCTGTAAAAACTGATTAATTGTTTTTGAAAGCAGGCCGTGTTACCAGCTGTTGATAGGTCTGCTTACATCTCTTTTCAGTGTTTCTGTGAACCACTGATCAGATTAGATTCGTCACTCTTGCCTTGTGGTGATTTTAAATTGAAATGGAATATATTAAAGCAGCCAACCACGCTGATTATATTGCAAGCCTCATTTAATTTCATACATTCACACATTACAGTGAAAAGCAGGATTTTTTTAAATGCGTGATTGTGACTGTACCTTTAGTGGCTCCAAAGGTCATCTGTAATCGGTGCATAATTTATTAGTGTTAGATACCTGATTTCTGGAAGCATGTTCCACAGTAGTACATATACATTAAAGGTGGAGAGCAAAAAGCATCAAATTGTTATCGTTTCATCAGTATGCTGTTCTTGATACCATCCAAGTCCTTACTGGTCAGTAGGCTGCTGAACTGAAACCTTCTTATGTAATTGAACAGTTGTTATGCAGAGATCACAGAACTGTCCATTCTGAAACTGAGGCACATTATCATAGGATCATGGAAAGTCTTGGGTTGGAAGGGACCTTGAAGTTCCTGTTGTTCCAGCCCCCTGTCTAGTTGGGCACGGTCACCCAATTAAATCAGATTGCTCAGGGCCCCATCCATCCTGGCCTTGAACACTGCCAGGGATGAGACATACAGATACGGCAGCATGTTTTTATGGAGGAGTTCCTTCCAGGTTATCAGACAACAGTATTTTCCTGCAATGTTCACAATAATAAAATACGTTTCTTAAAGCTTTTCCTTATGTTTTATTAACTGGCACCTTCTTATAATGTATAGGAAGCTTGGTAGAATCTTCTAGTTGAAAGTCAATAAAAGTGCTGAGAGAATAAATTTTTACACAAACTCCCTGTATCCTTCTCATTATCTTTGAAAATAAATCCATCTGATTCCCCTGTGCTTGCTCAGATGTAAATGTCCTGAAAGTTAACGTTGTGAATATTTGGTGTTTGCAAAGTGCTTAAATTCACATTTCAAAGCAAATTTTTTAGGTTTGCACATAGCTTAATGCAAAAGAATAGTAGCTACATGGTAGCTTTCAACGGGGATTCTTCTGTTACTTTTGAAAAATGTTGCATAGGCTTTTAATGTAATTTATGCACACACAAAAATTATTACATATTCCAGCATTTTGAAAATATTTTACAGTGCTGTATCATTCTGTGTATCACTGCTTCCTTTTCTAGACGTCCTTTGGGAAAGCAGTAGATATGCCTTAGTATCCAGACAGTGGTTGTTGATATGGGGCGAAGTCAAGGGATCAGTCACTGGGTCTTTATGTGAATGGGACTGGCACTGGGTGAGGCTGGAGTTTCACTCAATTAGCTTAGCTTTTGGTCTACCAATAGTTAAGTGGATCTGAAGCGAGTGTTTCATGTGATAAATTGGTCAAAACAGACTTCTTGTCTACTCTCAACAGCTTAAAGTTAACATTAGTTAGCATTTTCCTTTTAATTTGACTAAATATTTTTGTACCTTTGGAAGAAAAGACGCTGCAGTGGCTTTTGTGGCTAACAGTTGAACTCCCAGAAATGCTTAGTTTCTGTTCAGTTTTGCTCCTCCAAAAGACCCATGATCAAGAAATAAAAGTGAAGAGGCATTATAGAATACTGGTATGCAAAGAGAATTTGCCCTGTACGTGTTATTATACATGTATACAAAGCAGCTGTAGCCTTTGTGCTGCCCATGCAGCAGCACATCTCACAAGTTGTGAGATGTTTTCAGTTCTATTGAATAACTTCAGGGTCTGCAGTGGAGTTTTATGGTTGTCTCCATAGATTTTATGGCTTAAACTTTGATTTTTATCATCACACTTCTAGTTGGACTCAAAATCTTTTTTTAGCCATTTCATATCAATCTGTTCTCAGAATGGGTTGTATCAGTGATATGTTTGACATACCTATATGCTGTCTACTGGCTTCATTGCAGTCTTGTTTTGGGTTTTTCTTATTTTAAAGTCTGATTAGTTAAAAAATGGTTGAGAAGAGACTAAAGTTGATAACTGATTGATATTTCCTTTAACATAAATATCAAAGTGGAAGTTGCTGTATTTAGATATTATTTTAGTGGTCCAGTGTAATTTATCTTTACAAATGATTAACAGCTGACTAATCTTCTTGTGCTGTAGGATTTTCAGAGACCCTATTCAGGTTATCATAAAATATTTAGCTTCTATTCAAGAAATTTTTTAAACATCAAGTGAGATGCAGAGTAGCTCATTGATCACATTTATATTCAAAAAAACACATACTTGTTTGCAAAGAAAAAAAAAAAACACAGAAAAAAATGTACAAATTGTTTTGACCAGGAATTGCCTATATGAAGAGAGGTTCCTGAGTCATACTTGTGTGAGTTTAGGAACTCATGCTTAGGCCTATGATGTGTCTTTAGACTAACTTCCATTTCTGCAAAAGAATGTAGTTAATAATGCAAAGGGCACTAGCCCCAGTACAGGAGTGTAAGTTAATTCTCAATATAGAAAAGAACTTCCTTGTCTTGCTCTGTTTCAGAAAGGTGTTCCCAGGACAAAAGAATTTTGTCCATTTTAAACATGTGTATTACAAGCCTTGATCAAAAAGTCTCTCACACTGTTGTGTGAGGATGCACATCTCAGTCTTTTCTGAGCAGCTTAGGTTCACATTTGTGGTTCAGGTGTCCACATAATAATTTTGAATATAGTACTTTCACTAGTGTACTGAATGAAATACAGTGCAACCATGGTATGTGAGAATCCCTGTGCAGGATACTTAGAATTCCTAGAGGTTAAATGTGAATTTTGGGAAGCAGTTGCCAATATCAGTCTAATGCTGCAATGTTTACTCAGATCTAATCAACTATATTAGCCAGTTCTCAGCACTGAGACCTTTTTGAGACCTTTTCCTTTGGTCCAAAGTGTTCATGTTCATTTCTAGATTCAATGGGTCTGTATGTTTGCATATTTTTAAATCACTTCAATGTTTCTTCTGTTTAAATGAGTTTCAGCAAGTAGTAGTTTTCTGTGAGAATAAAGTTCTAATTTTACCTTCACATAAAGTTTGTAATTAAAGACAGTATTATTTTCTTCAGTGTCACAAATCCAAAGCATTGCTAAGAAAACATATTGCAGAGCAATAGGTTTGTCTGACAGGGTGGACTCAAAAGTTCATTTTCCTGCTCCTACCATCTAAATTGTCATCTGAACCCGTGATTGTGTAGTGCATTATGTGTTCTAAAAGCCATTACAGCTGTGAATAGTACCTGGTGTTATCACAAGACCCTTCACAGTTTCAGTCTCATGAAAAAAGACGTATTTGTGTTGCTGGAGACAATTTCACAAGGCACAACATGCTTACATCTTCCAAGCCTCAAAACAAAACTGAGTTAAAAGGGAACCATCACTTTCCATGATTCTAACAAATTATTGTTTCACTAAACCTTTACATCCACCTTAACCCTTAGGTTTTTCCTTCCTGTATGGTGAATGATGACATTCATTATGTGTATCCTAATGCCTCTTTCCCATTTTATTGTCTATGAAATGGTGTCTTTATCAGTGTGCAAGTTTGGCCTTGCCCAATGTGACTGTATCCTCTTAATGGTTGGCTTTTTTGCATGTGGTGAAGAATACCATAAAGAGTGATAAGCTTGTAGTGGGAGTGAGTGCCCTGTTGGTGTGTAACTGGTGTTGTTCAACCTCCTGAATGTGTTCAGGTAGGGTGTGCCAAGACTGCCTGTGATAGGCAGATACACATGTGTAACTCATTACATTAGAGAGTGCTAAATGCTTAAAGAGCTTTTAAGATTTCTGCAGATTCTGAAAGGTTCAAAAAGGAGTTGGAAGTATCTGTGGAAGGAAAAATCAACCCCGAGTTACTCTGCATGGAGAGAACGCCATTGGTTCAGGAAGTTGCTGGACTTTCCAGGTTGCTTGAAGATGTTTTTGTAAGCCAGGGCTGTGTCATGATTGTATTGTTCATCCAGGGTATCTGCTTTTCTTCTTTCTTCTTCTCTCCAAGGCAGAATTTGACAGACCTTTACTCAGACCAAACATGGTCCTTTTTTGTTTGTGGTGTGTGTGGGCTATATCATGAACCATTCCCCTGCTGTGAAGAGTATAGAATCCTATGAAAGGAGGATGGATGTGTGTCCTTATATCCCAGGAGATACTGCTTTCCTCAGCAGTGTTACTGTTTTGGCAGGACAACATGTAGTTCTTCACTTTGCAAAAGCTAGATTGCTGCTGCAGTGCAGCTCCATGCTAAGCTCTCACAGGACACAACAGCTGAGAGTGGCACCATCAGCCCCACACAAGTGTTGAAATCGATAGCTCACAGGGCCTGTTAAACCCAGGTTTTGTTTCCTGCAGAGCATGTAGCTATCTGATTGATAGACTGTGAGCAGCCATGTTGCTTTCTGATCTTAATGTTTTGTTTAATCAGTGGGACTAGGAATTTGACTAGCTCAGTGTTGGTATTTAAAAGGTATTTGAAGGTAACATTGCAAAGGGTCAAGCCATGTAGTTAGGTAGAAAACAGCAGTAAAAGACATGATCCTTCCTTCCTCCCTCCCTCCCTCCAAGTGTTGACCTTTGAACCTTACCTTCAGTCTGCTCTTTGAGTGGCCAATCTGTTGCCTGCAGTGAATCTTCATTGTTTTTATTTTTTTCTTCTTAATGAATGTCGCAGCCACACTTAGTCATCCAGTACCTAATTGGTGTAGATGCTCTGTCAAGTGAAAGCAAGGTAGAGCAGGAGATTCTTCATTAAACTTCATTTTAAGCTCTCTAATTCAACTTTCAAGAGACGTTGCAAATTCTTTTTATCTTGGTTTTTGTTTTTGCTCACCTTATTTGAAATGTGCAGGTGACTTTTATCATATATAATATATGTATAATTATCAGCCTGACCTCGATACCAGGGAAAATTGTGGAGCGAATCATCCTAAGGGAAATTATGCTGCATCTACAGGATAATAAAGGGATCAGATCTAGTCAGCATGGTTTCAGAAGGGGAAGATCCTGCTTGACCAATCTAGTCTCCTTTTATGATCAGGTAACTCGTCTGATTGATGAAAGGGAACCTGTGGATGTAGTGTACCTTGATTTTAGCAAAGCCTTTGATACTGTCTCCCATAATAAACTCCTGGTGAAACTGGTGGACTGTGGCTTAAACAGGCTTACTCTGTTCTAGGTTAAGAATTGGCTGGATGGCCAAGCTCAGAGAGTGATGGTGAATGGTGTCACGTCCAGTTGGAGGCCGGTCACCAGTGGGGTCCCTAAGGGTTCAATGTTGGGGCCGGTTTTGTTCAATATCTTTACTGATGATCTGGATGAGGGGATGGAATCCGTTATTAGTAAGTTTGCGGATGACACCAAGCTTGGAATGAGCGTTNGGTTGATAGGACACTGAACATGAGCCAGCAGTGTGCCCAGGCAGCCAAGAAGGCCAATGGCATCCTGGCCTGCATCAAGGATAGTGTTGCCAGTAGGACCAGGGAAGTTATTCTTCCCTTGTACTCAGCACTGGTTAGGCCACACCTTGAGTGCTGTGTCCAGTTCTGGGCCCCTCAGTTTAAGAAAGATGTTGAGTTGCTGGAATGTGTCCAGAGAAGGGCAACGAGGATGGTGAAGGGGCTGGAGCACAAGCCCTGTGAGGAGCGGCTGAGGGAGCTGGGGTTGTTCAGCCTGGAGAACAGGAGGCTCAGGGGTGACCTTATCCCTGTCTATGACTACCCGAAAGGAGGTTGTAGTCAGGCGGGGGTCGGTCTCTTCTCTCAGGCTCCCACTGACAGGATGAGAGGACACAGCCTTAGGCTGCATTGGGGGAGGTTTAGGTTGGATACTAGAAGGAACTTTTTCACAGAGAGAGTGATCTCCCACTGGAATGGGCTTCCCAGGGAGATGGTGGAGTCACTGTCCCTGAATGTGTTTAAGGACAGGTTGGATGATGAACTTAGTGGCATGGTTTAGATGATTTAGATGTTAGATTGGTGTTGGGTAGGTTGTTAAGCTAGGTAAAGGTTGGACTTGGTGATCTCTACGGTCTTTTCCAACCTTGTTAATTCTCTGTGTGTAATATGCTAGATACTTGGTTTCACTATTGTTATCAAAATTGAATTTATCAGCTTCAGCAAAATTAAGATGAATACCTGCTCTAACTACAGATGTAAGTTCTTAGTTTCAAGATCCAGGACTTTTATTGTATTCTTTCCTTTCTCTCTAGGAGTGAAACTTTCACCCTTGAGAACTTGTGAGCTTTTGATGAGACTGAACATTGCCCAAATTTAGCTAGTGTTCACACTGTTAAAGTGGCTCAGAGAGAGTGACTTATAGTAACTCTGACTTGAGCATTTTCAGCAGTAGAAGAGGAATGTTTTCTGCCATCAAAAATATGCCATCAGAGTCATCTCTGAAACAAAAATTGGAAGTATGGCATACTGGTATACCTGTTTTACATCATTAGTTATTATTTGTGTTCTGCTGCTATCCAGAAGTCTGGTGCACCACAAATAGACAGTCTTTAAGACCATTCCTGCCTATAAAATTTGCAATGCAAAGAAGCAGTATTTCAGAGGAGGAGGTGCTGTCCAGCCTGTCCTACAGACAGGAAGTAAAATCTGAATTCAGCAACTGGTCCAGTACCATTTTGGAAAGTAGTGGCAAAGCTGAGCTTAGCCCCTAGATCTTTTGAATGAAATTCAGTGCTCAGCAGCTGTAAAAAGCAGCATGAATAGTCTGTCCTTTTTATGTTTCTCTGATGATGCAAATAAAAAAGGAAACTAATAGTCTTCTAGATAATGGTATATATCAGTTTCCTGAGCATTTACAGTAGAAGAATTTATATTGAGCTTTAATAAGTTGAAAGAACTGTGAGTGCTCTTAGTTAAGCCTTGCTAGCAGGTATCATAATTACTTTTTTCTCATTTATTCTATGGATTTTGTACACTCATTGACTTGTCTTGGTTGTCTTTACTTCGCTCAGTTCTGTTTTTTTGATAATGTGGGGGTTTTCTGTTTGTTTTCTGTGTTTAGACTTCTTCCCACTTGACTTTGATTTTGAACCAGTGAATCTCTGAACTGCCTTTTTTGAGGCAAATGCTTTCCAGTACGTTCATATTTGTGGGATCATAGAATCATTAATATTGGAAAAGACCTCCGAGATCATAGAGTCCAACCTTGGACCAAACATACCATGCCAACTAAACCATAGCACTGAGTGCCATGTCCAGTTGTTTCTGAACACTTCTGGGCATGGTGACTCTACCACTTCAATGGGAACCCAGTTCCAATGCTTAACCACACTTTCAGTGAAAAAACTCTTCCTGATGTCCCGCCTGAATCTCCCCTGGCACAGCTTAATGCCATTTCCTCTTGTCCCATCAGTTTGCCTGGGAGAAGAGACCAACCCCCACCTCACTACAGCCTCCTGTCAGGTAGTTTTAGAGAGTGATGTGGTCTCCCCTGAGCCTCCTCTTCTCCAGGCTGAACAACCCCAGCTCCCTCAGCTGCTTCTCACAGGACTTCTTCTCTAGACCATCCACCAGCTTCCTGGTCTTTCCCTGGACACACTCCAGCACCTCAGTGTCCTTCCTGAAGTGAGAGGCCCAGAACTAGACACTGGACTTGAGGTGTGGCCTCACCAGTGATGGATCCTTATAAGTGATTCTGTCTATAATTCAATCCTGTTTGCAGAGTCAAAAGTTGACTCTACAAAGTTGAGTTTCCTTTTGAAAAGGCTTGCATAACCCAATGCATTTTAGTTCTTTTACTCTACAAGGAACTGTGTCATCTGGATTTACAACTGGTTAACTTAAGGAAAATGAGTTTCAGCTTACTGGGTTGTTAATCTTTTACTGCCGCCTCATTTTTGCAACATGGTTAGCAATTGGCCAAAAGGAAAAATAGGCTGATGATTGTAAAACAGACATTAAGAAAGTCAGTAAGCATGCTTTTCTGATATAGAATGATTCATTGAAAAACAGGAAAAAGAGGATGCAGGGCCAGTTACATATCATGGGAAAATGAATGTCTTCTGACTCTGCCATAATAATCATTTCCTCCTTCCCCATTTCTTCTAAGCAAATATACTCGAGGTACTCTTCAGTGATAGTATATATAAAGGATATCCTCCAAAAAGAGATTGGCAGGTTTAATTTGTTTGATGTGTGCAATCACAGTCCATGTTAAATTCAAAATGCTTGTCCAATCAAGGGCTCAATATAGAAAAGAGGCAGTAACAAGCATGCAGTACGCTGTAATAAAGAAATCTGTTGATTGAAAACAGTTTGTATATTTTGGAAATGATAGGGAATGTAATTGGTAAGAAAGAAAAGGATAGGGCTTCATAAATAATAGGAAATAGAGCATATTTTTTCACTGATAATGCTAACTCAATTTAACAATATTCTGGGGCTGAATTTTCCTGTTCAGTAAAATAGGTCTGGTAGATCTTCCAGTACTCTGAATTTCATGATTAATGGAAGGAGCTCTTTATTTTGATGATGCCAACTTTACTGTGTTGAATTTCAGCTATAATGACCCTCTCTTTTTCTCTCATCCTTTCTTTTCCCTCTGTCTCCTAACCCTTAAGAAGTATATATGAAGAAGGAGAGGATTTGTCAGGCAAGCTTTTCAGTCAGACATAGCTTTTTTAAAATACAGCTCTCAGAGTGCTTTTATGAACTTTCAAAGGCTATTTGGTAGACTAGATAAGATGAAAAGACCTTGATGTGTCAGGCTAACTTCAGTATGTCTTACAAACGTTAATGATTCTAAACCTAATCATAATTGAGGCCCAGGACCAGCTCACAATTCACCCTTGCTCTGCACCACACCTTCTGTATAGTCTTTCTCTTTTTGCTGCAGTTCACTCCCAAGAACGCTTTCTATTTATGGAGCAGTAAGTACTTGAATAGACTTTTAGCATATGGATCATATCTGTGCGGTGTTGCAATTCTGCCAGGCTTGAAAATAGCGAGGTTTTGCAGTCTTACTTCATGTTACTAAGTTTCTGAGGTTCACTGTTTTGTTTCTTATGTTTTCTGTGAGAGAGTGTGTGTGTAAGCTTATGTTAGGGTGTTAATGTATATTTTCAGGAGACTATGTTAAATGGACATATAGCTGCAGCTTTTTAGGCAGCTACTGTTACAGTACTTTAAAACTCTTATAATCCAGGAGGAGGAAGTACTTGAGAGTCAAAGCTAGGAAATAATGCAGTGCGGATTTTTATGGGAAAGATTCATTTACTGTTATGTTTCTCAATCATTTTCTTTTATGTTTTGCATTGAGTTAATATATTATTCACTGTGTTATATGTGGTTAACCAATATTTGGAGATAAAATTATACCTAAGTGGTCATGGTAGTTGTGGGAAATATAATGTGTCAGCCTGAGTTTTTGTTCAAGTATTCTCATCTGATGATCATAAATATTATGACATTTTGAAGAAGTGCTCTTAAGACTAAAAAAAAAAAAAAAAAAAAAAAAAAAAATCTGTATATGCAAAAATGTGAAGATGGCCCTATTAGTTTAAGCAATTGGGCTGTATCAGACTGTGAACTCAGTCAGGGCTGAGGGACTCCACCTCTGCAGACTGTGATTTCCAGGAGGTAACAGGTGTCTGCAGTGAAAGGCCATTGCAGGTGAATCCGACAGGATCTGATGGTTGGTGCTAGAAGGTAAGCTCACAGAAAGGCTAGTCCTCATCAGAGATCTACACAGATCGTGTGATATTCCAAACAAATTTAGAACAAAATAACACCAGTTTTGAGGGTTTTAAAATTACTGTACACTCTGTGGGTGCACAGACTTCACAGGGGCTACTGATGATTTGCTCTTTTACAATAATATCTGAGCCTTCTTTTACTGAGCTTTTGGGTTTGATACTTCCCTTCTCAGAATCAATGCAGTAAAAATCCCATAAAAATCATGCATTGTCAAACACATTCAAGTTTTTATTCTTTCTCAAGAACTTCAAGCTTAATCTTGAGACCTCATCAAATATTTTTTCTGTAAAACCTGTGATTCCGAATAAAGATGATTTTTACATAAACTTGATGTGTATAAATGCTAATGAATGTGATTTTAGAGTGAGCAATGAGCAAAAAGCAATCTGTTTTTTTTGGTCACAAGTTTTAACCAGGCATCGGCATGGTTGGAATGTTGCTACTGGATGAGAAATTATCATAGAAGACTGTCACTTAAAACATTACTTTGAGGGGTCTGTTGAAACCCTGCAGATGCTGGGGAATTCTCTCCGATGGGTAGTTGTTTTCTTATAATCAAAAAGTGCAATTTAAAATCTGCATTAATACGTTCAGACTAAACCTTTGAATATTGTAGCCTGCTGCCTGTTAACTGTAAGACTCATTTTCAGTCAGTATGTTAAAATACATGAAAAAGAATTGTTAGTATGTCTAGTAAAATAGCTCTTTCCATTATCTTTGCTCTTTCTATATGTGTATTTTAAGAGAGAAATTCTTACTCTCTGTATTTTGGTGTCAACAGTTTCCACTCTTAAATGATGGACAACAACTTAACAACATAAAATGGGTGTTGACAGTTCTTAAAAATTAAATAATGTTTGATATAACCCCAAGTTTCTCTCTGAACTTTGACCAAACAATAGAAAACCTGAAAAAGGAGGGGCCCTGTGCTGTCAAGCACAGAATTGGAAAAAAAATTAATCTAAATAGTGAGGGAGAAGTCTGGGTTCTCTTGCATGATATTTAGCAGCAATGGTAAGAAAAGGGATGTTTCTTTCTTTGTGTAATGTGCAGTAGTTACAATAAACACAAGATTTCCAAATCTCAGAGGACTCTCTTGACAGATGCTTGATAACAGCTTTTTTCACTCCATAGTTTTGACAGTTTGTATGTGTTGCCATATCTAGTGTAAACTAAAACATCACTGTCATTCTGTTTTTCTTTCTTATGTAGCTTCCTTTTCTTTATTTTTTTCTGTCTTTAGCATAATGAAAAACACGGGCTTTTAATTTGTTGATTTCAGTAAGACAAGTTGTGTGTGGAGAGTGGCATGTGTTTGAGTTTTGAAATACTCGGAATAGGGGGATTTGCCTTTTTTTTTTTTTTTTTTTTTTTTTTTTTTTTTTTTTTTTTTTTTAACTTCTGGAAAAGGTTATGTGTTTGTGTCCTAATTTTGACCTGGACTGACAGCACGTGCCAGTCAGTACTTGTGAGTGTAAGTGGATGGGCACGGGACACAGAATACTTCTCTGTTCACACTGACTATTGAGCATTTTTTGTTGTAGCTTTCTTTTTTTATTCACACAGAGGTCCACAGAACTGCAGCACTTGTGTTAGCATCTCTTCCCAACCTGATATGCCTTTGCTTTCTTTCTGTCCTGTGTATCTGAATTATATTGATCATAATATTGGAGTAATGCACCATTTTAGACGAGCTGCAGGGAGGGACTTGAGGGATGCCTGCTTAGGAGAGCACTGCCAGCTCCCCGGGGTACCCTGGTTTCTGCAGCTACTGTTCAGCTGTTTTGGTTTACCACAGTTAGATTATATGTCCCTGGGTAGAGGATAGCTTTATTTAACCTTTTGGAGGGTGGGGGGTGGTGTCCGATCTTTCTGAGGTTATTTTGTCATCAAACCAAATTTGCTTTCGCTCAGCAAAGTGCCCAGTGTCGTCATCTGGCATGTTACAGACAAATTCCAATTACTTTTCTGCTTCAAGCTATTGTTAAACACTACGAGCTAGCTGACAGTAAAATTATAAATACAGGTGTTGTCACACTACACTATAATCAGAATTTTAATTTGAATTTTCATTTGTAAAGCCTTTTTTTAACATGAAAATGGGAATAGAATTAGTTTTATTGACAGTAAAAAGACATTTTGAAAGCTTCTTAAATCATTACCTGTATTTAGTTGTGGGAAAAAATTGTATATGTCCGTATGAAAAGAAGAGTTTTATTATCACATATTTACTCATTATATTTAGTGGTAAATAAAACTAGGAAGATGTGTTTGACAAATGATTGACGTAACTCAGTACGTTTTCACTTCATCAGAACAATAGACAGACATAAATATATATTTGCTTTTGTTTTGTTCTGATATTACCAATGCAAGCCTGTGATAAAATCTTCAAGCAAATTAAGTAGAGCCTGTTGAGTCTGCACGCAGTGCTAAACTTTTTATTTTGCAATTTTCTCTCCTTACATAGATTCATCATTCTTTGCTTTCTTCCTTTTTTTTTTCATCTCCTTCTCTTTCTTTGCTTGGTCGTTGGAGTGGTTCCCCCTTCTCAAGACCTTTTTTTTTTTTCCTCAAGGCATTTAGTGTCGTGTCTGCCAGATTTCAGTGATGAGCAGCGAATTGCTTTTAAAGTGGGCATTATGCCAGTTCAGCAGCACAATGGAAAACCAATCTTCCACCATTCTACTTTTGATGCTGTTATTGTAGCATTTTAGATAACTGCTGCCACAAAAAAAGATGTGCTCAATTGCTACCAGTTAGTCAAGTTAAATCCAGAGTAGCATTAAAATTACTCTGAAAACTGTTTGTCAGAGGTCATGTGTTGTCTGTGGCTACAGCGCATAGGATAGATGTTCTGTGCTGTGTGGGGTTTTTTCTTTTTGCGTTATTATTACTGTGACTGACCAGCTCTCTAAATAGCCCTTCACTACCTGTTTACTTATTGTCTTCACCTCACTGCTGAAAATATGTGTCGAACAGAAATGCTGAAAAGTTTCTGTAAAGTGCTGGAAATAGCAGGGGAGTGAGTTGTTCAGGGTGCTACAGTTTGTACAGTGTGAAAGAAAAAAAAACCAACTAAAAAGAGGGGGTAGAGCAAGAACATAATTCTCCGGTTTCTGTAGCAAAATTACTGTTTTCATCTTTTTATCTTCACTTTTCAACCACTGAGTTCACTTTTCTATTTTTTTTAATAGCACAAACGGAATTTATCCGCTTTCTCACTCTCTTCCCTTTCAACTCCTCCTCTTCCTCTTTATTCTGCTGACTTTACTTGTGAATGAAAGGATCTGTTACTACCCCTGTAGGACAGATGGCAGTTCTAGAGTGGAGATTATAGCATTAAGTGACTTTTAAATCAGTTGTTTTCCAATAAAACACAAACAAGAAGATTATTTATGGGTGGTGGGAATTAAAAGAGGAAGGGTATTTTACTCACCTCTGGGCAAGACTTTATTTTATGAATAATGTAACACCTATGCAGCCTGAATACTTGTTTCCCTTGCTTGCATCCCTGATAAACGTATGTTATGCTGTATTATGTTCTGGCCATTTTTAACAGGGAAGCATCTGTCACTAGGTACCACCACTGTGGAGTGTAGGACCATAGATTACAGCCACAGTCAACTCCTGCAGGACAGTGAAAGAGCTGATTAAGCTGTGAATTTCAGCTTTGCACTTAGGCATCTAAATGAAATACCCAGTTTTCAAAGGACTTAGTATTTGTAGTCTGGTAAATATGTTAGCACTGTAGTGGTCCATGATGAAGGTTAGGATATGTATTTAGGCATCAGTAGTGTACCTTTGAAATTCTTCCCCTTAATACACAAGTTGCACTTTCTCTGTAGAACAGGAATGGCATCTACCTCATGGGAACACCTTCCAATATAATTTGCTAATATTTGTAAAGTTCTTTAAAAATCTCCCATTAGGTGGCAGTGTGGAAATGTGCAGTTGTTCCAGTTAGGCTTTTTTTGGCATTGTTCTCAGGGATGGGCATTTCCTTACTGGTTTGATTGAATTCCAACCTTTGAAGGTTTCCTGCTTTAATAGTAGAATCGTTGTGGACTCTTATATTTTTCTGTTCAAGGAGTCTCTTGGTGGTGCAGATGGGTCACTGCAAGCACTAATAACTGAGTTGATGGAACTGTTTTCTCAAATGGTTTTTATCAGTGCTGTGTGCATGCTGGGTAAATACCTTGTAAAAGAGAATACCTTTAAATGATTCTTATGGGGACAGAATGACTGTGGGTGACTTTTTCATGGAAGGGAAAAAATTAGTACCATCTCCTTCAAGGAAGTAAAACTTATGTCCACCAGGCAACGTGGTTGAAAAGTTAAAGTGCAGAGCACCTAAGTCATAGAGACACACACACCATTTATTATGTAGGTAACCTAAATAACAGTGATTTAAAAGCAAGGTGAGCACTAGACGAGTTCTCAAGACAAAAATGGAAATGTAACTCTGTGAGAAACACTTAATACATAAGGTAATTATATCTATATTTAAGAGGTCCTTTTTTTTCCTTTTGGTTTTTTCTCTTTCCTTTTTAAACTAGAATTTCAGTTTTGCAGGGATTATTGCACAAGTTTCCTTGTTCTGTGATCACACATCAACAGACTTGTCTACCAAGGAACTTGCAAAATTCAGCTAAATGCATTTCCACTGTCTCTGTGTGTAAGTGTTTTCCTGGAAAGACTTGTAGAAAGTGTGTCCACTAAAGTCAAGTCTTAATGTAGCTAATGCAGAAAACCAGCTAGATAAATTAAGAACAGAAGGAATCAGAAACCCCTGAGTTTGGTCACAGTGTAGTTCTGCATTTAGTATTTTTGCTGATGGGAAAGAAACTTGAATCAATTAGGGTGGTTTTTCAATTATTTATACATGACACAAACACTTTCTCTCTTCATGGCCTATACATGGAAAGATACAACATGGAAAATCATCACATACACTTAGATGATGCAGAATTCCTCATGAAAGAGCCACCTACAGGAAAAAATACAGGAAGCATATTCAGTGCAGCAATTTCAGAGCTAATATCCCTTGTAGCCAAGAAGAGGGAGGGAACTGTCTCTTGAATACAACAAAAAAAAAAAAATTGCATATCTCAGTAGTATTACTCAGTTTCCCAGAAAATATTTAATTGAAGGCAAGCTTTCTAGGAAGAAAATATAAAGCTACAGATTCAGATGCCTGCAAAGTGCTTAAAAATAAAAATATTAAAACAAACTGTGGCTTCAGGCTACAAAATCAGCTATTTGGGATTTTTTTTAAGAAGGAAAATTAATTGAGGTTACTATTAGGGCTCCTTGAGTAGAAAACATTAAATTGAACTGAACACAGTACTAGTTTAGCTGGAGCTTGACCCTCATCCACTTCTTTTCAGTTTGGGTGATACATCAAAGAATAGCTTATAACAAGGTACTGGCTTTATATTGAAGATAACCATTTATAAGTATATACTAATGTCACCTTTGAATTTTCAGCCTTAAGTTTATGTACCCTTAATAATATTAATGGATTGATTTGAAATTGTGAAAACATGTGCTTTTCAGTATAAGGGGATCTGTGTAGATTGGTCTACAAGACGTTCCAGATTACCTTTCTCTGGCAATTTCCTTCTCTGCTCAGTCATTTTTGTTGTAGTGCCCAAGATCGAACCCTTCAGTGCAGGCAACAGAATGTACAAAATGGTTTTCAGAGCCTCTCTAAAAAATTCCTCTTCTGTGGAGAAGCCTGCCTATATTCTGAAAGTATTACAAGCATTTCAACTCGTATTTTTTCATTGAAGCTCTTCAATTTCGAAGTTGAGAAGTTCTGTTAAAACCAAGTTAAATTGTAAATCTGAGAATTAAGCAACTTAGAAATAAGGAAAATTAAGACTGAAGTTAACTTTATACTCATTCATGGCAGCTGTTCAAGAGAAAGTTCTCTCTTATCTGCTGGTAGTAATCCAGTTACTTTGGGTAGTTTGTTGAGGATTATTGGGTTTGATGGGCTGTTGGGTTCATTCTTTACATAGCACTTCTAACTGATAGATCACACTAGCTAAAGATAGAAGTATAGTTAAAAATACATAATAAAAAAAACACCCAAACTTGTATATTCTGTTTGAGAGTTACTTTAAAAAAAAAAAAATTGTATATATATGTATGAGAGCCGTATTTGCTGCTCTGATAAAGAAGTTTCTCTCAAGCTATGTAAATATTTAAAAAATTTGGTTTAGTGCCTCTAGGACTATATTAAGAATAAATTTAACTACAGAAAGACAAACAAAGA